>VWZZ01001716.1:176174-335157 GCA_013399095.1 Psophia crepitans
AGACCCACCCCCACCCCGCCCAAAGATGCCCCCGCCACTGGCCAAGGCGAAGCCCATCAGCGACAGTGGTAGCGCCTCTGGGTAACAGAGTTAAGAACAAAATAACTAATGTGGGAGCTTTTGCAGCCAGAGAGAGGAGCGAGAAGACATAAGAAGCTCCACAGGGACCAAGGTCAGTGCAGAAGGAGGGGGAGGAGGTGCTCCAGGCACCAGAGCAGAGATACCCCTGCAGCCCGTGGTGAAGACCACAGTGAGGCAGGCTGTCCCACTGCAGCCCATGGAGGAGGGATGATGGGGAGTAGAAATTCCCCCTGCAGCCTATGGAGGACCCCATGCTGGAGGAGATGGAGACACCTGAAGGAGGCTGTGACCCCATGGGAAGCCCGCGCCTGGAGCAAGCTCCTGGCAGGACCTGTGGCCCTGTGCAGAGAGGAGCCCACGCGGGAGCAGGTTTGCTGGCAGGACTTGTGACCCCACGGGGGACCCACGCTGGAGCAGTCTGCTCCTGAAGGTCTGCACCCCATGGAAGGGACACATGCTGGAGCAGTTTGCTCCTGAAGGTCTGCACCCCATGGAAGGGACACATGCTGGAGCAGTTTGTGAAGAACTGCAGTCTGTGTGGAAATGTTCTCATGTTCTCATGTTGGAGAAGTTCATGGAGGACTGTCTTCAGTGAGATGGACCCCAGGCTGGAGCAGGGGCAGAGTGTGAGGAGTCCTCCCCCTGAGGAGGAAGGAGCAGCAGAAACAACGTGTGATGAACTGACCACAACCCCCATGCCCGTCCCCCTGTGCTGCTGGGGGGCGCAGGGAGAGATGGGGAGTGAAGTTAAGAAGGGAGGGGTGGGGGGAGGGGTTTTAAGATTTGGTTTTATTTCTCACTGCTCTGCTCTGTGTTCTACTTGATAATAAATTAGATGAATTCCTCTCTAAGTCTGGTCTGGTTTGGCCAGGACAGTAATTGGTGAACAGCCTTTCCCTACCGTTATCTCAACCCGTGAGCCACTCGTTACACCTTTTCTCCCCTGCCTAGTTAAGGCGGGCAGTGATAGAGCGGCTTTGGTGGGCACCTGGGCTTCAGCCAGGGTCAGCCCATCGCAGCAGCAAAGCAAGCCACAGATAGCAAACAACTGGATGGGGTTTAATGAGCAATCTTGATTCTTGCGTAGATGCAAGAAAAAGCAGTTTTCTTTATTTTTCATTTAATTCTGGTTGTTTTCACTGTTCAAAGACGTAAGTAATTTTAAACTGATTCCTATTTACTTGCAAACTACTATGCATACTAGGGGACTTCACACTGACAGGCAAGTGGGGGAATATTCTATTCAGAAGACATTAGAACAGTTGTGAACACTACCTCGTTGCCACTTCAGAAAAACACATTAATTTGTCTTCCAGGAATGGCTCCTAGATGCTTTTCGAATGCAGAGGAGTCACAAACGTAAGTGCTGTGCTGAATGCGCTGCCCTGTTACATGCCTTAAAATCGTATTTCTAGTTGGTATCATGACCTTCCTTCCATATGGTACTTTAAATACTTTAAAATATGAATGTAATACCATTTATTTCAGTCACATAATTTGTTGCTTAAAAATAGGCAGGAACCATATCCTGTTAACTAAAGATTGATTCAATTAATATTATTTCTTAAGTATTAGAAAGCAGTTATTAGCCGGATTTATTTACAAAAGCAGAAATATTGAAAAGAAAGCTATTTTAAGGCTCAGTTCTATGAAATCCCTGTGTGCAACGTTTGCTACCGGGAACAAGGGATCTGTTGGGCTTCAGTGGATTTGCTCACTGTAGTATGGACGATAAACCTTAAAAAAAATATATTTGCAGCAACAGGCCCTAAGGATGTTTCTATTTTTATTGCCCATCCTTAACGGTATTAAAGCAACCTGCTGGTTTAGCGCAAACTTTAAAAAACAACCTTTCGGAAATGGAATTTCAGCAGTTGAAGAGGAAGCACCTATTTCGAAAGTGCGAAGTTATATGAATAGTTGTTATTTTTGGAATAAAGTCCTTGGCTAAATCAACGCTTCCCACTGTGAAAGAAGGAAGGAAAAAGATGAGGGAAGCGGTGCCGCCTGCTCTGCGATCCGTTACGCAGAGAAGGAGCGTGGAAAAGGGACACGGACACGAGCATTTGCACACGCAGGTTCTCATGCGTTTGGATTTAGGAATTTAGAGAAATGCGTCCAGGCTCTGCACGTAACGGCCGGCAGGCTGCCGGGCTCTAGTCGGTGACCCTCACTGCTCAGGCACCAAAGAAAGGATTTTCCAACCAAACCGCAGTTTCTACAGCATCTTGGCACCCATGTGCCTCAACCCGCAGCCTTAGGCGCTGAAATCCCAACTCGCCTTTCTCGCTAGGAGCCCGGGGGCCAGGAAAAGCCACCGACCTCTTTCCTTTCGGGCGGAGGGACACGCCGACACTTCTCACCGCCACACCTCACCAGCGAGGTGCCGCGAACGCGGCGGAGGGATTCTTCCCGCCCGCGGGGGCTCTTCCCGCCTCCGGAGGCTCTTCCCGCCCCCCGGTCCCGGAGCGGCGGACGGCGCGGTGGCGCTGTGGGAGGAGAGCCGCTGGCGGGTCTCTCCGTCGGGTTACAACGAGGGTCCCGCTCCGCTCCTCCGGGTTTCCAGCTGGAACGGACCCGTGTCCCCTGCTCAGAGGGCAGCCGGGGTGCTGGGCAGTCACAGCCCTGGGCTCTGAGGCGGGGCGGGCAAGCTGGCCGAGGGGGACCGCCTGGCTGCCGAGGGGTACCCAGGGGCGGCACCTCAGCGCGGGGGCGGGGCTCTCAGAGAGAAGCGACCCTGCCACAGGGAGAGGGAAAGCAATCACTGTGGAAGACTTAAAAAAAAAAAACACCCCACGAAACAAAACCCAAAAAAACCGCTTACAAGAGGTTATACAAACCAGGAGGGGGAGACGGCTTCCCTCAAGGCAAAACTTGATTCGAGAAGGGAGGAGGGTGGCTGCCTACCAGGGAGGGCAGCCACCTCAGGGGCAGGACAGGACAGAGACCTGTCAGCTGCAGCAAGGAGGGGGGAAGGCTCCTCAGGGAGGGAGAGAGCTGCCTGGCGGAGCGAGGCGGAAAAGCTGCAAGCTTGAGGATTCACTCCGCGTTTCACAGGTATATCCTGCAGTCGCAGAAGCGTTGCTTGCCAAAATGGATTTTCCTGTGCCATAAAAGAAGTAAACCTAGCAAATTAGGAAGCTACTTGATTCTTGAGTCATGCACTCCTGGTTAAAAAATTAATTCTGTTAATTATGTATCTTAATTATGTATAATTCAAGGCCAGGTTGGATAAGGCTTTGGGCAACCTGGTCTAGTGGAGGGTGTCCCTGCCCATGGCAGGGGGATTGGAACTAGGTGATCTTTGTGGTCCCTTCCAACCCAAACCATTCTGTGATTCTATTCTATGATCTCACAAAATGTTTTGAACGCATTCCTGTTGGCTCTAAGGTCAATTCTATATGGTGACTGGACTGTTCAACGATACTGGTGAACCAGTCCGTTAGAGGTATAGAACATTCCCTCAATCACTATATGGATTTTCATTTTGCTCAAATTATGTTCCACACGCTAGGTAGATCACTTCTCAAATGAAGCCGCTGAGCGCGTTTAACTTGAAGAGACATGCACTTGAACGTCATGGGCATCAGTACTATTAACAACCTAGATCTGTGCCCGCGACACCACTGTTTCTTTGTATATGAAGATACAATTTGATACAGTGTTTTATCATACCTGAGGACTTTTGATAGACTTCCCTGCAGTTCCACATTACAAATTATCACATAGTGAAGACAAGACTGGCAATTTCTTTCAGTTTTTAAAAAATTTAAAGGGTCCACTCCCCAGATACGGAAAAGTTCATCAGTGGGCATTGTTTTCTTGATGCTTGTTCTCAGTATTTGTTTTTGGCAAAAACACAGTGTGAGAAATGCATGAAAAAGACAATTAATCTCTTGTTGATACAGTGAAATTATCACCTGTTTTAATTTTGCATACATCTGCAACTTTAGTACGTGACTTCTACCTTAAATTCTGAATCTTGGTTTTAAATGTTCAGTGATCCTGCCTTTATCTGAGACCTGTAGTGTATACAGAACAAATCTCAATGTGGTAACATGTAGATGATAGAATTATTGATTTTGTGTCCTGGACATTTTGGAAATAATTGAAAGATCTTTTATGCCTAATACTTTAATAATTCTTTAACTTTCAGGACTGTCTCAGCAAGTATAGAAATTACTTACATGAGCATGGAAAGTACCTGTTCTGAAAGATCTTCACCTACAGCGTCAGGTGAAGCTGAATACTACTTATATGCAAAGCAAATGAAAATAGAAAGTAATCAGAAAAGCATAGAGAAAAAGGAGCAGCAGAAGCTAGAACAAAGCATACACTCTGTGAAGAGATACCAAACATCACCAGGTGAACCTCAGTATTTATCAGAAAGACAAAACAGCTGGTCATTAGAAAAACAAAGTTTTGATCCAGCAAGAAAAACTTGTATGAGAGAGTTTTTCTGTTTTCAGGCTTGTAATAGTGGAAGATTGCCATATAGAGTATCAGAAAATAAACTGCCCACCAAAAAATGGTGTTCTGAAAATGAAAACCAAATTATTATGGAAGATGACATTTCACTGAAGGCACCTGGATCGACTCTTGAAACGGAATTACGCAGTGCATGGAATGCTGGAAACACATGTGAAAATCTACACGCACTAAATACACCCCAAGTGCAGCAGAACAACAGTACAGAATGCAGCAATAAAAGAAATGGTGATAATGAACTCAAACAAAATTCCTCAGTTACACCCTTAAACAGAGACTTCTTTCAGATGGAATTGTTAAGTCGTAAGTCTGTTTCTGATAAAAAGTGGAAACAATACCAGCTTTTGCAAATTCCATTTTTATGTGGTACCAGTTCTTCATTTTCACACATAGAACATGAGAAAAAGGATATTCTGGAAAAAACACGTTCTGCAGAAAATAAAAATTTTTCCAGTAGTGATAATGAAACTACTACAGAAAGAGATGATACAGAAAAAAAGAATTCATCATATATAATTCCAACATTAAAACCTTTTAGAAGTATGCAACCACTGGAAATCCCTAATTTTAAGCTTCCTAGCACTTCAAATAAAATAAATAGTGAAATGCCATCAACTAACTTGAAGGAGATGGATTGGAAGAATTTGATAGGCCAACCATCTTCGATGCAATCTAAACAGATATATGGTGTGCAAAAAATGTCTGAGATGGGGAAACAAAAAATTCAAAATGATAAGAGCATTCAAGCTTCAACTGTTAGTTCTGAACGTAAAAAAAATAATTACTCATCAGTTAGCAAACAGCAGTACAGTGTCTTGGCACAACGAGAAAAACTGCCTGTAACTGATTTCAGAGACAACAGCACTGACATTGAATGTAACCAAGTATTTGCTAAAAATTATTTCAAAGAGAAAATGCTGGAGAATTCAGATGGTGATGATGACCAGAAGTCAAGGATTCACATTTACATTTGTGCTAGAAACATTCAGAAAGAGAAATGTGCCAGCTATAATGATCTTTTGAAGAGAATGGGGAAGAAGAGCAGTAATGAGAGCGCAGGAACATTTAGTATACAGACAAGTTTTCTAGTAATAACAGAGGCATTAGAGAAAAATAACTTAGTAATATACTGCAGTGCGCACAACTCTAACAGTGATATTAGTTTCTATGAAACAGAGTCAAAACTCTCTGCAAAAGAAATAATTGATTTCGAAAGATATTTAACTAACAACGTTGTATTTGACAGTAATTGTCGTCAAATTGTTGTGCAGGATATTCCAGATAAGAAAGTGAGCTGCAATATATTTAGGGGAAAGGAAATGTTCAAATTAAAGTTTTCATTTCAAAGTGTGTTGTTTGGATGGGTCAGGACATGGGCTGAGTCTTCATGTAAAGGTATGGCCATGTGTCAGGACGACAGTGTTACACACAGGTTTCATTTACGTGAAACATTACAGGAGCAGTGTGATACTCAAGAGTTAGTAAAGAGCAATATAAATAGGAGCCACAAGAGTAAAATATGCTTGTGTTTGCTGGCTATTATTTCAAAGCATCTGAAGGTGGAAGTACTGAAGACAGTCCTTGCTTCCTTTTTCAATAGCAGGAATACTTTATTGCCAACTGAAAGTAAGTCCATGGAAGTGGAGACAGACCCTTTATGTGGCAGAAAGCAAGTTCAGTTACATTCTTGCACAGATAATAATTTCAGGCAAAACATGGGATTTCATAAAATAAATGAAATTTATCCAGGCTTTGTAAGTTCTAAATTTGTGGAAAGCATTTGGTTTGGATTACATAATGAATGCCAGAGAAGACATTTTTCTAGATATTCGGATGCGGAAGAGTCCTCTTTCCTAAAAAGAGGAACCCACTTTCATAACCAAAAAAGTAGACTATGTGAGGGAAGACATGTCAGAAAGCACCACCTCTTACCCAGTGTGAGTGAAGGGTTTAGCAGCTATCTTAGGTCTGTCAGTCACAAAACCAGTATGAAAAAGCAAATTTTAGTTCCTAAATGCCTAATCTTGCTACAGGGCACTTTTGACTATTCTTCACTAGATAAGACGTATTGCTGCAATATCACAAAAATAGAGTATCCGATGCGAGCAAATCTTAGATTTTGGAGTTACTTTCCTGCCCATTCACAACTGAAATTTGAAAAAGTAAACAGTAAATGTACAAATCAGGAAATATCGGTCACTGCAGTAAAGCAGGAGAAGAAGAAACCAAGTAAAATGTTTAATAGTTCTTTTCATGGAGAAAGATTTAAAACTTTCCCTTTTGTTTTATGTGAAAATAAAAACCACAAAACAACTGGATTTAGAAAAGGGATAAAGTCTACAAATGAAGTCTTAAATAAAGTCACATATACTGTGAATAAATATTTGGGTACTTCTAGTTATATAAATGCTGATAGAAAAGAGTCTGTTACGTCAAAAGTGTTGCAAACAAATTCTCATAATTTTCTCTCTAAAAGCACTTTTTCAATTTTTGATACGTATGAAAAAATTCCCCTTATTCCTGATTCTGAAGACTTTGACCAGATCCCAGTTATAAACCAAGACAATTCTGTCAAAAAAAAGTTGTCTGAAGAAAATGCTGTCAGTATTTCACAAGAGGTTCATAATTCACCTGCTAAATCCAGTGATGCCTTAATTCTACCTGAGCAGTCCAAAACAACTACTCAAAAATGTAATTCACTCTTGTTACAAGATAGCCAAACAAATAAACCTGAATATTGTACAAAAATAGATACATATAGCCCACATTTAGCAAACAAAAAAGAAAAAGTAGAAGACAAAAATACTTATTTAAATTTTGAGAAGTCATCTCCTAGTTCCTCAAATGTGTTTCAGTCTGTCACTTTGCCATTAGACAGCAGCTCTGTTGTCAATAAAGACGGAGCAGTAAGTGAAGATGGACACTGCAGGAGTTCCTCAAGGGCAGACAAACAAAAACAAAGTGAAAACATTATTGCCGCTCTTCAATATCCGTCCAGAGGAAGTCCTACCATGACAGACACATACTTGCAATTACAGGCTAATGAAACAGTGCCAGTTTCTTTGCAAGGGCATACACAGACAAATAAGGCAGTCAGTTTAGAGCCAGCAACTCTGAAACATCATCTTGAATATGTAAAAGAACAGGAAGAGATAAGTGAGGAACGAATGCATGTAACTAATGAAAGTCAATGTAAGACTGTAATGAATGACTTGATTATGTCATATTCAGAAGATGAATCCAAAGCATTCATTGCTGTAGAAGAGCAATTAAAAACGCATTTATCCATAATGAACAATGGATGCCTTGAGGATGTAAAAGATAAGTATTTACCTTTAGAAAATAAAATCATATATAAATTTGAACTAAAGAGAAAATTTGATTTAGTGTTAGAAGAGCTACATATGTTTCATGAAATTAGCAAGGGAAATGAAAACAATTTATCTAGTTTGGAAACAAACTCACACAACAATTATTGTGAATTAAATAATTCTGAGGAGATAGATGAAAATGTGACAAGTATTCCTCAGAAGAAAATACATATTTCTTCTCCAATCTGTAGTACTACAGAAGGGCAAAACATAGCTGACAGTAGTGAAAATTCATTAAATAAAAAGATATCCAATGAAAATGAAGACCAAGAAGTATTTAAGGAATATTGTATTTCAAGACTGTCAAGTGAAGAACTGCTGCACTCACCTGTTGCAGAAGGTAAGCACATGGAATTGCTGGCTATTATGTTAATAAGCAAATATAAAATTTTAGGCAAACATTTGCTTTGCTATAAAAGTGTGTTTCTCAGTTCAAAGAATTCCATAACAATCACTGAATTTTCATTGAATTGTACAAGGTTTGTGAGGGAAAAAGGTACCTGCCTATGAGTGGCCAGATGCAAAGCAACCGCACTACTACTGCTGTTTGCACACTGCCGTTGCAGTTGTAGCACAGCATTCAGTCAGTCTCAGGCTTGCTCTTAATGCAAATTCCATTACAAATTATTTCTTTTGTCTTGGACGTCACCACAATAAGCTCTAAAATCCCCTAGAGAGTCAGTAAGATGCACATTTACAGAGAGAACAGGCTCAATTAATACATGATACAACATTCAGAAGGGAGGCAACTGTTTCTTTACAACCTATGTGTTGTTCTACTGAAAGCTTTTGTAGTGTCACGAAAATCAACTTCATCTTTTCAAAATGAATTTTGCATAATGTTCAGAATTCTGTTTTCTCTGGGAGGTCATATTAATGAGGAGTCAAGAGTCACAAAAATTTGTTTGGAGTTAGGTGATCAGCAGTGACAGTCACGTGTTAAGTCTCTCTGGTTTGTTTAAGACCTGGAAGTGAACACAACACCTAATATTGCAATATTTACATGTGTTTGTATCTGACACGGATACTAGTATCTTCTGTTTAAAGAACTTAGGGAAAACAGGCACAAGTCCAGGTCAATGAAGATACATATATGTTCGTGAGTAGTAGGTACACTACTCAACATGTGTGATATTTGCATATTTCTCTAAACCACATGCTGGTTATCTGTCCTCAGAAGTTAATTCTGGGCCACAGATTACAGGTGAAGGCAGTTTGCTGCACCAAGGATCTTAAGCTCGGAAAGCAGCAGTAGGTTTCTAAACATACTCTGCACTGCATCTTTCTCATGGCATTGCTCTAAGTTGTTCCTTACCTAGTTCATTGCTTGTATGGCATTCTGTTTTGAAGGACCTAACTTTTTCCATCAACCACAAAGGAAGCCTATGTACCTCACTTACAGTTCTGCCTTCTAGACCACGCCCTCAGAAACTTTAGGCAGTACTAAAGTTCTGTTTAGTGTTTAGATGCTGCCTTCTTTTTAACCTTATTTTTGTCTTGAAGAAACCAGATCCTCACTTCAAACAATATGTGGGAAATCTGCTTTGTAAACGAATGCTCCTACCACATTTGCCACAGAATCAAGAGGTATTTAACAAGTAAGGGAAGGGCACCAAGAAGAAAAGCAGATGAATGTCGTATCTTTTACAAATGGCTCCTATGTGATAAGTAAATTATTCAGTCACTTTTCAAACAGTGTGTTTATCAGATTTTGTACCTGAAATTCAGTTTGCAGAAGTGATGAGTTCTCACATCTGCAAATAAGATCAATAAGAGTCATATTTGGTAAATTCTCTGATAAAAATGCAGCCATCTCAAGTTTGGCATCTGAAATCAATTTCTCAGGGACTTGGCTCTAAATTTGTAATGTGAGGATCGCAGGGGTTTTGTGAAGGTAATTAGTGTTTGTGAAGCAATTAGAAAAGTGTCACAGAAGACCCCCAGAGGGAATTCTGCTCAGTAGAGTTTTAACAGTGTAATGTGCTGCAAGTTACACCTGAATGCCTTGCCCCAGAGAATGAAAACGTAACTAGACACTGGATAGATTGCTCACTAACTCATCATTTTTCTGCCTAAGTCTGGAATAAGAAGATCCAAGTGGAGAAAATGATATGTCATCAGAAGATTAAAGACGGCATCACTGCGTCTACACAAAGGAGAACTTCATGAGCTGTATAGATAGTTTTTGACAAGCCTCTGAGAGTGAGACTTTGTAGCTTGATTAATATTTCCTATTACATGCACGTATATGTTTTACATCAGCAAGAACCAAAATGAATAACTGGATGGAACAAAATTAGTTATTTTTTATAGAAATCAGTTAAAATCTTAAATGTCGTACTTATGTTTCTGTTTTAAGGCTATTTTGATGCATCTTATAAAAAGTCATACACATGGGACCCTGCTTTCTTATCCTGCACACTTAAGGAACCAAACTATAATTTACAGAAAGAAGGAGGTAAGAATAATATTATCCTGTTATTTATACCACAAATACCAGTGCTAATAAACCTATTTTTCAAACATTTGTATTTATTTCTTCCCTTTTTAACCTTCTTTCAATAGCAATCACATTTTGTTTAATTATAGGTTACTAGAAAGCTGTCCTATCTTTGGTTTGGGTCACAGAGCAGGTCATGCAGATAAGCCTTTTTCTTCTTTGGATAGAAGAAAAGAACTCTAACAATGTGGGCTTCCCTTTAATGCTTCTTTTGGAGCCATTTGGAACAAACACCTTTGGGCCTCCAATCATTGTGATATGACCAAGATAGACTAAAAGGAGAACATGAGTTGCAGTTTTGGACACAATGTGGAAGGAAATTCAGAAGGACATTGCCAATCGATCTGTTAGTATTTCAAAAAGCACGCCTTTGCATTTTTTTCCCAATACTTGGAAACATTCAGTAAAACAAGGCTATTGGTTTATTCTGAAATGAGATGCTAAAGCACTGTTAGGAAAAGCTGGTAGATAACTTCTGTTTCACTAAGTCAAATCATGTAGAGATATTTTCCCTTTTATTCCCCATTGCACCTCTTAAAATTGATGAACACTTTGCTGTTCTCAGAATTCAGAAAGTTGTTTCCTTCATTCAGACCATTCGGTGAAATAATGAGGCTGAAAGTCTTGAACAGTAACAGATGACCTCTGATGTTCTTTGCACCTTTTTTTTATGGAAGATATGTCATATTTCATATATCAAGTACAAAATGTTACAGAGAATACTGCTCTACTTTTTTACTGTTTATCACTGCTCTCTAAGGTGGTGTTGCTGTTTTTTTTGTGGCAGGTGGATTCTAATTTCTGGTTTTTGTAGTAGATGTTGCTGTTGCTTAGGGGAAATTCAAATTTCAGAATGTGATGTTGTGCATAACAGCACAAGGTGGTTGATAGTGACAGTTTCTTCTTGGAAATTTTGTTCAGATGGCATTGAACTTGCTAGATGGAATATAGCAGCTCCTGCAGAAGATCAGAAGAAAAATGGATCATATTCCCATTTTTCCCTGTTGTTTCGGGCCACAAGGCCAAGGGCAAAGAAAAAGACATTTTCTCCATTGCCATTAGCAGTAACTATTCCCCTTACATTGCTTGCTAGTCTTTTTAAAGTTCCCATCTGAGCTTCTCCAGAAATGTTTGGAAGAAAATCTTAGCAATGAGTAGCTTCTTTTTTTTTTTTTTTCCCCCAGGATTACTGATAAATCATGCAGATTTCGAGAGCAATGGCAGATTTCTACAGGAATGACAGATTTCTAAGGCATTCTATACCTTATTTCTAGAGCTTTGTCAGAATCAATGGGCACCTAATGTAATTCCAGTAGAAGAAGCTAAAAAAATTTAATGTTCCCTTCATCATCATTCTCATTTGATAGCAAATAGGGAACTGCTGAGTATCTTCTTTCACTGAGGAGGTACATTGTTTCTGGGCTGTAATCTATGGTTGGCAGAGACAGATCTCTTCCATCTACACTGAAATTGCCTTACAGATTGTTCTAAAGCAAGGACGATAGCTGATTTTTTCAGCGGGAGTACAAGATGTGTCGTAATGATAGGAGTTAATGTCAGAAGTTTTGCTGATGTGTGGTTGTCTTTTTTCAGTAGGATTCTGAGCTATCACATGTGTTCTTACCTGATTTGGGTGGGTTATGTATCTTGGATATGACCACTCTGTTTCTGCTGTGGAATCCCAGCCTATTAATTTAGCCAAGTTAGTTGTCAAAACCCTGTGGCTTAATCCAGCATGTTGCTCCCATAGTTGGAAGATTACGAAGCACAGGTTTTATACTTGCTGGTATCAGTGAGTTGTGAGTTCTTAGTTTTGCATCCCACTGTTTGGTCACATGAAGTAACTGTTGCCTCAGAAACTGTGACTGTTTTGGAAAAGATATACCTAGTGGGGACAAGCAGATTTATCCTTCAGCAGTTTTACAATTCAGCATGACTAACTACCATGACTTACTGGCTACATATAAACCCATAACACTTGACTGACTTTTAGTGCATGCAGTTCCTCTTCCAACTGACTTATGAGTCTTATAAAAGACATAGCAGCACTACTACCTCATCATTGACTCAAGAATGGAGCTTTGTTTTGGCTTTGTGGTTTTTTGTTTTGTTTTTTTTTTTTTTCTCCTCATCCCATCATTTAAAATCCTTGTGAAAGGCTTAGAGGTTGTTTTTTTCTCCCTTTAGTAGGATTCTAGTTGAGTGCCTAAGGCTCACTATTTGATATCCTAGCTAATTGCTCAGTGCTTCACCATTTTATAGAATAATGGAAAATAGAACTGGAAAGAATCTTGAGCAACTATTTCTTCTTCCAGATGACTCATTGTCCTAATCTCTAGTTTACAAGGTCATGGTCTTCCATTCTTCCCCAGTGAGTATATTTTGTGCAAAACAGAATAGCTTCTAAAGGATGACTGAATCATGCTCCAGATTACTGGATGGTGTATTCTTTACCTAATAGACTATCGAACAGAAAATCCACATCCTCCTGTCCTACTTTCTGTAAAATGAGCGGCACAAGACAAGACGTCACGATGATTATTACCGGTAGAGTGATGCCCAGCTCTGTAATTTGGATTTGTGCATCTAAACCACTCAGACTAGTGGAAAGTACTGAAGCATACTCCTCTCAGCATGTCCCCTCTGTCCTGGAGTGGTAGGTCATATCAAACGATACACCTTTGCCAGTCTGTAAGGAAAGTAATGTCATGTTAGGCTGAGGATTCTTCTCATTAGAAGGAATCTACATGCCACCCATCCGTTGGCATTTCAATTTTAACCCAAAAGAGTATGTTAGACACTACAGCTCAATGAAACAGAGGTGGGACAGGATCTAGTAAGGAACTGGGAAGCTGGAATTAATGTTCATATAATTTACGTATCTTGACAGTGTGTAATTCTGGTGTATATCATATGTAATTCTGGATTTACTTTCATTTTTTTATTTCCTTTTTTTTTTTTTTTTTAAATATAGGGTACTTTCTGTCACACGAAGTTATAAGAGTACAGCCTCTTAAAACATGCAAGGGCCCCATCAGGATTGGTCTGTCAAGAAAAGCTCGGCCCAAACAGCTTCATCCGTATCTGAAATGACTTACTGGATTCTTTCACCAATCTTCAAATAGAATCATTCTGCCTGAAAACTGTTGAAATGGTTTTCTGTTAAGGTTTTTTTGCTGATAGTTTGATCTTTGTGGTCTATGGGGGTTTTAAAATATTAATATTGCAGTATTTGCTAGTGATTTATTTAGGAATACTCCTGTGAATATTTGATATCAAAGGGATTTATAATGAATGTTTACTAGTAACAGTTTTAATGGGAAGATGAGGCCCTTTTAAAGTTTATGTAATATTAATAAAATCTGACATGTATTTCTCATCTATTAAAATATACGATTGAAATTTTCTGTCAGGCTCCAACATTCTTAGAATCCTCTGTGTGTTTATATAGTTTCAAAAACTCAATTAATATTTTTAAAGGGATTTGTTACAGATGTTTATAGAGGTATAGAAGAAAATTTCAGGAAGCTGAATGTAAGTTACTGAATGGAAAGATTATGTTTTAGGCTTCAGAGGTTGTTTCCTCTCATGCACTTTCAGTTCTATGCACTTGTCCTGTTAGATGAAGAAAACTCTTGAATTTTAGTGCAGAAGGAGGAAAAGTATAAATGTTACAGGCAGAATGTCTTATTCTGAGGGTACTGATTCCATTGCATACAGCATGGAGGCAAAATATCAGTACCTAAATTCTGGAGACTGTGGATCTCAAAAATGGGGAAACTGGTCTGATCTGAAGCACGGAGATATTACTTAGGGACATCTGTTAATGATTGTTAATATACTGATATCTGTGTTATCTAATAAAGAGTAGTGACGGTTTTGACTGCACAAGACCACAGCAAGAAACAAACGTAGGTGAAGTCTGAAAAAAAATCACAAAAGTGTTAAAACAAGAGTAATCCAATAAAATACCAAGAAAAAAGCTTTTAACCCTCTGTATGCATCTGCATAGTATTTTTAGGAAAAGCATGTATTACATTGCAGTGAGTGAGACTTTCCATACAACAGGCTTATGGAATAGTGATGGAATGACGATAAACCCCAGCACAAATAATACCTGATTGCACCTGACATGGAGAAAGCTGAGCAGGCTCAATTGATAGGGAAGTACATCTATAGGTAATATTTTCTATAGAATCTATAGCAACAGTGCAAAGATTAAGTCACTACACAGTTTAATCTATTTAGCAGCAACCTTCAGAATATGCCATATACATTAGTAAATATATCAGTATGCTTATCCTGTAGGAGCCTAAATAAGAAAAGGAAATTCAGTACACCATCTTGAGAGAAATCGGTGGGACAATAAAATCTAAAAAGATGGTTCTAATTTGGTTTGTAATTTATATTATTCTCATATGAAACAGAAAAAATGTCAGATGAACATTTGTTTCTAGGAAACACTGCTTCCAATACAAGGATTTCTAAACTTATCTGTGGACTGTAAGTTGTCCAAAAGGAGCAGTAAGTGTTATGCACCTGGTCTAAAAGATAATATTAAATGGTAAAACTTCCTAACTTTCCATTAAAAATTTTATGATGCAAGCATAAGATGGTCCATGCTAATGGAAAGCATATTTCTGAAGGTCACATGGCAAGAAATTATCTTTCCTTTCTCAGTAATCCTAATCTATGTAAAAGTTTAAAAGGGCTAAGCAAATGGGCAACCAGAAACCAAATTGAGAAGCTGTTCAGAAGCAGGTCCTAAGGCAGGGCCGTGTCAGCTCCTTTGGGAATGTGCACATGTGCCCGAGGAGTCCAGTCGGGCAGCTGAACAGGGACGGGATGGACCAGACTTTGTGAGGCCTTCACCATCAGCCGCAGATATCTGTCTCAAAGAGGACGACTTGGCATTATCGGTCAGGGTGACAGTGTGGAGGAGCTTGTGGACTTGTGGTAGGTAGTGATCCCCTAAATGGCAACTGAACATTACTACTTTGTCTTTCTTGTACTTCATTTTAGTCCTAGTAATTGTGAGGTCTTTAGATTTTATCAGTTTTGAAGAGACAATAAAGGGATACTGATTGCTCAGGGCTCTGTGAGAACTATCAGCTTAAGTTTCTCTGGATCCCAGTAAGTAGCAACTGATCAAAATTCTTTAGCTAAGCGTTCTTCATTGTGCAGAACAAGGAGAGCTGGTCTATAGGTACCTGAATGTCCTCCCTGGAGTTTTGTCCTCGCAGTTGGGCAGTTTCTTTAGTGCCGCCCAACGTGAGTTAGCTTTCAGGAATGACGCCTTACCAGTAGCTCCTCTGTCTCTGATTCGTACATGTTGATGTTTACAATAGGAGGATTTCTTACAACTTGGGAGTGACACTTTTGTATTTACAACACATTCTCTGATCTGTTTGGGAAAGCCTCTGCCTGAGTCCTTCCCTGCCCTGTGCCTCTAGGGGGAAAAGATACCTTTACTGCACAGAGCCATTTTCCCATATCCTCCTCCTGTGCTGGCCTGTGATCACTAATGAAACCTGGGAATACGACAAAACCATGGTGTTTGTAATAGTTGTGGGGCACCTCTGATGGCCGTGGCTTGGCAATATGCATACCATTTCCATCCTAGCACAACCGGGCACTCCCAGTGTTCAGAGCATGGCCAGGCTGGGTGTCAACCACCTTAAAAAAGCTGCTAACCATAGAACGTCACAGACCAGCACATGGATAACAACCATAGCACCTATGTCCATCACCAACTTCCACACCACAGACTGATCAGAGCTTGTAATGTCCAGGGGTCAAGGCCTTAAATGTCCTGGGTCTCTGATTCTTCATTAGTCATGTCCAACAAGGTGTCATGAAAATGGCCTTTGTCATTCTGAAATCAGTGACATCAACAGAAGTTGTGAGGTTGTATATGGAGATGAAGTGGCCCCACCAAAAGGTACTTGTAATGAATGTTCACATACCTAACTCAGAAACAATACACTGTTCCTTGAAATGCCTTGGTAACTTTGTTCTGCCCTATACTAAGCTTCGGGATGCCTGGAAACTCAGATTATACTCAAATCTGCAGGAATCAATCTCAAGGAAAGATTCCAATAAATTACCTCATCATTGTTTGTACAGCACATCATACTGCCACTGAAGAACTTTATTGTCTAGTAAAAAATTAAGATACAAAAGGTCTGATACAAGGTAGGAAATATCTTTAAAATATCCAAGAGTTTGGTAGTAACTGGCTATATGATTTTTAGAATTCAGAATCATATTTAATTTTAGATCAATGAACTCATCTGTTTTTAAATAATGGCTCTTCATCTGATACTTTTTTGTGAAAATACTGCAATGCTGTGGTGGGTTGACCCTGGCTGGAGGCCAGGTGCCACCCAGAGCTGCTCTGTCACTCCTCTCCTCAACTGCACAGGGGAGAGAGAATAAAACAAAAGGCTTGTGGGTCGAGATAAGGACAGGAGGATCACTCACCAATTACCATCATAGGCAAAACAAACTCAACTTGGGGAAATTAGTTTAATTTATTACCAATCAAATTAGAGCAATGAGAAATAAACCCAAATCATAAAACACCTCCCTTCACCCCTCACTTCTTCCTGGGCTCAACTTCACTCCCGTTTTCTCTCCCTTCTCTCTCACAGCAGCACAGCAGGATGGGGATGGGGGCTGTGGTCAGTTCACCACACGTTGTCTCTGCTGCTCCTTCCTCCTCAGGGGGAGGACTCCTCACAATCTTCCCCTGCTCCAGCGTGGGGTCCCTCCCGTGGCAGGCAGTCCTCCATGAACTTCTCCAACATGAGTCCTTCGCACGGGCTGCAGTTCTTCATGAACTGCTCCAGAGTGGGTCCCTCCCACAGGGTCACAAGTCCTGCCAGGAGCTTGCTCTATCGTGGGCCTCCCACAGGGTCACAGCCTCCTTCAGGTGTCTCCAACTGCTCCAGCGTGGGGTCCTCCACAGGCTGCAGGGGAATCTCTGCTCTGGCACTTGGAGCACCTCCACTTCCTCCTCCTTCACTGACCTTGGTGTCTGCAGAGTTGTTCCTCTCACATATTCCCACTCCTCTCTCTGGCTGCAAAAACTGGTCCTAGAGTTTCTTTCCCCTTAACTTTGTTATCCCAGAGGCGCTACCACTCTCACTGATGGGCTTAGCCTTGGGCAGCAGTGGAGTCTTGGAGCTGGGTGGCGTTGGCTCTGTTGGGCATGGGGGGGCTTCTGGCATCTTCTGACGGAAGTCACCTCTGTAGCCTCCCACCACTACCAAAACCTTGCCACGCAAACCCAATACAAATGCTCATGTGCGCGGGATAAAGAAGTAAGCAGGCCACTTTTTCAGACGAGACAAAGCCTTAGTTCACTGAATTTATATTCAGTGAGAAACTTGTGTTTAATGGTGGAAAGTTTGTGCAAGAATGTCCCAAAATATCCTGGAAAATACACTAGAAATAAAAATCGTATTCTCAAACTTAAAAAATAGCCAACGACAAAAAAAGGAGACAATCAATCAAGTAAAAGAACAAACATCGGACCATGCAGACAAGTAGAAAGAATAGTCCAGCTGAGATGTTATGTAAACTTTATGCTTCACTGGTCATTCCGCTGGAGATAGCTGCTAACAACATGCCCTCATCTTAAATAACAGGGGAAGGGTTGGCACTGGCAATGCTAGCCTGGCCCTCTGCCAGCTCCAGCGTCCCCAGCCGCCGTCAGCTGGAAAAGCTCGGGTACCTTGTTGCGCTGGAGAGAAGCACGTGAACGTTCCGCTGTGTAAATCAGCGATATCCATTGGCATCGTTCCACTGATTTTTGGAGCTCTGCGGGTACACGCCAAGCAAAGATCCTGCCGTATGACTTTGCATATTTTATTGACGGAATGTGTGTAGATCTTGAATTTTTTTCACTGCAGACAGAGTATCTGGTGATAGTTTTCGAATTAATTAAGCTTAGCAATGCTGACTCTAACAGAAATGCAGATGTTAAGTGCCATTATACTTTAATAATTATGCAGAAAAGCTTAAATATAATTTCTGAATCAATTTTTATCAGCTGCTAAAACAATAGATATAGCTATGGCTTATTTAATACAAAAGGATTCAATTATAGCCTACTGAGAGCCTTGAATTCTGTTATATGTACCAATACATGTGATTTTTTTAATAAATAGTAATTGAATGTGTCTTTTTTGTCTGCCTTTCGAATGTCTGGATGCAAAGCTAACACTGCTTCTCTCAGTGTATTTTGGATAAATGCGAGTGTTTAATAAGCGAACAAATGCAAGATTGTTAAAATCCGGCTTAATAACAGCGCCTGCATGGTAGAAGTATAGCTATTGTCTCTTTCAGGGCATTGAATTGAAACAGGTGATGAAGTGTTGTTGCACCTTGTACTGCCGGAAGATAATTTCCAAACAAGAACAGAGGACAAACATTTAAGGGAAGGCATCGGAGAAAGGGCTGGAATGATTGTGGATGATAAGAGGTTCTTCATCAAGCAAGATGATGGTGCCAGGATATTTTGTGAATATATGTTACCATGAAGTTTCATGTGATTAAAGATGAGCTCAACTTTTGTTCTGACAATTCACATCCAGTTTTGATCTTGACTCTCTGCTCCCAACGTGGACGTCTCACCATGTTATTCCCATGCACCACTGGAGAACGTACCTGCCATCATCCCCCAGCCAAGCCACTGAGGTCTCTGTGCCTGCTGTGTTCCTGCTGAGCCACCAGTAGAGTATTTCTAGACAGAATGTCAGGTAATCTCAAAATACATTTAAAAAATTACTTGGGCAAATAAAAGTTAATTTTGTTCAAAATTATTTCTGTTAAGTGTGATTGGGTTGAAAATGGAAATAAGGACACTGGTTTCAACATTTGTCCGTTGACCGTCTGGGTGATAGATGAGAGCCTGACAGCTGTCTGTATGAAATGCAGCAATTTAATATTTACAAGTTATGATTAATTTCATAAACAAAATTAGTTCATCATGATTTGACAAGGCAACAAAAGTAAATACTCATAAAATATATGCTACCATTTGATATTTGATCTGAATCAGTGCTGCAGTAGGAGAGATGATAGGTAAAAAGAAGTGTGTGTTCCATTTTGTTATTCAACATCTTCCCCTCACAAGGCCTCTTGAATTATTGAAATATTTTTAGCCAGGAGTCGTAATGAAAATTCAATAGAAATTATATTCCGTGTATGCACTAAGAAAAGACGCCTAGACTAATTCTCTGTTAAAATACTTTCTGTCAAAGCTTAAATAGGCAAAAATATGCAAAGCTTACCAAAGAAATGTGAAAAATAAGTGCATCAGCACGCTGTATATATATGTACATGTATAACCTACCATGTTTTTAAGTGTAATCAAAATGTATTCTCATTGACAATGATATTTTGGAGCCTCTAATGCAATGTATTGGCAATGATATATTTCACAGTTTTGAGCACAGGTTATGGCTACATGTGGAGAGATGATAAATGGATTGGATTGACTTGGGAAACCCCAGTCAGTACAGGAAGGTAGGCTCTAAGGTGGCCTGAATTGCCTTTGGGACAGAGCCAGCTCCCTCTGTTGATGAGGGAAGAAACTTAGGGATAGCCTGTACCAGAGTCAGTGTTTTCAATGGACTGCAAGAGCTGAAAAATCTCTTTTATTTATTATTTGTAGCTAAGGGTGAAATATATAGATTTTTAAAGTGTTTTCCAGAATTGAAATTCTGTTATTCTAAAGTTTGTATTCCAACAGCATCCAGGACTTCTGCTCACAAACCCACTGTTTACTGAAAAACCTTGCAACAAAGATTTGATTCCTGGCCCAAAGATCTTACAATTCATTTTTTCAGTCTGTCAATGTACCTTTAATTTATTTATTGATTATTACTATGACATTTAATGATGGCAAAATGACCCAAAAAATAACCTTTCCAAAGACAGCATTCTTTGATTTACTTCTACACTGTATACAAAGGAATCTTTAAAAATTTAAAATAATTTCGTTCATTTGGAGAAGCATGCTGATGGAAGTATGAGTGAAAGGATGGGTTATACATATGCAGTAGGCAGGGAGCTGACCATGGGAAAGGGAATTTCCTGCAGATTAGTCTGAAGATGGACCTTGAGTTTTATTCTTCTCATCTGTTCCAAACACTCACACCCTTTCTGGAGCAGTCTTTTCCTTCAGAAAACAAAAAATGCTTTATGTGCCATTGGAACCAGCTCCTTGAGCCCCTTACCTTATGTATTGACTCATTCTTCTTTCTGCCTCACTTTCTTCCCTCTCCATAGCTGCTTTTCTCATGGAATTTGCTGAGGTTCTGGTAGCACGGTGGAAAACAATTAGAGCTGGACTTTGCTATGATTTATATTGATAAAGTAGAGTTTTCCACGTTACAGGGACAGAAATGTGTTTGGGTTAGTGCTTGGGTGCTGTTTAATGTAGGGTTAAATGCACTACCATGCTTTGCTAATGATGATACCTTTGAAGAAGAGCTGAAGGACTGATAAAAAGCATGATTTGCTAAAAAGTATCCTTGAAGAAGAGCTGAAAAACTGATAAAGAGGAAACATCCTGCCCCAGAAGGCGCAGAGAGCTGGGTGATTGCCAGAGAGGCCTGAAGTCAACAAAAATCGGCAGTGAGGAGGGAAAAGGGAAAGGTGGCTGGGGGAGTTCGCCACCACCCACCCAACTAGAAGACTATGAAAATTACCCCCACACACCCTCAAGGAGCATGTGTGCTGATTGAAATATGCTTGACCAATAGCAGATGATGCGGTAATTAATAGCCAATTAGCATAAATTTAGGCAGTTTTTTCTGAGTCTTTAACAAGATAAAGATGCTGTAGTTTCTTTGCGTAGTGTGCTAGCTTTGTGGAATCACCACCTACCCCCCATCCCTGCGCAGACATGAAACAGATCAAATACCTCTGCTCTGTGGGCATATTGGCGTACTGCACACGGGGTTGGCGATCCCACTTTTGGGACAACATGCTCAGCCTAACTACAGCAAAACTTACTTGCCTGGGCTTGCCATAATTCACCTGTTATATGCTTACGCCTCAGAAGTATGCCATAACTGGCCAGTTGTGATGAGCTACTGGTCTTGTCCACTTTGGGAGAGGGCGGGTGCTGAATTGTCTCACCATGCCTCCCTGACCACATTTCTGTAAGCCTGTGGTAACGCTGGCGGCTCTGACTTGCACAGCTTTGGAACAGTTAGCAGGAAGGGCTATAAAAAAGCAGTAGTAGTAGAAATCTTCAATTTCCAGGATCCTACGGAATGTGATGGTCAAGGGAACATGTTCATGGTATTCATTTTGGAACCAGTACCATATGGATAGCACCGTGAGAATTAAAACTATAACTCTTCTTTTGCTCCCTGTGAAATAAGTATTTGTGGATTGTCCTATGCTCATTTTTTTGTGTGTACTTTCTATTTTACATGTATATTTTATTATTTGTTTTTAAAAAACCCTGTCATTAGCAATATATCTGTTAAAAAGTGCTCAGGATTGGGGAAAGCTGTAGAAAAAATGTTTTGACATATTTTCAGAAGAGGATCTTTTTAAAAAGATGATGAAGACTTGAATTATGCTTGTATACTACACTATACTACTCTTCTTTTTTCCCATGTATTTAGTATGTTATTTCTTGAAAATAATTATAAGGTACAACGAATGGAGGTATGAAACATAAGTATAGTTAATACTGAAAAAAACCCAACAAGACTGTTCACGAAACTGAAGACACAGCGTAGGACGTGTTCATCCTTGTGAAAATTCTTCCTTTGTAAGTGCTGCCAAGGTCAATGTCAGCTTGAATTCTTTAATGCATGCTGTAAGTGCTAGCTGTGCAGATTAGATCTGCCTAGAGCTATTCTTATTTTTCATCCAGCTTTTAAAAATACATGTTTGTGCTCTTCTATTAAAAAAATGTCCATTAAAAAAATCAGCAGTCCAAGCTTGTATCAAGTCTTGCATTGTACTCGTTCTCCACCTACTTTTCATTTTGCCTCGGGAATACGTACAAACAAGATTCCAGCTGCACATTGTTGAATGTATTTGCACATTCAATAATAAGAGAATAATATATTTCCTGCATTTCCCAGATAAGGTAATGAAATTAGATTTTATAAGGAATAAAAATAGTTCAATGTTAAGACTCGTTATGGGAATCTTAACATTTACTAAAATGCTGAACTAATAATATTGAACATGGAATTGTATTTACACTTGCTTTTATTTCTAGAATGAATATTTACCTGCATGAACGATGCCATTAATGGCACAAAATAATTCAAAGTATAGCAAAATTTCATGCAGTCCCACTTGTCCTATTAAGGCTCCTGTTTTTCTGAAGCCTCCAAGGAAAGAGAAGCGGGGAAAAGAGAGAGAAATAAGTCCTTCTTTTGACATATTTTTTTTTTTTTTTATCATTGTTAGGTCAAATGTGAGGTTGTTTGACTCTTGTTGGATCTTCCTAGGGACAAATCTTGTAGTATTTCTTTGCATCAACCTCTTTTTCTTTGGTGAAGAAAATACTGGGAAAAATTCTAATTGAGCCTGATTCGTAGGTATGGTCATGAAGAATTCCTTGAGATACTTGTCTATAGGCCAGGGAGGTATGTAGTACTTCCTGGGCAACCACAAGCAGGAGTAGTAGGAGTCTGTCAGTCTTTGCATCTGGTATCTACGTACACAGTCATTTACAGCTTTGCCCTTGACAGTGTTTTCCAAAGAGCTCAGGAATATCTTTGTAATAGTGGATGGACACTTTTGGAAAATACTCTGGTTGAAATCTGTCAGAAATACTGACAGCTCATTCAGGGTAGTCCAAAGATGTAATATCAGATATTTTCTATCAACACCAGTTATTCTGGACTACCAAATGCGCTAGCTGTGCTTCACGGAGCTGATATCTGGCTTCCCAAATTGGTAACAATTGGTATTGTTTCATTGGTACCGAGCCATCTGAAATTCGAGGGAGTGATGACCTTACAAATACCCTTCTTGATTCCCATGTTGCCATGCAAACTTTCTGTCTCCTGGCTTTACTGTTCTGAAAAAAAAAGTTGCTTCTTTAAATTTTAAACTACTATTTTCTTCTACCTCTTGCTCGCTCATCTATCATTGCTGTGCTCCTGCTGCTGACGCTGGGCTGCTCATGGCTTTTCAAGCCGACCTTGCCACAGACTGTTGACATTGTTGGGCTGTCTATTGTGGCACTGACTTTGTATCCACGGCAAGGTGCTGGGTCTGTTGCTGCCGTGCTTGTCCCACTCTGTATTGTGGCAGTTCTTACTGTGCTCCTCTGAGTTACTGACAATTTATGTCGTGCTGGTTCCTTTGTAAGAAGGGTGATCTCTCTTAAGACTGTGCGATAGATTATTTTTGTTCAGTGGCTGAGCCAAACATGAAAAGCAATACCTGAATTGAAGTTGTTTTGTTTTTAAAGATTTTATTTTTGGAACAGAATTATTTTGTAAAGTTTTTCTCGTAGTAACGAAAGGCTGAAAATAATTCATTCTGGATGAAGGAAACATTTAGTTCAACTGCAGACATAACATTTTGTTTCCAGTGTACGTACTTCTAACAAATGTAAACAATAGAAATATGGCATTAAATTTTAGGCACCAGCTACAACCCTGGCCAGGAGCATTGCCTTCAGTGAGTACTCAGGACGCTCATACAATCTATGGAAGACTTAAGTTCAAATCTTCCTTCAAAAAGCATCTCTTCACCTTCTGCCTTCCTGGTGCAAGTTTTAAGTGTCATACTGTGCGGATGTACCTTTACTCAGGCATTCAGCTGCAGACGTTCTACTTTGTGTAATTATCAGGAATTGACGGCTGCTTTTTCCACCTTCTCAGTGAGCGTGAGACTGTTTAAACTGTTACATAATTCTCATCTCCCCCCTCTTGAATATTTAAGTGTGTGTACAAGATGAAAGAGCTTCAGAAGAAGAACAAATTGGAACAACTTCTGCTAGAACACATTATAATCACTGCGGCGCTCATATACTCTGTTCTGAAATAGTGTTCAGAGATCCGTGCTCTTACGTGCACACCCCAATAACTGCTGTTGTTATCTTCACGTGGCCTTGTTGAACATAATTGCAAATTGTTTTGTTTGTACATAAACACGTTTTTATATTCCTGTGTCACTGAGCTCTGAACTCTGCAGAGAGTGAAGTGGCTCTTGGAGCAGGATCTATGCACGTACCAAGAATTTGTTCTCCATCTTGATCTCAGGTTAGTATCAGCTCTTGAAGTAGGATTAGTCTCTGAGATGATGACATTAGGAATGAGTTGTGATTCTTGAAGAACAGATTGACTTCTTACTGACTGTTTCATCGCTTCAGTTCCTAGGCTACTGTAAATGTTGAAGTATGTGAAACTAAGCATTCAGTCTCAGTTTCACTGAAAGCCGCTTCACAAAGGAACCAAATCAAAGTATATCTGCTTAGAAAAGATATGATTCTGGTATCATAATGGTACATTACTGTTGGAAAAACTGGCAATAGATTCTTACCTAGTCTCCAAAACTTTCTCCTGGTTTCCATCTGATAGTACAGAAATGAATAAAAACTGTTAAGCATAGGTATAACTAAACTGAAAATGGTCTTCTGAGCCATCCGATTTCTGCTAACTGTCATGATGCTAAGATCACAGAATCACAGAATCACAAGGGTTGGAAGGGACCTCGAAAGATCATCTAGTCCAACCCCCCCCGCCAAGGCAGGGCCACCTAGAGCACATCACTCAGGAACACGTCCAGTTGGGTTTTGAATGTCTCCAGAGAAGGAGACTCCACAACCTCTCTGGGCAGCCTGTGCCAGTGCTCTGTCACCCTCACAGTGAAAAAGTTTTTCCTCACATTAACCCGGAACCTCCTATGCTCCAGCTTGCACCCGTTGCCCCTTGTCCTATCGCTTAGTGAGGCCAAGAAGAGCCTGGCTCCATCTTCCCGACACTCATCCTTAACATATTTATAAACATTGATGAGGTCACCCCTCAGCCTCCTCTTCTCCAAGCTAAAGAGACCCAGCTCCCTCAGCCTTTCCTCATAAGGGAGATGTTCCACTCCCTTGATCATCTTAGTGGCTCTGTGCTGGACTCTCTCTAGCAGCTCCCTATCCTTCTTGAGCTGAGGGGCCCAGAACTGGACGCAATACTCCAGATGCGGCCTCACCAAGGCAGAATAGAGGGGGAGGAGGACCTCCCTCGACCTACTGACCACAGCCCTTCAAAAGAAAGAAAGCCCTTCAAAAGAAACAAAGGAACAAAGATCTTTGTTCCTTTGCAGTCGTATGCCCAAACTGCTTCTCTTGTTACCCCCAGCTATGGGCTAAATCGGGGTCTGACCCATGAGCATGGGCAACACTTGTGCACTGCTCAAACCACAGCTTTCTTCCAGGACCATCTCACCTATCCAAATGGTCAGAGTAAAATGACTAACAGTCAGTTGAACAAATCCCGTTATGAAGCACTATTGTTCTCTTCCAGTGACAGAAAAACCTTGGAGTTGAGAGGCAAGTCCTCTGGTCAATGAGTGTTTTGAAGCAGAAGTACAACTGTCCCTTATGATGACCTTCTCATGAGCTGAGATGTCTAGAGGAGTAAAGGTTCTCTTTATGAACATATTTAATCCAGCAGTATCAGCTGATAAACAACAGCACCTGGCATTACGTCTCTATGAAATCAAGCTAACTGAATCTATTAGAAGCTTTCTCCCTCATACTGCCTTCATATTTAATTAATTTAGTAACACAGCTTCAACTTCTTTTCTCCCGTTCTTATATTTCCTGCTTCACATTATCATCTTTGTCCACAAGGATGCAATTTTTTCGTTTTACTTTTATTCCAAGATTCTTTTACTTTTTTTATTCTTTTGCCTCTACCAAATGCTTTTGTATCCACAGCTAAATGCTGTGCTGAATTAGTACTGGTCTTGTGGAAACTGCTGAAAGTATTATTACAATTTGCCTCTTATCAGATGGAACATCTGGCCTCAGACCATTCTTTTTATTGTGAAGACTGGAATTAAACTGATTTGGTTGTCAAACTCCGTACTGTCAATCTTATCAACCACTAGTAACCTTCTCTGTTATTTTCTCAATTTAGTAAGCCTGTTCTAGGAGAGCTGCCAGGTTATAATCCAGGTGAAAGGGACAGCAACTGCAGTTTCTGCAGCACGTCCTAGCCACACAGGTACGTCTATATAAGCACTTTCAGAGTCTGGATCCTTTGCTATCTTCCTTAGAAAGTGAAGGAGGTGCATTGTTTTATTTATTTTCTCATTTATTTGTCACGTAGAGCATAGACTAGTGCCACTTTTCCTGATCTGGGTGGAATCTAAGACATTTCAGCATAAAATGTTCTTTTCAGCGAAGACAAGAAATTCATGATGTCCATTTAATGATTCCCACCCAGATCACTGACAATGGCTTATCTGTATTGATGTCCTCACTCTCTCTTGTTGAAGTAGGCTGAGACAGATGATTCTTGTGATCCCACACTGGCAGCATCGGGCACCTTCCAAGACCCCGTTCTGAATGACGATCATCCTTCCGTGGGGAGAAACATAAGCAAATATGATTTGAAGCCTTACTTTTTACTGATAACCTGTACTTAATATTATCCCAGGAACCCACACCAAGGTGCACTTCTAGAAGATGCACTCTAATGTGTTTTCTCAAGCTGATGAATTCCCTGTATCATTATCTGGTTCCTCATATCTACTACAGGATTGCTGCCATGAATCATGACATTGTATAAACATTACGAGTACTGAGATGATAAGATTACACAATGTACATCTGGGAACAGTACAAGCCATCTGAAAAAAAGAAGGGGGGCCCAAAATAAATAACAAGCAAATAAGATTTCAAAAGATTGTCTCATTAATTTTTTTCTGAAGAGTGCAACTCAACATATTTGCACAAACTTCTGAAAAATATGTACTTTTTGTGAGTGTACTAGTGGAACAAAGAGAGCAGTGAAGCGTTGTGTTTGTGCTGTCTAACTGGCAGGCTGCGCTTTCTGAGTGGGGGCAGATGTGAGTGCTGCTTACGCTCTTTGGAACCTCTTTTGTGCAACACTGAAATCCAGTAAAACAGAGAAATATTCTGTAATTATTCATCTGTTCCTAGATCTGCAGTTTCACAGAAGTCAGCTGCCTGAACCCAAGTATTTATAAGAAAATAACAGTATTTAGCAGGGGAAGGTAACTGGTATCATCCAGCAGTTTATTTTCCAAAATTGTTTCACCTGAAATGTACTACTTTTGTCAGCTGTAAGAAACTATTCTTAAATTTAAGATTAAATTGTCCTTTTTTCTTTTTTTCCCCCCAATTTCATACAGATTAATGGGTGGCTTATATGTTATTTTACAGCAGATTAAAAAGCCTGATTTTCTTTTCAGTTATAATACACTAATACAATTTACTTGGTAAGAATAAATTTGATTTGGGTCCTGCAAAATAATATGAAGGTTGAGAACTTGAAATTGTTGTGAGAGGAGATGAGGATATGCAAACAAAGAAATACCATGAAAAAGGATATTATCAGCGCAGTCAATATAAATCATTATTTTCTCTGTAGACCCACCATCCTGCAACTATGTTTCTGCTGTTTTTAAACACACAGCAATTTCAACACGTTTTTTGTAAAAAGACTTAAATCTTGCACTTTCTCTATGTAGTATGGGCAAACTTATTTTCAGTTTTGTTTTTTTTTCTAAAATTAACAAAATAAAACAATCAGAATGGTTTTGTCAGCACAGGAACGCGACTCATCAAAATGTTAATCTACCAAATTTCTTGGCATTGTTCAACTTTCCTGTAAGCATCTAAACAGGTTTTACATGCTATTTCTTGATTAACTGACTGATTCGGCTATGTATTCCCAATTGTGATTGACGCTATTGACTGACTTCTCAAAGGGTCTGATTCAAAGCCTCTTGAAGTCAGCAGGACATCAATAATTTACTCTGTGTACTTTGAATCCAGCCTGCCGTGCAATCAGAATAACCGATGTTTTCTTCTAGGCTGCTCTTCCCTGCCACTGGTTTTGTAACAGGGTGAAACCAGCGTTAGCTGGGAGTGAACTGTAAATTCTTAGTTCTTCTTGTAATTGAAACAGGAAGAACAAGTAATGAAAACATGATAAAAGTTATTAATGATGATTCCTACTTAAATAACAGTAATACAGAATCATCTTGATTACCTTGAGAGGAAAATTATTTTGGGGTACTATGGTTTTGGGCTTATGAGTGACAAAATGAAACTAATATTAGAGATTATGAAGATAATAACAATATTTGTAAGCCAAACAAAATCTAACTGTGGTTTGAATGAAATAACTTGAATCTCTATTAAAAGCAGCATATTTCAACATGAAGCTTCCAATTTAACGTGATCTGTAACAAAAATCCCATTATAATATGTTAACATTAAATTTACATTTGTGTTTTTACTCTAAAGTTCAGCAAATAGGTTTGTTAGGCAACTAGGAAATCGATTTCCTGTGGCCAAAATATTGTGTTAAGTAAGTTTTTCTCATTAAATTACTTTGGTGCTGGAGATTCATTAATATTCATTCACTAAAATCTAGCAAAGGTCAGCCAAAAGGTAGTTGTGTGAGGACTGAATACCTTTCCTCAGAACTTTCTGTATGTTCTAAATCAAATTTTTTTCCTTCTACTTCTGTAAAACTAATTTGAAAGAAGGCTTACTGGCTCTGTCAGATCTCTTTCACTCCAAGACAATCTTTTGGAGAATTGTATCTACAGCAGACAAACATGCACGCTCATATACATTCTGTGAGGTTCCTAAGAGTGTTGTGGATTTACACTGAGGTAGAGAGTTACCAGCACCACTGAAGAGCAGCTAGCTGTGGTGAAGAGCAGCGCACAGCGGCTTGAGACGAGAAGTGATCACATCGGATCATGCAGAAACTCCATAGAATCATAGAATCATTACTGTTCGAAGAGACCTCAAGGATCAACTAGTCCAACCGTCCCCCCACCACCTGTTACCCACTAAACCATGTCCCTAAGTACCACATCCAACCTTTCTTTAAACACCCCCAGGGATGGTGACTTCACCACCTCCCTGGGCAACCCGTTCCAATGCCCGACCACCCTTTCCAAGAAGAAATTTCTCCACATCTCCAACCTGAACCTCCCCTGGCGCAACTTGCAGCCATTCCCCCTTGTCCTGTCACTAGTTATCTGCGAGAAGAGGCCAACCCCCAGCTCACCACAACTTCCTTTCAGGTAGCTGTAGAGGGCAACAAGGTCTGCCCTGAGCCTCCTCTTCTCCAGACTAAACAGTTCCAGTTCCTTCAGCCGCTCCTCATAAGACCTGTGCTCCAGCCCCTTCACCAGTTTCGTTGCCCTTCTCTGGACACGCTCCAGGGCCTCGATGTCTTTCTTGTGGTGAGGGGCCCAAAACTGGACACAGCACTCAAGGTGCGGCCTCACCAGGGCTGAGTACAGGGGGACAATCACCTCCCTGCTCCTGCTGGCTACACTATTCCTGATACAGGCCACGATGCCGTTGGCCTTCTTGGCCACCTGGGCACACTGCTGGCTCATGTCCAGGCGAGCGTTAACCAACACCCCCAGGTCCTTTTCCTCTGCACAGCTTTCCAGTTGCGTTAAGCAACATTTTCCAAGTGCCAAATTGGTGTTTGGCCAGGGCACTGCAGCAAAAATTGTACTTTTAAAAAAGTAGTACTTGAGCGTTAAGGAATTAATGAATGAAGATTAAGAAAGAGCATTAAGGGATAGAAGTGTGCTGACTTAATGTTTCAGCCAAAAAGGTAAAACCTCTGAACACAAAGGGCACGTCAGCATTGTATAACAAGGAACGGCCTCCATTCAGGCTCAAAATAATATTAAATTGTCATTTATTATAAACAGCTAGCTGTTTTTAAGCCTGTCTTGAAAGTTCAACTTTAACCCTAGGGGACAATTACAGATTGAATTTATGCTGCTAACTCAAGCTGGTGTATCATCACTACTTCAGGCCAAGAGCAATGGATAGCGTTTCACTGTTTGTTGGCATTTTACCTAGGTAAAGTTTCTGATCTGGTCTGGCATCAATGCAGCATCTGGGCAGCAAGGGGACGCCCCACCTTACCTTTTCATGGCTGTTGTCCTGAGGAGGAGCTCCCTAACAGAGGTGGGACTGCTCTTTCCTGGAGAGATAGTGAGCATTGGTGGAATGGAGAAACTTCTGGTGCTGAGGGAGGAAGAGGCAGAGACCACACCAGGAGCAATTCAGCTGCAGGAGAAGCCATGAGATTTCTTAGAGGAGCAGGCACAGGACCAAGCTTCAAGGTGATGACAAGGAGACTTTCACAGGACTGCACAGAGCTTTTTCATGCCAAATACACTGAAAACAATGTTAAGAAAGACAAGAACAGAAGAAAAATTTGCTTGTATTTTAATCGGTCTCACTGAGAAGAGCTGTGTCCTGTACCTGAAAAGAGAATTTGTGTTAATTTTCATTCAGATCAAACAGCACCTGAGATTCAGAGCTCCCTGGTATCTTTGGTGATTGCCTTAAGGAATGAGGCAATTCTGCGAGTCTGACTGACCTGCAGCTCACGAACCAGCTTATTCAGACTTACCCTTCTTCTTTAACTGTTGTGAAAAAGCTGACCAAGCTAGTCAACTGGTAGGAGCCCCAAAGCTGACCTTGCTTAAATTCCTGATATCCTGATAGTCACAGTGATGCTGGGTGCTGCTGAATCCATTCTCCTCTGTAAATGGAAGAAATATAAGGCAGATAGATAAACTTTTTACAACTCAGCAGTTACAGAGAACCATCACATTCTTTCAGCAGAACTGTTTTTTGGGGGTTTGCAAATTCCCTGCTCAATAGTTAAATCTCCCCCCAAAAGAGGGGGAGTATTTAATCTTTCTTTCAAAGAAATGCTATTTCTAATCTCCTATCAAATATTACATCAGAACAGATCCAAAGCAGTTATGACGCTGAGCAAAGCCACCTAGAGAGAGGTGGTGAGAAAAAGCTGACAACAAGGGCACCTCTTAGGTCTTGGTCCTCTTTTCTGGTCTTCAGATATCTCACATGGGTTTACAGAGCTCCTTTGTCCTTTTTGCTTCACAGCCTGGGGAAAGGTGCTCACAATTTCTTTCTGGAAGCAGCTGCACGGGAAACATCTTATCTACAAGAAGGTAGTCAGCAGGGCTGAAGGAGGAAAGCTGCAACTTCCGACAGTTCATGTTAACAGGATCCAGAGACCAAGTTTTACCTTTCTCCCCACTCAGTAAACGTACATCTGAATGCGGTGACACATACCTTTGCATATATATGCTTACATAAATACAGAACTCGCATAATTAAATTTCAATTTGTTGCTTTGCCTTAGATTTAAACCAGTTTTTCCTATCTCACTTGAAAATACCTTAACGGTGAGGGTTTCCCAGCCCTTGAGGAGGGAAAGGGAGACAAGTCCCTCATAGAGCAAACTGGACCAGAAAGGAAGGGTTTAGAAGGAATTTTTTTTTTTAATAATTTCACCAGCAGGCACTCAGCTGAAAGGGATCCATCAATGGTTTTGGGTCTAGTTCCTGTTCCTAGTGGTGGTTTTATATTTAGTAAGAAAATGCGCAAATAGTTTTCTGGAAGTGGACCAGGCACAACTCTGCTCTCAAACTCTCTCCACTCTTATTACAATTTTACTTAATATTATTGACTGTGTGGTCTAAAGAAATTTAAGCTAGTTTCTCGTGGTGAGACTCTTTCAGTGGGGAGGAGTAGGATGTCATTCCTCCATCCTCATTCTGCCTTCAAGAATAGCTACCTATTGCAGTTAGGAGGTGGACATTTGACCTTGTAAGACTGAAAAGAGAATTCATCTTACTTTACACAGGAATGGCAGGGTAAAAGGTGGATAGTGCTGTCACAAATGTGTCCTGCAGGGTGTCTGCTTCTGTCATTATCTGACATGGTCTGTGAAACTTTGCAGATCAAATCTCAGAGGCTCCTCAGGGAGATGTTTGTTCGTTCTGGGACCTTGGGCCTGAGTTGGTATCCACTTTCTCACAGTCTGGTGGCTTGACATGCACAGAGGTATTTTTCTAGGATTTTAAATTTAAAAAAAACCAACAAACCAAACCAAAACAAAAACCGGTTAAGGAGATTAGGTTTAGCTAGCTGCTTAAAGTGGGTGTTGAATGCTGCATTCTGCCCCATATATCTGACATGGGTCAGGTGCTACTTACATTGAGTATGGTAGAGATTTTGTGGTCACTGAAGAGTATATAGAGGAAAATAGTGCATTCTGCATGCTCTACTGGAAGAGAAAATTAAAATGTATGTGTCTGCTCTTACAGAAAGAATTATAAAATTAGGCTGATTGGTCTGACTCGGTCTCACATGCTGAGAGAGAGCACTTTTCCCATGTTGCTCATTTCTTCAAAGGCAAACAGCATCTAAAATGGAGACAGTGAATAAATTAAACTGTTCTTTTCAAGTTTAATTCATGGCAAAGTGCGTGTCCAGTGCAGCTATACCTAATACCTCTACCTTATTAATTAATTTTACTGTGTTTTTAAAAGATACTTTTCTATAGCTGCTACCAATGGTTTCCGTAACAGAAGATATGACCAGTTTCAGAAGACCTCCCAAGAAAATTGCTAAAACTAGACCAATCACCCCAAAAGACTGAAGGTGTTAACAGTTTAAACAAACCTATTAAAATGCAGAGTCTCTCATCACTAGTCGTGGCTTACCATGTTAAGAAACTGGAATAAGAAGGATGACAAAAACTGACGCAACTACAATAAAAACAATAAAGAAGAAAAGTGTGTTTTCTGCTATTACCACTCATACAAAAACAGTTATCCCTGTATTTATGTATATAGAAATGTTATGCCAAATATTTTACAAGGCGTGAATGTCATTTCTGTAATCTATACTGGGAACAGAGGAAAACCAATCCACCAGCATCAGTTAAAATCAATACAATCTACAGCAACTGCCTGCAATGCAGAGGATACAGGGGCAGGCATTTAAAGGGAGTCAGAAGAACAGAGTAGTGTGAAGAAGCTGGTAATAAAGAAAGTTATACGCTGATGCCTGAATGCAGATGTAAAAAAAGCCAAACCAAACCAAACCCAACAACCAAACATAAAACCCACGGAGGCCAAAGCCGTCCTCAGAGAATAAGCATTTTTAAACTTGTAACAGATAGCACTGACCTAAGTGTCATTCTGGGAACAACGGTGGCATGAGAATGACAAGCTACTATTAGACAAATTTTGAAGAGTAACAAGTATTTCTACATAAAGTCATCGAGTTACCTTGTTTCTCCTATAGTTAATGTATGAAGGAGTCATTTAAAATGAAGATCCCTTTCTACCAGTCATAATGGAGTTTTATTTTATGTTTCACGTTCTTGCTAGGGAAAATTAAAAATGAAACACCTACTAAACTCACATTTGTCTTACGGCCCATCACCGCAGTGAGGAATACCTTCCCCTGCGAACTGAAACCCAGCGATTTAGCATCACACATCACATTGATATAAGACAGACTCTTTTGCCTAGAGGACACTGTAATGATACACTCGCTGGAGTTAAAGTTGCAAATTATTTCCGTTCGAGCCTGGTTTTTAATCTTGCTGTTTTAAATGACCAAAACAAAATTGATCTTGCTGATATATTTGTTTTCTCTAGAAAATTAAAAGCCTGGTGAAAAGCTGATAAGCAAATTACATTACCAAGATATGACAGTTTTAATAAACTTCCTTCAGTAAACTTCTGACTTCCTTTTTCAGTGACCGTTATGTCTCAAAAGCTTCTGGGCTGTAGTGACACCAAACAGTTATTTTTACTGATCTCAGAATTTGAAGTGGAACCTCTGCATTCTTATAGATCATAAAGTGATTAGTATTTAAATAATCCTAAATGCATTTGGAGAAGATAAATTAATTTTATGATGTAGGAAATTTCAGTTACTTTTTTTTTATAGAGTCTGCAGACTTATTGTAATATATTATTCCTGACATGAAAGAAGAGAGGCTAAACTCACGTACTTCTCATATATTCCCAGCACTAATTAATGTTGTTATTAAGTATCCATGACATGTCTTGGAAGCCTGAAGTATTAAATTCCCAGGAACTGTCACAGAGATGGAGCCGCGGTCCAAGGAAGGTTCCAGGTAACGTTGTGGTAAGGAAAACCATATGTAGGCTGCACTGGGTGATAGGGTTGTCTAAAGGTGATAGAACTGGGGTAAAACAATCTTATTATCATTCAGATGTCATCACTGATGACAAATCTGAAAGGAAAAGAAATTAAAAACCAGGCCAATACCCTGGTCTACCACTCCTGACTTACTTATGAGTGATAGCTTCCACCTCTTCCAAGCAAAGTTTTTATATTCTTATATATTTTTGAGACTTCTATTGATTACTAATCAGAAACCTCACTCTTCAGGCCAGGTAAACAACATCATACTTGTCGCACCATTTAAGCCACGAGTTCCTCGTTACTGTATGCTTTCACTGCACATTTCCTGGGATCTCCTGTCCTTTATGTAAGTTAAGATCACACATGAATTAGGCTGTCTTTCCTCTCTTAAACTATTGCCATTCTCACAGATTTTGATTACTCCCCAAAATAGTAAGAGACAAAGGCCGACGTGCAGTAGCAAAACTTTGCTTACTGCAGCAAGTTGAACTGAGTATTCCTGATCTTCTAGGAGTTAAGATATTTAGATGGAGTTTAATTCTGACTTCAAATCCAAGCCAAGAACAAATGCAAATGCCTTTATGGAAATATAGGGCAATTCAGACCTTTCTATGTGATAGGTATAGACAAGCATACAGAAGTTCTTCTGCCCATACGTCAATTGAAAATCAAAAGTCAAAAAGGAAACTACTGCCATTTTACTAAGTGGTTGTTTCTGCAAATTCAGAGATCCGGTAAGTCTACCCTGTAAAACTTCAGATTGATTTTGTAATTAATATTGTGATTGAGGCGGGCACCTTGGAGCTGTGGCTTTCAGCTACATGTATGGCAAGTGCCACCACCTAGAAGAGCAATAGTATTGCTGTATTGTGCTAACGCCGAACATCGCAAATTATTTGGCATTCTGTATAAATTCAGTGACATATTTCACACGCATATCATGTTATTTAACTGTTAGACCTGAAATGCCTGGCACTAGACTCCAAGACTGCTGCAAGTAGTACCGCAGGCAGGCATCTCCGGTTTGGCTGGGCTTAAGGAGTGATCCAGAAGTCCCTTTTAAAAATGTATTTTAAGCCCATTTTAAATCAATGGACCGAATGGCTGCTAGGATCACAACTGACTTCATTGGGCTCAGTCTTGATATCACTACATTTCTGGTGCCAGGAAAATAAATGGAATGACATTACTGGGTTTTTTCTATTGGTCTGAAAACCGAATCAGCGCACGAGTGCCTCATTTCCCTCAGCTGGCTGCAGGAAAACATGTTAATTTAGTTAATATAACTGAAATACCTTTGCACAAACAATGTCTGCTGCTCTTTTACTTTTCTTTGGAGTATTTCTCCAGGTAAATCTGAAAGAAGTGCTCTTAGGGAGAGAGGTGCCCCTTACTTAGTGGCAGGCCGCTGGATCCGGGAGGGAGTTATTGCACCCCTGCTGCCAGGCTGTGCGTGCGGAATTTATTATTCAGTTTTCCAGTTTTAATCACTGCCTGATTAAAAAGGAAGCTGTTAGCACCTGACAAATTCCAGCCAGGTGTAAGTCACCAGAGAAAGGCTTGAGCAGTTACAGGTGAAAATTCATTAGAGGCATAACTTGGACAGAGGAAGAAAGAGGCCGTTCCTTCTAACACACGTAGCAAAAGGACCCAAACCCACTGCAACTTACAGCCTTTAGCAGTGACTTTGTCCCTCTGCAAAGGTCAGGTCTCATCAACGTTGCTTGTAGTTTTTGAGAAGTTTCTCTACAATAGAGAAGCAAAAAGTGCATGAATCCACTGGAAGTGTGTATAGCCTTTCTTCAGCGTCTTCACTCTACAAGGTATGGTTTTAGCATGAGGAGCAGAGAACAAACTCTACCCATTAAAAAAGTGTATTTTCCCCCTGTTAGATTAAATGTCCTGCCTACAGGAAGTACAGAGGACAGTGTTTGAGGGAGTGTTGCAAGTTCCTGTCTCTGGAGGAGGGCAGTGCTCCAGGTCATCATGAAGAGTGGACATACAGGCTTCACTCCAAGTGTGCTAAAACCAGAAGTATAACTTACATCAGCATCAGTGATCTTTCATAGAATCACAGAATGGTTTGGGTTGAAAAGGACCTTTAAAGATCATATAGTCCAACCCCTCCTGTCTTGGGCAGGAACAACTTTCAGTAGACCAGATTGCCCAAAGCCCCATCCAACCTGGCCTTGAACACTTCCAGGGATGGGGTCTCCACAACTTTTCTGGGCAACCTTTTTTGGTGTCTCACCACCCTGATAAAAAAAAATAAAATTCTTCTTTACATCCAATCTAAATCTACCCTCTTTCAGTTTCAAACTATTGTCTCTTGTCAGTCACTACAGGTTCTGGTAAAAAGTCTCTCTCATCTTTCTTATAAGCACCCTTTGTATGTCAAAAGGCTTCTATAAGGTCTCCCCGTAGCCTTCTCTTCTCCAGGCTGAATCATCTCAACTCTCTCAGCCTGTCTTCATAGGAGAGGTGCTTCAGTGCTCTGATCATTTTCATGACCTTCTAAACCCACTCCAAGAGGGATTATCCTTGAGTTGAGGCTGTTCTGTGCACTGGAGCATAACACTTCATACACAAGAACATGGTAAAGATAGTAGTTTCCCATCACAAAAAAAAACCGTATCTTCCTTTTCATACAGGAAGTTAAAAATGAAGATTAATGAACTTGTGGAGAGTGAGAATAAGCTGCTGGTTGCTCTCTTCCTTGCGGTGACAGCAAGGAAAGACCTTGAATTCCTTTCCCCTTCCCTTCTTTCTTTTACATGGCTCATAAAGATACCATGATTTTGGTTTTTTAAGAAATCTCATAGTGATATGTATCAGAGATATATCCATTTTTTTAGCTGCCCCAGTCAGTTTTTTGAAAGTGTTTACAATCTTTATACTTCATTTTGTGATTACTGGAAATGCTGTCTTGCCACTGGGGACCTGCTTAGGTGTTGGCATAGCAAATATCAAAGAATGCATTCATTCTGACATTGTATTAAAGTTGGTTCAGAAGGATTCATTGCTCTCAGGTGTGCTCAGTTCTTCCACGTTAGGGAGGCTTTAGCTCTAAACTGCAGCTTCATCCATTAAACACTCTGGTCCGAATTCAATCATGCCATCACACTCGGTTGGATTTTATCAGTGCTTTTGCAATAGGCAGTGGTATATGGGATAGAACCAAGACAGAGTTTTGTTGCCTCAGGACAGTTTATCCTCCTATTGATACAGGTATAAACGATATATGTATATACACGTTGAGCACACAGCACAACCTTCTAGCTGCTAACCATCAGCAAATAGTCCCAAGAGACACTTGCACTGCACGTTTCCCTGGGTTCAAGTAGGATGATGTGTCATGTGCTTATGCAGATAGCATCCTAAGCTTGTAAAATGGTGTCCCTTTATAGGAAAGGTCTTGAAACCATAACTGGATACAGCTGGAATCATTGCAGGACTTGTGTTTTATTTCACTATGGCTTCATATACTGATCTGTTTAACTCGCAGAGGAGGAAGAGTGTTCGTGCTGCTGCACACCAGTATCAGCTGGGCAGTGACAGCAGAGATGAGTCCTCTTCCCTCTCAGGAGAGAGCTGCTAGATGGGTTTCTGTAGTCCTGTTTGACTTCCCACCACTAGAACAAAGACATGTTTGCAGAACAAACTCTCTTGGGAAGGACAACTGTTGGTGCTGCTTCTCTGCTGAAACCGCTGTGATTTTAAATTAAACTAATTGCACTTTAACAGAGCAGAAAAGAAGCAAAACTTGTCTCAGCTGGGAAATTAGGAGCTCACTTGAGAAATGTATCCTAATTTGGGCTGAGAGCCAAATCACACTCTGTGTTATGAGCGCTATGATATTGCTGCTTTCATCCACCTTTTTTGGTCTAGGCTCTTCTGCATAGTGTCACACTCTTGACTTCAGAAATGAAGAGAGCTTGAGCTGTGTGAGAGGGTCATATTTCTAGGATGAGGTGGCAATTGAGTTCATCTTTCATGAGTGCTCAAAATACAACATTACTATAAAAAAAAGAGAGAGATTCCATCTTTTTCTTTGGAATTTTTTTTTTTTTTTGCTTATGCAGCCATACATGCTTCCTTTGAGACCCTAAGTGTTGTGCATGTGTGTTAAATATGCTCTAAACAAGGCATACTAACGTCTGCTGTACTACAGCAGAGCAGAGGAACACCAAATTGTGAATCAGCCCTGGGTGGGAAACAGGACTTGCGGTTTTGGATATGTGCGGAAGAACTGTAAATAACTCCAAGAAAAAATTGAGATGTCTAGTGTGCTTTGTCTCTATGTTTGGGACAGGCTACGGCTGACAAAGCGTGATAAAACATTTTAATTAAATAGAATTTATTTTGAATGCAAAATATGCTAGAAATATTACTCCGCCGTTGAATTTTCTAGGCATAAAACCTATTTGTGTCTCTGGAACTAGCAGTCCAACAGTGAAATAGTAAATTATAGCTCTATAATTTATACAAATAATTCAACGATTGCTATGTCCTTGAAGGTTATTTGTCAAAACAAGTCGCTGCTAATTTTTTCCTTCCCCCCCCACTTTTTTTTTTTTTTCTCTTAAATTGTGCCTCTTGCTTAGCTAGTCAGCAGAGTTTCTATTGAGGCACTAGGACTGACTCATAGGGTTTCTCATCCTGTTCAGAAACAATGAGGTGGTTCAAGACTCTAATCTTTCATTTATTTATTACACCAACAAACTTGCCAATGAGGATATCAAACAGTCTCATAAATCCAGATTCATCCTACCTTATTTAGGCTTTGAATCAGGAATGCGTCTCCAGAGGATAATTTAAACTGCAGTAGAGTTGATTTGTTTCCAATGATGTCCATCTTTCCCTGTTGACTGGAGGAGATATGTAAGGCAATCAAACTCCTAACTAAAACACTTCAAGTACCTACAGCTAGCTGAGATGGATATAGCATCTAACTTATACATGTTATCAATTATTTGGATTTCTTAGTCAATGGGGGTGTGCTACATAACAGGATGGACATGCATATAGATACATTGCCATATCAAATACTAGACAAGCTCTCAGGGAGAAGATTTATAGGGTTTACTCCAAAACTTTGCAAGATATAAGGCAAAATTTATATGAATTAGGGTTTGGCAACCTTTGCCATAGATGAAACTTTGTTTCTAGGGTTTGAATGGAGAGCCTGTCTCACTACTACTGATGATTATTCACAGGAATACAGCATAGGATGGAAAAAGTCAGGGGCAGAAGAGGCAACAAGAAAACAAACTGTAGGGCTACTACCATTAGCTAGGGAGAAGAATGGGTCAGAGAGAAAAGAGCAAGAGAGATTCTGTAGAGAAAGGCAGCAAATACAATAGGAAGCTAAATAAAGTTGAAGTTGTTAGAAGCAAGGATTGTCAAGGATGGTGTGGTAGATAACCTTGGCTGGACACCAGGCACATGCTCTATCAGTTCTCTCCTCAGCAGGACAGGGATCGGAGAAAATAAGATGGGGAAAAACTTGTGGATTGAGATAAAAGCAGTTTAATAGAGTAAAAGCAAAAGTCATACATGGAAGAAAAGGAAAATGAGATTTATTCTCTACTTCCCATCAGCAGGTGAGCTCCGGCCACTTCCCGGGAAGCAGGGCTTCAGTATGTGTAGTGGCTGATCCAGAAGACAAACTTAAATAATGAATGGCCCCCTCCTCCTCATTTCTCTCAGCTGTTATTGCTGAGCAGACGTCATATGTTATGGAATATCCCTTTTGTCAGCTTGGGCCAGCTGTCCTGGCTGTGTCCCCTCCCAAGATCTTGCCCACTCCCAGCCTACTGGTCAGTGGGATGTTGGGGAGACAGCCTTGATGTGTGCCAGCCCTGCTCAGCAGTAGCCCAAACCCTGGTGTGTTACCAACACCTTGCTGGCTACCGAGACACAGCCCAGCCCTGTGGGGGCTGCTGTGGGGAAAGGGAACTCCATCTCAGTCAGACCCAATACAGATGGGAAATGTCTGAATACTGGGATGGAAAGTGATACACACTAAGCATTAAATTTGTGTCTTCACATTATGCACTTTCACTAAGTTGCAACAATTAAGCTCTCGCACTTTGCATGATCCCATCAATATCCATATATAAACTTTTATCATTAATTTGGTACAGTGGATATTAAAGGAATTGCTTCAAAAGCATATTCTTGATTGGATCATTATTTTTCCTTTTGAAAATTAATAAGTTTTTAGTTCTGAATGCTCAGGTTTCAGACACACAAACCAGCTTATATTTCTAAAATAATATTCTGGAAAGGTAACTTACAATTGAGATGGAAAAACATCCAAATGGTCACCAAAGAAAAGGTGACATGGCAAACCTGTCTTCATAGAAAGGCTCTGACACCTCAGATGACAAAAAGAAGCAGAATGTACAGTTAGTGAAGGTACAGCACAGCATTTCCTGGCTGGAGAGGATTCAAAATTAGATTTCCTTAGAAGGTCAGCAGAAGTAGCTGGGAATATAACTATAAAGCTCTCTCTAAAGGAAGAAGCCCTTACTTTTGCTTTTTCCCTTGGAGGTGAAAGAAAGTGGCAACTCCATATTGTTGCATTTGTGGATAAATGTTCAAATGCTTGAAGCAAAAGGCAAATTCCTAAGCAGGCACTGCTGTCTTTTTTGGATTATGTTAGCTGTGATTTGTGCCACTATCCTTCATTTTCTTGTTCCGTACTCTTGGGAATGCAGGAAAATTGCAAAGGGATGCATGAACATTACTTTGACAAAAAGGTGAAAGGTGTATCTCTCATAACCTGTTTTTTTATCTGATAATTTATGAAGAGAGTGCAAAGTAGGAAATAATCTAGGGAGATAGATACTTTCTTTTCTTTTGAAGCTAAGAACAACCTGTTTCTGTCTAACTAATGTAAATGTCAAAACCCCCCCGATTCATCTGAAAGAAAGGACACGCCATGCTATGTGCAGTGTAATGCAATCAGGTAGGCACTGAAGTGAATGAGGTGCTTAAGGGACAGACACGTGGAAGCAGTGCTTTTGTTTCCAGGAACTTCCCTGACACACCTTACATCCAATAAAGAAATCCTCGGATGTATGAAAAGACATGTCAAATATCAATGAGTCAGGCAAAAGTTGTAACAAGAATAATGTGTGTGTAGGTGGCAGAAGTCTTCCGGCTCTTTCCTCTCCTGATTTCTGTTCAAATTGGTTTCTGTTCCGTTCTGTTTCCCCTTCAGCGTTTTGGAGAAGAATTGCTCTAAAGAAAAATAATATTGACTGTCAAAGAGCACCTATCGGCATGGAACCGTCATCCACCAGGATTTTATTTTCACCATCAACAGAGATCATGAGAACGATTGGGATCCATAAGTTACATCTATGCAAACAAATCAATGTCCTGGATCTGGGCATTGCTGTTGGGAAACTATTTTCTGTATGGCCTAATAACCATTGCACGGTAATTATTAATCCAATTCAGTAAATAAAATGCACAGAAAAGATGTATACCAATACTGTTAGGATGAAAAATGAGACTAAAATTGACCCAGATGGCCCCATTTGATTTAGCCATACATTTAATTTGTATAGAGGCAGCACAGTTGCACAAAAAGTTGGTCAATTATTCAGTTGTCTGTCTATTGCAATCACTTGAATTTTAGAAACTTGAAAATGAAAAAAAAATTCTTGGTTGAAGCTCTTCTGCAAACTTTTCTAAGAATATAATGGGTACTGAAATTCTGAAACTACAGTCCTTGTGCAAGCAAATGCCATGTTGTACTGGTGGAAATCTTCTCTGCCGCAAAGTTATAGGAAATATCTGTTCAGCATTTGCCTGTCTCAAGCGGAAGGTATACAACATTCTTCATTTTACAGTGAATATATGTAAAATGCCAAGTCTAAAGCTTTTTTTTCCATGATACATTTTAAACCTTCACTAAAAAGGGAAATATCTGTGGAGTCAGCAAGAGCAAAAAGTGCCCAATTAGCTTACTGTGCTCCATGGACAATAAACACTGCATGGGGGAAGGGAATGAGAAACTTATCCTCCCCTGATGTACATATTCACCATATTGGGGTGTGTGTCATCATAGTACCATTCATTTCCCCTTAAAAACTTTTCGTGTTGCTCATTGATCTCAGTGGAAAATAATCTTGTAAAATCTCAGCATTTCCAAGAAAAGGATCCTGTTCTGAACTGTGATTAAATCAAGTTTACTTTCATTCTTGGGTATGTGGAAAAGAAAGATAGTGTGCCAAAATCCTCTTTCATGTAGATGTAACATCAGTTGACTTGAAGAAATCTAGGTGGATTTTCTCACATTTCCAAAAGTGTTCCAAAAATCAAAATATAAGTGATGGATAGGTTTTTATGTTGCAGGCAGCTGTAATGCACATTTTTAATTGTGAAAATTGACTCAAAGAAAGGAATGGGAAAGGTCACACACTGGTAAAAAGTTTCAGTTCCATTAAACCAGTATTTTCTGGAAAAAAAACCCCAAAACTTTAAAAAGTGCTTTGTAATGCAGTGTATCTTAAAACGCAAGAGTAACCACATAATTTACTTACACCCTTTGATATATATATTTTCCATAGTGTGAGTCCCTGCAATCACACCAATCTCTTCTAATGTTTGAAGATTAAAAACAAATTGAACTGTAGTGAGCTTTTGATGAAATCAGTTAAATTAGAGCAGGCTTTAATGTGATTCTTTATATCTGCTGAAATTTAATATTTCACACAAAAATAAAATATTACGTGTGACATTTAAAATTAGTCTTATAATAATGGAAGGAACTGTCTCAGTGTATGAGAAATGATTCACTCAAACAGTTTATAGGAATTAATGAGCCTGGCTTTTGGCTAACTCCACTGCAAGCAAAAAAATCACTTTCTAGACTCCAGGGAACCAACACTAGTGCATAACCAGTGAGAGTGGAAAAGAAAACCTTGATGGTCTTCTAAAAAAAGGAAATAAAAGGGAAAAGTAGTATAGTTATGTGGGTAGACATTATTATTCCATGTTTTGCAGAAGTAAATGAGGAGCTGGAACTACAGCCCCTGTCCTTAGGACTTTACAGTCTGGTAGGAGTGAAATGGGGAAGGACTTATTCAGATAAATAAATGATGCTGATACATTCTGGTTATCTGCACACTGGGATCCACTTTTGTCAAGCTATACGTAAATTTTAAAACCTTCCTAAATGCCGTGTATAATGTTTTTGAAACTGAGGTAAAAGTTAAAGTGAGATAGAAGTTGAAAAAGTATATTTTAATAATTAGTAATGTTTTCTTCCTGAAAGATTGTTATCTTCAGCTCCACCATTGCTTACAATGTGTAAGTTCCCTCCTTCCAAATTAACATGAAAAGATGTCAAACCAGTCAGATTTTATAAAGGTTATGTTTTATATGGATTCTTAACTTCTGTAGTGTTATCGTTTGGCACTTTTGGGGTACATGACTCCATCACTCCAGTTTTGTGGTAAGTAGTAGTTTCCTGCTCTGGAACCTCAGTCCATACTCACCATATATTTGCACTTATATTAGACTAGAAATGATGTGGTTGCATTAAAAAAACCACAACCAAAGCCAGATGTTTAGTCCTCATCCATGGTGTAAACCCAGAAGAGGACATACCGGTCCTACCTCAACAAATACAGCATTTGCAAGAACTCGTCCAGTTTAACGTCAAGGAAAACAGTGAGAATATCAAAACTCTTCTTTATTATTTTCTTGAACCCTTGTTTACTGAAGGACTAATATTACCATTCAGGGTATTTGTTTGCTTTTAAGGTTTTGTTAATTACTGTTTAGGAAGCCTGTAAAAGAGCCACAGCGTTGATTAGTTTGCGTCTGTGAGTGTCTGAGATCCAGCTGCTCAGCACGTATGGTGCTTTGCCTGTATTTTGTAGCCCTCTCTTCTGGTCCCTCTCCTCTCCCACTCCCCATTCCCATTTTCACTGTCCTGTAGCACAGTGAAAAGTCAATCAGGTTGACCTGCCAACTTTATCTCTAGTTCTAATTATTTCTTGGAAATTGGTTTGCCCTCTCTATGCTAGCAGGATAAGAACCTCTCGTCTTTTTCTGATTTTTTTTTCTTCCACTGGAACTACAAAAATATCACCAAGAAAGATTGACACAGAAATGCAAGAGATACTATGGCATTCATTTTTATTTTTTTTTTAATTTTTTAATATATATTTAAAATATTTATAATTTATCCATGAATTTTTGCAAACTTTTTACTGGAGTAGATCATAGCAAGAAGTTCTTTACTCAATATTTTATACATTTTTCAAGTTTTCAGAGAAAGGAAGTGGAGAAAAGCACCAAATTTTTTTTTCCTGTCTATCATTTGTTGTTTCAGAGTTGCAATCAATAGCAAGATTTTTATTTCTGCCAAGATCATGATTTAATTCCAATATTAACATCCTAAAATTCAAGTAATTTTTATTTCTAGTAGAAGAGGATGCAAAACCCATCAAATTTACTGTAAGAAATTGTTAGCCTTCCGGATTGTTTTCTGACATTATTAACAGAAGAGAATACCTTAGGAATCTCACTGTAGCTGTTGAGCTTTCAGTTGCTTATCAGCTCACCTGAAAAATCAATAATTGCAGAACAAACTTCACAGAGAATAGAGACGCTAGCAGTGATGGCAAGGTAGCTGCTGGTTATCCACTGTACTCATAATGTATTTAAATTGAACTATTATTGATAAGCAATTAATGTGCATAACTTGCAGCCAGTTTATTAGATTTGAATAATTCAATGTTTTTAGCCTTAAAAACAGTATCTGTGTTTGGGAAAGATCTGAGATTGGCAGGCAGTAGACCATGAAATCCTCTGTTTATCCATGGGACGTGCACTGCATGCAGGACTCTCCCATGCATGGGCTGTCAAGGTGCCTCACTCCTTTCCTGGAAGACCTGTTACACCTAATAAAACACAAATCCTTCTGCGTATAGTTGCAGGCAAAAGTGGTGAGAAGTAATTACTGTCATGTTCTTGTGTCTGAGCTGAGTCCAAGCATGCTATTTTTTTAAATTGTATTTATTATTATTTACCATTTTCCAACTAACCAGTGGTCTGGCTTAGACACACCTGACTAATGTGAAGGTAGTCTGAGTTAATATTGCAGGGTATCATCACAGCACCTTGACAAAATAATACATTTTGGAGTGGATTAAGCACTATACTACAGTTGTTCTGCATCACTTGGAAAGTACAAAGATAACACAAAACCTGCTTCTCTTATTCTTCCCTTTGTATGTGTGAGCAAAAATTCAAGGATGAGAAATTAGAAATATAAAGGGCAACTGAGTTCCTTACAACCAGACGCATGGCATGAGTACAGCGTGCAGGCTATACTCTGCCTCTCGGCATGGAGGAATTAATCTGGAAATAAATGAAGTTTGTTTCTTCTTGTCGCAAAGGTTCAGCTCAAGTCTCCAGGTTGCAAGTGTAGGTCTTGTTAGTGTTGATGGCAATCCACACAACTGGATTTTCACTCTCTAGATTCACATCTCAGAGACTAAAACAAGTACAAGTATGTTTTGCTTTAATTGCCTAAATACTTTAAAAATACCGTGTACAAAATATAAGGAAAAAAAATATAAGGAAAAAAAATATAAGGAAAATATAGGTGGCCCTGCCTTGGCGGGGGGGTTGGACTAGATGATCTTTTGAGGTCCCTTCCAACATTTGTGATTCTCTGATTCTGTGAAAACAAACTCCTGTCACAGAAATTTTAGGTGGAGAAATTCAGGCTTGGAAAAATATATGCATTTTTACCAAAGATACATTGTCTAAATCAAAGCTAGGACCATCTGCTAAGTCTTAGATTATCTTTTACCAGCAATGCAAGTTTTTTTTCTAAACGGTTTAGAAGCATAACAGAGTTTAGATCACTGAAGTCCTATTCCTTCTCTTATGATGGAGGTCATTAATCTGGTTTTATTCTATGAAAATCCATCGTGTGAACATTGAAACTGTTACAAAATGAAAAAAAATCTTTTTGTAGTTGCTTTAGGCCATATGTTGTATTTTCTAATGTCCAGAAAAGAACAAATTAGGAACAAAAAAAAAATTAAAATATTGGGGATTGCTTAATACCAGAATAAAAAAACACATCTGTATTTTTAATGCTGTCATTGTGTGTTGATATTGTGATGTATTTTATTCAAGAGAAATAGACAAAGACTACAATCTATTTTCAGATTTATCTTGTTCTACACAGAGTCTAATTATTTTGCTTGGTGTCTCAGACAGAATCCTTAGTGAAGATAGCAACTGAGCTCAAATTTTCTTACATTCACATTCATACTCATTCTACTGTTTTAAGAAATCTCACCACAGTGTGATGAGTCCAGGTTTTGAGCGTGTTTTGGACAGGTAAGACTATTTTGATCATTTTCAGAAGAGGTTTGGAAAGGAGGGTTTTAAAAGGAAAGAGAAATAACTAGCTAGTGGTGGCGGGGGAAGAGAGAGGCAGACCTTGTGGCTGCGTCTGTACCAGGAAATTAAACTTAAGTGTGGGACTGTTCTGCAGCATAGAATAGCCCGTATCTGTGCTATTAAATAATTTTACCCTTAACAACATGAAGACTGCGTGCTGGAAGTGCTGCCCAGCCTCTGCTAGCTTCTGGACAGTGCCCAAAACGGTGAGGGAGCAGTGTAATGGTTTAACAGCATGGATAATAAGGTGCCAGCCCTCTTCCGTTTATTAGCAGAAACTTGCCCATCGTTCTGTGGGAGGCGTAACTGCTCTGCAGCGAGACAAAATAACTTTGCATGTTGTCAGGGTAGTGTTGTCTGGTGAGATTTAACACAGTGGAACACATGAGGAACTTAGCCCATTAGTGAGGCAGTCATGATTTAATTAATATGGACCAAATCACTTTTGCATTTAACAAAGGTTAAAGCCATCGCATCAAATGGAATAGGAATACGTTGTGGCTACTGGGGTTAAAGAGTTTCCTTTACATAATCTAGCACCAACATGTGATTTATTTTTTCTCTAGATTATAAAACCCTAGTTGTTAAGTAACAGCTGTCAGTGTTCCCCAATCCAACGCTTCAGCTCTGTGCTAGTGTGACAGCCCAAAGTGACCCAAGTTCCAGCTAGATGTGACCGCCTCTTCACACCCAACTACCCACAGAGTTTGTAGCTGTATTTCAAATTGTGTGCTTGAGGATATCTGGACTATCAAATTTCTCCAATGAGCTTGAAAGACAGATTTCTTTCTGTAGTTTGTAAAGGTGTGTACACCTAGGTCTGGCCAGGTTAGGAGGGAGATACAATATCCCTGCAGACACTTAAGTTCATACTGGTTCTTGTTCCCTTCCTCTTTCCCCTTCTCCTCTTCTATACTACTCATTTTAAAACCCATCTGAGGTTAGGCTGCTGAGATGAGGCAATTCCTGTTTATACAGGAACAGCTTTTGCATCAATACGAATTGTGAACGTTGTCTCTTACACTAACAGTCATAAATGCCCCTCAATAAGAAAACACGAAATAAGGCAGCAGCTAAAAGTATATTTCCTCTTTTCAAAATGAGAAAAACAAAATCAATCAACAAAACATCCAAGTTGACTTTGAATGCTTTCATTTTAATTTAGTTTAGAGGGAAAAGAGATAGTCTTTAGTATGACAATCTTCAAATACCAGAAGAATGAATTTTTTTTTCATAGAAGTTTCAAATTTCATGTGAGCCTCTCATGACAGTTCAGTCCAATTCCCAGGCTCGCTCTGATCGGGCTTTGGTCTTACACCATGGATTGATGTAATCCAGAAGCAAAAATTATTTTTCCAGTTCATGTCTATTCTTCATCAATACATACAAAAAATTAAATTTTAAGAAGGGAAGTTTCTGGATTGATGTGTTTCTTATATTGGTGTTGATGAACAAGGTCCTACTTGTAATTGTATAGAAACGAACAAGAGTGGCAGCACCCAAAAGGCTGCCAAGAGCCACGTTCATCTCTACTCATTTCCTTGGGAAAGAGGATCAGTGTTGATCTTTTGCACAAGTAAATGAATGAAAGAATCCATCAGTGCAGAAGAAGTTTTCAGGAAGATGTCGACACTTGAGGAAACAATTTGGTTGTCAGCTGCTCCAATGCACCAAAGTAGATATTTTAGGTTCAGTTCTCACAAAGGTATTCCTGAGCTATATGCACAAATCTGCAATTATAAAACTAGGAAAAAAAACATGTCATAGAATTCAAGAGCATATAATTAAATTATTTTAGTGATGACCCTTCCAAATAACTGTGAAATAAAATAAAATATGAAAGCATATATTTAGAGAACACAATTGTTAATTTAATTGCTTAGAGTGCTCTGAAATGCAGGGTAAAATAAAATACCTTTAAACTAATGCAACACAGTGCCCTTACTCACTGACTATTTCTATATATTTTTTTTTCAGAATTGAAAAATGGAGACTTAGAAAAAATTTTTAGCACTTTGTAAATTCCTCATAGCAACAAACCCTTGTATGTTCTATGTTATCTGTTGTGATTAGTGATACTTACATAAAATTGCCTTAATTATCAAGAAAATTATTCTGAAAGCAGCTGTTTTAAAAGACTTATCTCTGAATAGTACCATCAAAACATCGTAGTATCCAAATAAGCTTCCCCTGGTTAGCATTTATCACTGAACTCTGAATACGTACTTTTCATCTATGGTGCTATTATTTTAATGACAACCCCTAATTAGGGTTGACATTTCACTAGCCTTATTTCATAATTCACTTCATTCTGACCTCAGACAAGTTATTTAAAGCTGTTGAGGTTCAATTTTTGTCAAAAATGGGGTGTGCATTCTTACTTTTCCCCAGTGACTAACCCATTTGAAGTCTGTCTTCATTTACAGTATTGGTGTCCTGTTGAACTCTGTGTGTTAGGGCAGCACCTAGCATAAATGCCTCCATCAGAATAATACATCAGGGTGCCTACAGCAATCCACAAAAGGAATTTACAAGGCCAATAGACAGCCCACACCAGACTTTGACCAGCCACTGGCCCATGGTGATGTTTACTAAAAGAAAAGCAGTGATGTGGGGGAGTGCCACCGCTGAGAGAGCGGGGTTGGCTCAGCCTGGAGAAGGATAAGCTGATGGGGGTAAATGTCCTTCTAGCCCACTGCTGCCGATGCCAACTTTTCTGGGTTTGTAAGGAACTGAGCTAGGAAAGGAATAGGTAGCAAGAGAGTTGCCTGTATTTCAGCCTTACATCCTATATCCCATATTAATAACATATGGGAAGTATAGGAAAAAAATCCTGTAGGTTTTCAATGAATCTGGTTCTAAGTAAGGAAATCCCTTCCTGCATGGGAAATGTAGCAGACCATGCAGTTAGAAAGATGGGATTCACTTCCACTTAACTTTGTCATAATAGGGAGCCAGGTCAACTAGAGGCAAAAATGCAAAGTGATTTTCCCCAAATATCCATTTTTTTGAGCCATATCATGTCTTGTGAGGGGACTATCATTTCAGAGGGAGGATGCAGGAGAGGGAGACACATTCTGATGCTTATGGAAAAGTCCTATCTTCATCGACATGAGTCAAGAAAACAGGCACAAAACATGAAGAATGGGATTGGTCAAACTTGCATTTTGGCAGCAGAATTTCTTGATCTGGAATGATTAAAATTTTGCACTTCAGAAGAAAGCATCAAAATAATAAAAATCAATAAACATGGCTGTCTAGTCTTTTAGTACATGGCTTTTATTATAAAAAATATTATAATTCTGAAAAGGCTAAATATGTGTCATTACATGGATGGAAGGTAACAAAAACCTAGCGGATTAGATGGAGTGGAAATGCTGACAGTAAAGATGATGTTTACAGTTCTGCCTTTCGTTGTTGCACTGAACTGTAGCAGCTTAAACAGCTTATGGACAAATATGTGCACAGAAACTTCAAAAGTTAATTTAAGCAGTTTAATGCTCTGAAAAGTGTAGCAACTTATCTACAGTGAAAACAACTTTGCCTACGGTATGTTCCTCAGAACAAGGGTGATGCTTTTCCCTTTCCATCATAATGCATCATCCCACCTGGCAAGAATGGAAAAGAATTGTGCTGAAAATCTATTAAAATTATGATATTCTTATTTACTTCTCATGGTATTCAACAACTATTTTGTTTTTATAAGTTTCAATGTTTATATGCAATTTGCATTCATAAACTTGATGCCAAATGAACGAACCAGCTTTAGAAATGTGATTTTTTTGACTACTCTTGGTAGCAAAAAGCTAGTTCTGTGGCAGAAATATATAAAATTGAAATTAAAAATGACCAAGTGATGTTTCTGTCTGAAAAGATTTCACACATATCTACTTGTGAGTTGTAAATCCTCAGCTACAACTGTCTTTCTGACAAAACCCCAGCTGTTGTATAGTTCTTCTTGAGCACAAATACATTTTATTTTGCCTTCTTTCCATCTGTATTTTTTTTTCCCTTTGTAATTTCTTTAAAATACTGTTCAGGTTTTTCTGCCCTCTCCAGCACAATCATATTTGAAAGAGCAGAGAGTGAGTGTCCTTACTCTTCGGGACAATATCTCAGAGAGGCTAATGGGGAAGCGCAAGATGCCTTCTGTGAGAAAGAAAAAAAAAAAAAAGAGCATGGAAGGGATGATTTAGGATGTTAGGACTTCAGAAAAGTTTTTTATCTGATTTTCCTTCCATTCCATTAATCCATCATTCTTTTTACCTCCATATTTGGTTTTAGAGGTAGCCACACTGATCATCTGTCCCTTAGAGCATTTGTGTACATCTGCTGAGCTCCAGGAACTCTGGCTTGAATCTAGGTTTTAGCAGGCAGAGCTTGTAGGAAGCCAATGCTTTATTAAAGCTTTGGAAGCAGACTTCTGTCTGCTTCTTTCATATCTGTAGGGCTTGTGTGCCCAGTAGCTTTCCTGCTTTTTCTGAGCATAACTGTTGGTCTAATAAAAACTATTAGCTCTGCCTATAACATTTATTTTACCCAGGAGCCTCACAGATAGAGCAACAGAACCTCTCACGTAGATATACCATAGCTATAGCTATCCACAAAGGCAGATGTGCACACTCACCAACATATTACTTCCTCTTTTCTTATGCTGCATATTTTTTCCAGTATTTTTCTTTCTCAAATATAGTGTTCTTCATGGTTTATTTCTGCTTTTATAATTATTTTTGAAATATGGAAAGCTGAAGAATGATATTAGTAATAATTCTTCATCATTCCCATTTTCCTGTATAATTCAGTGTGGCTCCATCACACAAAAGGATGCTGCATAATGTAGCACATTTTATGATCCCTAGTGCTCAAATATTGGACGTTCATATAAAAGAAATATGCAAAGAACTATATGCCCATTTTATCTCTCCACAAAAATAAAGTGGACATCTTCTAAATATTGCAAAATTGAGAACCTAAAAAGAAAAAATAAATCAAGAAAATTAGGCGGCCCTTTTTGCCCTGATTAACTCTGTAGTCTGATCTAAACTGTAATCTTTCTGTTCAAAAGACTGAGTCCCTTTTGGGATTAAACACATGCAGATAGTAAACAGCTAACTCATCTCCACTGTCTCTATGCCATGTATGGCTTGTACACCTCTGTCATAGCCTCCTAGGTAATCTCTTTATCAGGTTTGAAGACCCCCAGCCTGCTCAATCATTCCACATATGGAAACTCTTCCACACTGTTGATCATGCTTTTCTTCTTTTTCGTAATATATTTGAGCTTGAATATGCCCTTCCCTAGACAAACAAACCAGAAATGCTCAGTGTTCCTGGATGAGTGAATAACCTGTAGAGTGGCACAATGGTATTTGTTCTCTTATTTTTTAATTGTTCTACTGATAATTCTTAACAGTTGGGGGAGAGAGGATTTTTGGTTTGTTTGGGTTTTTTGACTCTTACTGAGTACTGAGCTGATATTTTCAAGGAACTGAATCATGATCCCAAGGTCTCATCTTGAGCAGTAATACTCAGCTCATAACCCATCATTTTTTTGAGAAACTATGATTGTTATTCCCCATGTGCATTGCTTTATGTTTACGTACGCTGAATTTCATTTGCCATTCAATTACATAGATACTGAATCTTGTGAAGGTCTATGCAATTCTTCACAATTAGACCCTGTTCTTCCTAGCATGAATAACTTTGTAACACAATGAAACTCACTTGCTTTTGCATTTTTTAAAACAAAACTATTAAAGAGCACAACTATTACTGTTGACCTCTCTCCAATACTAAGAAACCTTAATTGTTTCTTATCTTTCTATTTCTTATCTTCAGCTCTTCTTAATTGTTTCTTATATTTTAGGCAATTATTTAGCCAGATTAAATAGATAGCACATAGAATCATAGAATCATGGAATGGTTTGTGTTGGAAGAGAGCTCAAAGATCATCTAGTTCCAACCCCCCTGCCATGGGCAGGGCCATCTTCCACTAAACTAGGTTGCCTAAAGCCTCATCCAACCTGGCCTTGAACACTTCCAGGAATGGGACCTCCACAGCTTCTCTGGGCAACCTGTTTCAGTGCCTCACTACCCTCACAGGAAAGAATGTCCAATTTAAATCCCCCCTCTTTTAGTTTAAACCCATTACCCCTTGTCCTGTCACTGCACTCCCTAAGAAACAGCCCCTCACCAGCTTTCCTGTAGGTCCTTTTGGACCTTTAGGTACTGGAAGGCTGTGATTAGGTCTCCCCAGAGCCTTTTCTTCTCCAGGCTGAACAAGCCCAACTAACTCAGCCTGTCCCCGTAGAAGATGTGCTCCAACCCTCTGATCAGTGGGGTCTCACAAGAGCAGAGTAGAGGGGCAGAATCACCTCCCTTGACCTGCTGGCAAATATTCACTTCTGTTTTGACTACTTCATTTCTTTAAAGGTTTTGGCGAGATTCTTTATCAAAAGGATTGGGGAAATTCAGATAATTCATCTTTATCCATGTGCCAGCTCAGCAGACTCATTCAAAGAACCACAAGAAGTTTGCAAGGGAAGTATCCCCCCCTACCTACAGGTAACTCTCCTCAGAGCTTGTTTTTCACATCTTTTTTTTTTTTAATTATAGCTTCCACTGCTTAGTTGTGTTCAGGTCTCACCTTATATGCCTGTAAGTTCCCTTGAACTTCCCAGAAAATTCTTCTAAATATTGGCCTCATGTTTGCTTGCCTCCGTTCTTCAGCTATCAAGAAAGTGGCATTAGTAATTCAGCTGCTCCATCCTTCAGATCTTTTTGAGTGCTTTGATGAATTCTCTCTGTTTTTGGTGAATTATTTGAGTTCATTTGGTATACGTGGGGCATACTTACTTCCTCTGTTCCTTCAATTTCAGAGAAATTCACTGCTCAGTCACTCCATCCCCCACAGGGGTTCTCATGTGGGAATCTACCCAATTTCTGCTATAGAAAAAATTGATGAAAAAAAATTAATTTGGTTTCTTTACACTGCTTTTGTCATCTCTGTGTTCCTTTTATGCCTTGAGTGTCAGCACTATTCAGTTAAACAAAGGAACTTGATCACATTTAAACTTTTAGCATATGGCCGGTTTTCACAGCCAGGCGACTAGCAAGCCCCACAGTTTCAGGTGCCATTTGGGAAGTAACATAGGACAGGAACTATTCTCCATGGTTTCAATGCAGTTACCCTGCTATAAGTGGTAAGATAATGTTTGGGTATGATCATGCTATACCAGTAAGGTAAAGGACCAGGGAACGCGTCCTTGTGCAGCTTTGTTTAGCAGAAGACATGCAGACTGGCTCTGTGCTCCATGACCCTATGTCAGTCAGAACAGATCTGCCCAGAATTTGCATTTGATCTCCGACATGAAGCTTTTCTCCTTCATCTTCTTCTCAATAACTGATGCAAGACAACCACCTCTAGTTTTTATCCGGGCAAAGCTTTTCCTTCCTGCTCCCTTCAGTCATCTCTTGACATACTCCTCGCTATTGTGAAGGGCTTCCTAGCTTCAAATTTGTAAGACAGAAATTAAATTAAGATAACAGAGATAAGGCATTTATTTCTAAAAGAAAACAAAGAAGCTGAACATGATTATAAATATGGCTTAAAGAACGTATTTCACTGTGAAATAGACACCCAGGGCAGGATACAGGTGCCTAGATGTTGGCATCTAGGGCTATCTGAGATACTCTATGGTATTTTACCTGGTCTCCATTTACTGCTCAAAGATAAAAGTGGTGTCTTTACTTTGTCATATCTGACAGCCTAATGACAATGTGTCTCAGGTTCCTTAGAGCATCTAAAATAGCACTCAGTACCTACGTTTTAGTCAACTCAATTAAGCCTCGTGTCAGCTGACTTTCTAGGCTCCACTGACTCTACTAATGCAATTCATTGTCTATAATGTAAGCTTAGACACCTACCTCATACCTTCACTCAGAAACACATATTTAGGCAGCTTCTATTGACAACAATAATTTGATTTAAATGTTACTGGAATAAGATGAATTGGGGAGACACTGGGATGAAACAAAGAAAAAAGGCAGCAGGCATTTAAGGTGCGTTTAGGAAGTTTACAGGTGAAAGGGAAAAGGAGGGTGCTTGGAGAGGCAAGCATAGCAAGGTGCGTCAGAGTCGTCTTAAATACATCAGTTCTGTGAGGAGGAATGCACTGATTAAAAAATAAAGGCTGGATTCACATTCAATTTGTGGTGCTTTTAATGCCTCTGTATGAAGCAACCTAAGGCAAGTATGATACCCCCCTCTTAGTGCAGCAATATGAAAAGACCTCACTGTAATGAAGAATTCAGTCCCAGCTAGGTAACTGGCACCACTGAGTTCATGTTTATTCTCTCTCAAGAGAAGTTATGTGGCAAAGGAAAAAAAAACACCATGAAACCCTCAAGGTCTATATAGCAGCCATTAATAAAAGCTTTGACTGGGATATGAGAATTATCTTGGATGTGTATGAGCTTGTTCAATGTCATCGGTAATCAACATCTTGCAGAATGATTTCTGCGTGCCTGCCCTACCCTGTGTCGCAAAAGAAATAATGAAGAGCCTCATTAATGTCTCTTCACAGCTCATTCCTACACTGGCACCTCAGTCAACATCTAAAGGTCAGTTTCTGCCTTTGATCTCACGTTCGTATGGCAGTAAAAATCTGAAGAAACAGACTTTTGTTAAAGGAAATATATTGTCGTCTTAAAAATCTGAGATATGGGGAAGTAATTCTTCCATTAAGCGTTGTTTTATTTAGTTCAGCTCATGTAAATAGCATGGTTTGGTTTGCTCTGAAGGGTTTGAAGCCTGCTGTGTCCTTCCAGCCTTGTGGCTGTGCTGTATTTTCTCACGTCTGACGTTGTTATCAGAACATCCCACTTGCAGCAGAATTTGGCCCCAGAATTTGTGGTACATAATTGTATCTGTTTGACTACCAAGCGAGCTGTGATCAGAAGGGCACTTGTGTGACTGGAGATTCAGCTGGAACAGAAGCAGAGGCTAAGAAAGGACCGGCACTTTGAAAAGCATATGGCCCAAACTTCTGATAGCTTCTCTGTTACAGAGAATCTACAGTCGTCACAAGCCTTTCTGCTGTAATAACCTGAATCCATTGAACATTTTCTGCTAGCTACATTAAGCACCAGTATATTCATTTCAGACCTTCTGACTCTGACTTTTTTTTATGCTAACTTTGGTAAAATGCAGCTCCATTCCCCTTGATTTATTCCTGGATCACATCAAAGGAAAAGGGAGGAGAAGCAAGCACAGGCATACTCACTTTGAATCCTCCATTTTAGTTCAAGATACTTCCTTTCAAGTCCTAAAGTATAGCTTTTAATGCAATAAAAAGCAAGGTACAGCTTGAATGAAAAATCACATCAGAAAGATTACATCAGATGATAACCCTTTAAAAAAAAACGCAAAAATCTGGAATGCAAGAAAAGGGAGGGAGGGAGGGAGGCTGGAAAGATTTTAGTTTGATTCATCTCTTTTATAGGAAAAATTGCTGATGAAGTAGAGTTCTGCACAGGGATGCATGAACACAGGGGCAGAGTAGGGGGACACCTCCAGATCATGGCCCCTCCTTCGGCCTCTCCCGTGTATCTGAACAGAGTGCGTTCCTCATGAGCTGTCAGAGGGACATCTGCATCGCGCTGTAGCAGCACAGAAGCTAAACGCTTCCAAAAGCCATTTTGGCTGTACGTGGGCTTGTGCCATGTCTGTCTGTCCAGCGCTGGCTGAAAGTAAAATGCATTGCTGTTTTTGTTCAGAGTAGGCAAAGAAGGAAATGCTCAAAGTTTTGGGAATGTCTTTTGGAAAGTCACCAAAACTCAGTGCGGAGAGATTTTCAGAGCCTGCTCACTAATGAGTGTTTTGTTTTGAAATGATAGCGGCTGGGATTTCTTCCGAGGAAGGAACATTTCCTCGCTCCCACCTGGAAGCCAAATCAGCAAAGCTGCGCGGCAGCTTGGGCTCCTTGCTCCGAAGAAGCAGGGAGCAATGCTTTTCTGTAGCATCAGCTAAAATCGTTATGCAGTCCCATCTGTTTTATCTCCTCGCGGAGCTTGCTGGTTTGTTTGGTTTTTTTGTTTGTTGTTATCTCTAAAGAATTGTTAAAGGAGGTATATTTAAAGGCACCACTGTCTAGAACAGAGTACCAACACCTATGCATTTCTAGCTCATCAGACACCAGCTGATTTTGGTGGTATTGCTTTCTCAGATTTACTTACAGAAGACCATGACCAAGAGAATGGCACATTCAGAGTTTTGAAAAAGAAGTTTTATTTCTGTTAAGAGAATGTATGTCTAAACATTATAGAACTGTTTGGGGTTTTTTGTCTTAGATTTATTTTTTAATGGCATTCCCAGAGGCTCAGATTTCAACATGGCTCAGATTTTAGTACACAGCTGTCCTTGCCTACCAGCATCTCACAAACTGCATTTCCTTTATAGCCTTTTGTAAAAGGCTATAGGGGACTCAGGTTCACAGTACGCCTGAAGATAAACCTGCAAAGGAACTTCAGCATTACGAAGCTCAGTGCTGAAACGCTTAACTCTTGGGTGTTCTGCTCTGTGGAAACCTTGATGTATAGCATCCAACATCTGATATCTACAGGGAAAAGCCTAGGCAAAATAAAAGCAACAGAATGAGTGAAAATTTGCCAGAATTGCTTAGTGCTGCTGTTTAAAATTCTTCTGGAGTTTAATGTTCAAAGCAAGCAAAAACCCCCAAAACAACAGAATCCACAAAACCAAACCTTCCCACAAGAGAAATCTGTATACAGCTAGTGTTCAGGGAGGCCATGAGAGATGATAAAAGACCTCTGCATATTACAGACAGACTTTCTGGACAGCTGAAAAGAGAAGCTGTAAGGAAGTGCTGTAAGTGCTGTAAGGGATGCACAGAACTCAGTAACTCTATAGAAATTGCTCTGCTTTGGGTATTTCATTAATCCCTAGAACACAGACTTGAATCTGATTCTTTCATCTTAGTACTCATAGTACTTCTAGACCAAGAGCCTAAAAAGTCAACCTTTCTCTCTAGCTCTGTCGAAAATTAAAGAAATTAAGTGAAAGAATATCAAAATGAAAGATGCAGGATTAGTTTCTCAGAAAAAAAAAAAGAGAATTTGGAGAATTAGAAACCTGTTCTTGTGTGTGTGGCCAAGCCTCTGCTTTGAAACCAGCAGGAAGAAAAGGAATGAAAACCTACCTGCCAGCTAAGTGCTCTGGCGGTTGGGTAAAACGGACACAGATGTGATCCGGGAAGGTCAATCATCATGGTCTATTGCAGAAAGTTTAATCTGAGGAATATTTTAAAACCCAATTGACCTGGCTTCACATGGGAGTGGGGCAGGGAGAATCCAGAATGAGGATTACTCATTTCTATGATTGTAGCACAGACACAGGCACCAGCAGGGCTTGGGGAAGTTGCAAGCGGAAGATTACGCTGGGGTGTAAATGTTGGAAGTACATTTTTTTCTGTGTCAGATATATGCCTAAAACTCTTCTTGAACTTAACCTTTTAAGACTAATCCTTGTTATCCTACACGTCTATTCTACTGACTTAAAAAAGCTGGCCTTACTGGAGAATGCTCTGATAGCATCAGGCTCTAGTTTAAAAGCCACTTTGCTCCAGAGGGCAAGGGAATTCACCTGATGAGGAGTTAGATGCAATTTCTGTCCCTAGCAGTGCCCGTCAGACCTAAGCAAGTACTTGCATTTCTGATGGTGCTGTAATGTTACCTGTGTAGTGAACCTTCATTCAACAGCACTTTGGCTGGAGTCGATGATCCTAAAGGTCTTTTCCAACCTAAGTGATTCTATGACTAACTCTTGTACCTTGGGTCAAAAGGAGAAGTGACAGATGCCACCACAGTTTGCTATTCTTGCACATGTACCCTTAAATTGCCACATTCCTCACACCTCAGTATTCAAGCTTAGACAGGCTTTCTCAAAGATATGTGTAAGATGTGCAAATCAAAGCCATATGCTGCAAAAAAAAAAGAACAGATATGTTATGCCATGCCTGTACTTAAACCTCTAAGAGAAAAAGTGTGTCTGGAAGGATGTCCCCAACTCTCAAAATAGCTGGTTAAAGAATGGGTGGTTGATGCGGCACAGAATGCAACTAATGTATGTCCTGAGATGTCTTTATGGAATATTTAAGTAATATGGCCCAAATTAATCTCATCTAATGTGAGACACAGCAATGCACTACTTAGGCTAGAAGTTAGTTATCTGTGTCTCCCTCTATAGTCAGCAGGAAGGAAAAACACTGCAGGATGACATTTCACCCCATGTAAGATCCGATTACTCTGAAATCTCTCTTTGCTTCATGTGCATTTTGATTAGCTGGAATGAACCTGGACCTCTGTGTGGAAAAGCTTGTAGAGCATGAGGTGAGAAGACAGAGATCCAGATAAAAACTGGGAAAAGATTGCCGGCTTTTGCAGTGTCAGGGTTGTCCTTGCTGAACAAGGCTTTGGATCTCTGCTCTGCAGAGGGAACAAAACTTCTGATGTTCAGCGTGGGGTGGGCCATAGGAGAAAATAGACTGAAGCACAAACAAAAACCAGGGAACTTCTGAGAAGATCTGGAAGTGGCCATAGCTAGGCCACAGGGATTCTCCAAGGCTGCAGAAGGAAGGGGCCTCCAAAAATTGCTGGACTCAGAATAAGACTGGAGAAGCAGAACCAACTTTCAAGGACGTAGCAGGCAGGGAAGAGATTTATTTTCAAACTGGTTTTTTTTTGTTTTCTCTCTTTAAAAAGTCATAAATCATGACCTAGTACTTCATAGCTCTCTTGGTATTTTCAGTGTGTTCACTGAAAGAGAATAGCAAATCCCTTCAAAGCTCTGGCTGGTTTGAATGTCCTGCCTCCTCATGCTGGAGAGTTGTGGAGTGCTTTTTCCTCGTTACAGAAATTGAAGCCTCTGAAGAACACAGATGTTATCTTTCTCATTTGCCTCTGGGCCCCTAAATTTCACTCCGCTGAACAAAGAATAAGATTCTTGTTACCCAGTTGTTTTGCAACGATGAATTCTCTTCTTACTCTCTTGCAGCAAAACTAAGGGACAGCTTGAGGAAACATCTTCCTCTCCTCCTTCCCCCTCCCTGCCCGCCCCCAGACTCAGTTCCTAGCAGGCAGAGGCTCAGGGTCTCTCACGCATGCTCTGTGTCTTTCTGAGTTTAAGTGGGTAGACATTGCCTCTGAGCCCTGCAGTAACTCACTGCAGCCCTTGGGCTGCTGTTAGCTGTGTTGTGAGCTGTACCAGTGGGCACTGACATCCTTGGAGCCAAACTGCCTGCTCAGGCTGGCGGGAATTCAGTGTGGTGGAGACAGGGAATAGCCAGGTTTTGTCCCTTTAACATACAGTCTTGCTCATGAGAGAGAATCCAGTAATAATTCAGAAAGTCTTTAAAATCAGCTGAACTTTTCATAAGCAGAATTCGTAGCCTGCCCCAGTGCAGAAGTTATTATTCATTTTAAAATTGTGCAGGAACATATTTGCAGAGACTGCTTCATACCTAGTGTTAATTAATGGCTGGGCCTTAAGGGAGCAATATGCCAGCAGCAACTGGGCTTGCTTAACTGTTTTTTCGTGTTTCCTTTCCCGTGCCTAACTTTTGAGAATGGTTTTTAACACCATTTTTGTGGCTAATGTAACAAACATTGTTAATTTTGCAACATATCAATAAATATTTTATGTTTTTATAAACCTCTTTTGAAAAGAGGTTAATTTATTCTTTCCTTGAGACAGCCTGTGCAGAGGAAAAGCTTTTCCCTTTCCTTATGTTTGCTGTGAAATGGAGGTTGTTCGAGTAGAATTATCTGCCAAATAAATTTCAGTCACACACTTGCAAATGAATGTAACCCCTGAATTGCAAATTACGGCTGAGTTCAAGAACTCTTTGAAAAACCTTTCTGAACTTTAAGGCATGGATTCCCTTCACTTAATTTTAGGCCCTTAGGGGCCTATTCTGTAGTCGTCTTTTCTCCCTCTGCAGCCAGTGGGAGAAACAGGCACCGTGGGATGCGCAGGAGGGTTTCTGCAGGCTGGGCTGGCCTCGAAGCACACAGCACTGCTGAGCGTGGGAGGCTGCTGATGCGCCCAGAGTTCTGCGGAGCTCTGACACCTCAGCTGGCTGCGCTTGCAGAGGAGTAAAAATGTGGCATATGGGAAGGAGGAGAAAAGGCTGCTTTTATTTTATTTTTTCATCAATTATGAGCTGGCTAAAACCTGAGGAAGGTGATAATCCTGCTGCATAGCTTCCTTGGCTGTTTTCAGGTGGTCCGTAATTAAGAGCCCCCTCAGGACTTTCCTTGAGAGCTGTCTTTAAAAACAGAGATCAGCACGCTCTATCCTCCCATGATCGGTACTGAACTCCAGAGTTCCTTCCACTGTAATTCATGGAAATGTTTGCAGAATAAATAGTTGCTGACTAGAAATACCAGGAGTCCAAACAGAGATTCTGGATGAAAAACCATCTGTGATATGGTAAAACCCACAGGCTTCTCAAGTGCATATATTTCTGCCTATCTTGAGAGAAGAAAAATCTTTAGTAGTTCTGATATTTAATGGTGACCTTTTGTGTTGGGACATAGACCAAAGAGAAAAAAAATCAAAGGGGATCACAGCCAGTGCTGGCTGCAACATGTTCCTTTTTTCCACTGGAACATTACAAACCCAAATAAATAAATGTCAACCAGTCCTCAGATGACAGTTTTAGCAGGTTCTGAGAAGCTTTATCATTCTTCTCCAAGTCCTAGGTAGATGGTAAAGAGGGTCAGAAGAAGACCACTGTAGAAGCATCACTCACTGAACAGTTGCACCATCTTACAGTTACTGCTTCGGTTTTATAGAATAGGATAGTTTTGTTCAGCTTGTGCTTCGTAGAGCTGCTCGTTACACATTGCTGAATAAGAACAGTTGGTCAAAGTGAAAACTGCAACATAGGAGACAGGGGAGGAGATTAAATCAGGTAACATCTGCACAGCTATAAGTGCACACTAAGGCTTTGTAAGGCTCAGCCAAAAGAATAAAAAGAGGACTAAACCCACTAATATCATAGGGGAAAAAAACCCCACAGCATTATGATGACCCAAAAAGACTATCGCTAAGCAACATATGAAATAGGATTTAAACCATGACAGAATTCCAGAGGGCACCTTCAGCAGCACAGGGCTCGCTAGGAGCATGCTGGAGCAGGCTGGCATAGCACTGAGGAAAGCACATCATCTTGCTCAGTCTCTGACAAGCTTTCCTGCAGAAAATGGGCTCCTCTTTCTCTCACTGAAGTGGCTGATTATGCCTCACTGCTTAGCTGGACGAAGGGGTTTGTTTTGGTAGGCTAGCTCCTTTACACGGTAAGGGAATGGACAGACAGTCTGGCCATCACGAGGATGTACATCACCCTGCAAGATGGACCAGAATGGTGGTATTTCTCAATATCTTTAATGTTTTTAACTTAAAGTGATAGACACCTAATGTTATTCTTATCTTTTAGAGGGGAACTTAACCCAATAGAGTCCGTAGGCTGTATTCAAAAAGCCATGCAGGCATTATTTCAGCCAAGCCTGTGGACTCGCAGCTAAGAGCTCTGGGAGCAGAATTCATACTGCTGAGGTACTTACTGAAGCTAAAAAAGCCGACAGGATTGCAGGACTGAGGACTGTGGCCAGGCACCCCGCTGTCTGTCAGGCTCAGGCATGGACCAGCAGCCTGGCAGCAGGTGCTTACGTGAAAGTGGGATTCACAGCTTGAACTTCCACAGATACCTGTAAGGTGCTGACAGCCACCTAGGGATTATGCAGCCTGCTATAGAAAGCACTTACCGGAATGTAAGACCTTCATTTTGGGCCTGAGATGTGGGACTTGCAGGATTTAAATGCAAAGTGCTTATTTTAAAGAGGAGTACACTAACCACCAGGATAAGGATGGGCTGTTCTCTCTCCATCTGTTGAAAGTAGGTCACTGGCAACCCAAATGCAAAGTAATATAAGCAACGGGAATGGGCTTCTATCCTCCAGTGAGACAGGCAGAACAAGGGAAGAGAGAAAAGGGTGAAGGGAGATCCTGATGTTCAGGGACTGCCCACACTGTGTTCTGAAGAGTACATGTGTCCAGTGATGTCTTTGAAGATATGCATCAAGAGATTGCTAAGCAGCAGGTGTAAGTTCCTCTATACAAACACACAAGCACTGTTCTATGAGCCAGTAGTTCAGCTTAGTTTCTCATGATAAAAAGTATTTATTAGTAATTCAATATCTATTTTAACTGTAATGATTATGTTCGTAAGATATTAAGCAGTACTCTCTGACACCCACAAAGTAATGTGGACTTTAACTCGTTTAACACAAAAACTATGGAAAAATTTCCATTGCAGTATCGAGCATTTCTGCAAGATTTAGCCTTTAATTGCTTTCCTCCCCATATATAATTGAAATAATTTTTCACTACTTAAAAGAAGGAAAGCATGGAAGTCCTAAAGAAATTAGAAACCTTCAGTAATATCTCTGTATGTAATGTTTTTTGAGAGTTGCCTAGGAAATTGTTTATGTAGGAGAGAGATCATTTTTAGTTTGAGACTCAGAACATCATAGCATTTTAAATATTTTTCTGCAAGAAGGCAAGAAACAGGCTCTTTAATCTTATCGACTAAGATGCAAGTTGATGCCTATCCAAAAGGCAGTTGAAGTGTGGAATAGACTGTATCCAAAAGGAGCAGATCTGTTTTGTCTATGTAAATTGAAATGACCAGATCTCACATTACGAAGAAATATTCACTGAATCCTCTGGGAAACTCATTTTCAAGATATTATTTTGGAAATAACAGAAAATGGCAATCGTTGCAGGAGAGTCATTCACTTTTCATTTAGGATTAGAATCTGCCAGGTGCTTAAGCGTGGTACAGAAATAGCAAGGCTGGGATGAATCCACTGTTCTTTCATAACTCACATAAGACAAGGAGACATTGCACATCCTGCAGATGAGAACTGAGTATTACATCATCTCGGCCTCCTGTTTTTTGGTGCCCTGAACAATGCAGGGAAAAGACATGATCCTGTGATCATACACTCCCATGCAAGCTTGTTCTGTTTCTAAAGCTCTAGGATAGTGATTCAGACATATATAGGGCATGGCAGGCAAAAAAAAAAATAAAGAAAAAAGAGAAGGGGTTCTGACTCTGTTTTGCACGTAAACCTTTCAGCAGAGCTGTTCAGCTGTTCAGGAGAGCATGGGAACATAAGGAATTACCTATAATGCGACTCCAGTGCTCTATCTATCCTGTTCCCAAGAGTGGCTGTTAGAGATGCTGATTGAGAAGAGAGTGTGAGCATCCCCACTGTCTGCAGGCCATCGCCCTTGCTGTCTCCCAGAATGAATTAGGGATGTTACAGGGTCCACCCCCCCATATCTTTTGCAATCTGACTGCACTTATTGCCCATAAATTTGTCTCACAGCTTGTTGAACATGGTTACATTATCAGCCCCGTAACCCATCTTAACAGAAATTCTCATTACTCTCATTACTCTCTATGTAAAAAAGAACTCTCTTTGATCTGTTTTAAACTTATTGACAATCAGTTTCAGTGCTCCTACTATCTGTAATAGTACTGGACTTCGTGAGTGCCAGTTCCACGCTCACCTGATCTGCAGCTTTTCAAATTTGAAGTTGTCCTGTTTTGAGTAGGAAGTAGGACTAGATGACTTTATCAAGTCAGAAGATGACCTCCTGAGATCATTTATGTAGTTGATCTTCCAGCCTAAATTCTTCTACTATTTATGATTTATTTTTTTTTAAATCCTGCCCATATCACTCCAGTTCTCCCCTTGCCAAACTGAAATTTCAGCATTTCTTGTCTCTCCTCATCAGGCAGCTACTTAATCACTGTAGATGACCTTCTCTGTAGTTTTTTTAACTCCACTCTGTCTTTCTTGAAGTGTGGAAGCCAGAGCTACATACCATAATCAAGATAGGGGCACCCCAAAGTTTTATACAGTATGGGTTTTCATATCAATATCCTTCCTTACACTGCTCACTGTTCTATTGTCTTTCTTTAGCTGTTGCTGCACACAGATCCAACAATTTCTGAGACCTGTCACTGATGACTCTAAGATCCTGAATTGTGAATGTTACACTCCCTAAAGCTATATGACTTGGCTTTCTGTGGTTCATGCCTGCATGACACAATCCAATTTTTACATCTTGACTTTGACTAGTGTCCTTGATAAACTTCAAATTTCCTGCTTGACATTTTTAATACAGCACGAAGACAGGAATATGGTGTAACCGTGGTGATGTCATGTGGGTTTTTTTGCAGAAAACAGCTAAAGAAAAAGAATGGATAAAGACAACACCAGCTCCAGGGCTCCAAATAGATCAAGCAATATGAAGTGACAGGTTTGCTGTGTTCCAGTCATTGTAATGCTGTTGGATTGTAACACGTATCTATTTATCTGATCAAATGTTATGCAATCTCTGTGAAGCTGTCATGGTTTAACCCCAGCTGGCAACTAGAGCACCACACAGCTGCTCACTCACTGCCCCCACCAGTGGGATGGGGGAGAGAATCGAAAAGGTAAAAGTGAGCAAAGTCATGGGTTGAGATAAGAACAGTTTAATAATTGAAATAAAATATAATAACAACAACAATATGTATTGAAAAGGAAAGTAAGAAGGAGAGTGAAATGAAACCCAAGAAAAAGAAGTGATGCAAATGAAAAAAAAATTGCTCGCCATGCACTGATTGGTGCCCATCCCATCTCCCAGCAGCAGCTGCCTACCCCCAGCCAACTATCCCGAGTTCATATGCTGAGCAGACACCATATGGTAATGACACTGCGGTCAGCTGTCCTGGCTGCATCCCCTCCCAACTCCCCGCTCACCCCCAGCCTTATCACTGGCAGGGCATGAGAAGCTGAAAAGTCCTTTACTTAGTGTAGATGCTAATTAGCAATAACTAAACCATCAGTGTGTTATTGACATCATTCTCATCCTAAATCCAAAACACAGTACCATGCCAGCTACTAGGAAGAAAGTTAACTCTATCCCATCCAAACCCAGGATAGATGTGTTTATTATTATGGTGACTTTGCTTCTCCGTAGGCAGGGTGGCTTTGGTTTTTGATCCAAGAGTAGGTTCGAATGTCTTTGCTATCCACACAGAACGTAATAACATCCTCCAAATCACTGCTCTTATTCTTTGAACACACAATAGATTTTTAGGGATTGTGTAAGTATGTTAGCTAATTAGTCCATGAATCAAATTTAATTAAAAATACCTTCTTAAAAGAATTAGTCATGTACAGGACTCCTTTTATCTTGAATGATCTTGATAATTGGTGAACATGGGTTCTTCAAACATTCCTGAGTTTAAGTAATTAGTTTTAATTAAGAGGCTTACGACTGTCATATACAATTGCTGTTATGGTGAATAATAGATGAAACCAAGCCAGCAACTGACCTTTTTCAAGGTATGACTTGACATAGAGGTATGATCTCTTACATCATTCTGATATCAGAGATTGTGCAGATGTTCATTATCCTTTCTCACCACCTCATTTGTATTCTTCAGCTCTCTTTTTGAAATGAATCCTGAATGAAAGTTACTTCTTGACTCAAGATACATATGAAAATCAGTAAATTAACTTACTTAAGTGAAGTTGTATCTGTTTTTTACCAACAGTTTTTTTCTGCCTGAACTAAACCACCTTTAGTCTATTTTCATCCTTCAGAGAACCAAAAGAGCAATGAAACATTGGTGATTTTGGAAGAGCAATCTGATATCATTAAACAAGTGGGTGGTAAGGCATTCACAGCTTCTCCATGGAGAGATGTGCTGGTGAAGGACCGGACCTCACACGCTTTTACCTGCAGAGTCAGAAGGATGCCGCTTGGTGAGCGCTGATGAAGGTTACAGGAACAGATGGCTTTTCTAAGCATGAGCTTCACCTGCTGCCAGCTATTGCTTGCTGCTCAGGGTGGTCCTTGTACAACGTGTACCACCATCTTCTAAAAATAGGACCCTTCAAGGAACATGGTGAACACACATCCTATAGCATAAGATGTCACGTTACCAAGTTGTAGAAATAATTTCTTACAACTGTCTGTAGAGAGATTATGGACTGACTCCATAGCTCTAATATTTTTACTTCGAAGGGGTTACTTTCATCCACAGTTCTGCTGATGACACTGTTATTCTTTCTGTGGCCTGATTCTGATATCCTGGCTCTGCAGTCTTTCCTGCTGAATTCAGTAGAACTGCTTTGAGAACCTCACCCAGAAGTCCACAGGACCTTGGATCAAGCCGACAATAAAACAGTGCTTAGGACAAGGATGTGTTTAATGAAAGCATACCAACACAGGTGAATGAGAAGATCAAAGGCAAATTTTGCTAAGAATGAGTCTAGTAATTTATTAAATTGAAAGTAGTATCACCGCTGAGGTTTTCCAGCAGTTTACAACTGAGATTTGACTGCATGGCTAAGAGGGGAAAAGATTTTTCTAACTGGCCATGCACCTTCTCCAGACCAATTTGTCAAATTACGTACATTGTCTGTCAATAACTGGTTACTCTCCGAGAATAGGATGCATTAGTAGGTGTTTGAGGACACAACTCTGTTTAGAAAAATACTTAGTTTAAGAGCAATCTTTTATGTAAACTGTGACTTCATCCAATTGTATTTCTCCCTTCTACCTGTATGTTAATCAAGGATTAATTCTTATCTCATCCCATTTTAATTAAAGACAAAAAAAGTTTACTGAATTTATTTTAAATAAATTTATTTTAAATTCAGTAAATTAAATGTTATAGGAATATTTAAAGATCTTGCCTAGAAATGTTTGGATGCTCAGACTAAGCAATGCGATCATAACCAACACTCTTCCTTTAATGACGTGATTATGATGTAAAAAGTTACATTTATCAGCCTGCAAGAACTGGCCAATTTTCTTTCTGGTGTGAGAAAACAAAAAGGAATTGAACCAACAGGATACAGTAGTAACAAAACCTAACTCAGGGAGACTCCATGGAGAGATGGGGTTAGCAGTAGCATCAAATGAGAAGGATGGTATTTTTGATTCACACATCAGAAGACAATGATATGGTTTAAAAATGTTTGGTCTTCATACACAGTTCTTTACCTTTGTACTGCTCAGAGTGCTGTAAAACTCTCCTGAAAGGATTTTTCAGGCCACAATTAATCACCTGTGGAACTAATTCTCTAACCAGTAATGGCTTAACATGGGTATTCTGAATTTTAGATTTGAAAAGATAAAAACTCTACAGCATCAGGCTTAGACAGATTGCCTGGTATAGCCCATGTTGACCTAATAATACATGGCAATTCTTCTTCCTGATTCTTAACACAATTTCTACAGTTTAACACTTCAATTCTTCATGACAGAAGGTAATAGGGGCTTTGTCGTTGACATAAAATATTGTCCCAGGTCCTGAATTTAAATAATAAAGGCAAAATCCAAAATGTCATCTTGTTTTGTTTTATTTTATTTTATTTTTGCTTAAGTCTGGTCAAAACATTCACACTTGCAGCTGCTGTACTAACTGACATATGTCCTCACAGCAGATAATCTCACAGGTTGACTCAAGAGATATTTATATCACAGTAATGATGCAGAAGGATACAAATGTATTGCTCAGAAATCAGAAGTGGTAAAATAAAGGACAGTGTTCTGGAAGTCCCTCTCTCATAGGACTCGTTCCTCAAAACTATCCTGATCATTAAGTTTACTATGTTTACGTTTATGAAGTTGTTCATCCCACTGGAGCATGAGAACTCACTTTGTGCTGTATAAAGTGAGAATTTGCAGGAATGGACACTTCATTACCTTGGCCCAGTTGTGAATTTCACTTTTAGTAAGTTAGTTTGAAGGCAGAGAATGATTTTGCATCTTGGCGATACTTTTCAGCAAATTTAAGAAATCTTGTTCGAAAGACCTTTAAATGTTGGCTTAAACACAATTGGCTGCATTGTGCCACAGGTTTGTGCTGCGGTGTTACCTGGAGTCCTGGACATCTTCCTTCCTGGATGGACTCCCTCTGGCTAACACAGTGAGCCTTCTTCCCAGGGTGTAGGGAGGAGAGAGAAAAGGATGTCACAGGAACTGGTAGTCAGGATTTACCGCAGCACAGGCAGGAATGGAAGGGTTTCAGAGTTAAAGCAGAGCCGTTTTGGAGCTATTTGCATCCTGGCACACAATTCTTTGACCTCTCCTATGCTGTGTGTTTAATCTACTCCTGAAAGATTATTATCTGGGAACAGGGCAGTCAGGAGTTCCAATAATCATTATTTCCCAGGAGGGAATCAAAAGAAGCAGAAGAACATCCATGTTAAACGATGTTGCTCTCACCTAGCGTGAGATCAGAGCCTGAGTCACTGCTTATTTCCCTTCAGCCTCCCACAGGATTTTCTCTGCTCTGCCCACTAGCACCACAGAGGCAACTTCTGAGCTATTATATTTTTTTATTATTTTTTTTTTCCCAATCAGCATGAAATTATCACTAACCAGATCAAACAGTGGGACCTATCAGATAGACCTTGTGCATAGACTGCTAATTATCTCAATCAATGCATTATCTGTTGTTAAATGATCAGTGGACTTTCAGCACTCCTATTCCTAATAGCACTTTTAAGGAACAGCATAATGTCATTGTGTAAGTAATGATATTTCAGAGAAATTATTGGTGAACAAGTAGAGTTAATGAACTTGCTTTTCTGAGAAGAAATTCAGCTGGAGTTGACCTGGACGAGCTAGTTTAGCTTGGAATTTAATTAACTTGACTTGGCTATTCTTTGAAAGAACAAACAGTTCCTATTGAGCCATTCAGGTCTCTTGGGCAAATATGTAATAAAGTTTTTTTCTATATAGTTCATTATTTAGCTGAGAAATCAGAATGAAAGAAACAAATTAGTAAAAAGTTACATCCTTTTAAAAGTCTTTTGCCTTTTATTACAGAAAAAAATCCCCTAATTAAAATTCATATTATCTACTTAGAGTTCATAAAAGTGCGTAATTTAGATATGCTAATAACAAGTCTATTTTTAAATTACTATGTATTTAAAATGTATATTATGCAATTAGTGTTTTCTAATGTGCACTGTTTACCCCAAAGACTTAACCAGCTCTAAAATATTTAAGGTAATTACAGTACCACACAAGTCTTCTACAAGAAACTCCCGTGAGTCACCTCATCATCACCTGTAATGAGCATTGCATGGATGGTGTGAGAGTAAACCAACTTCCTTGGCATTGTACACGGAGGATGAAATGCGTACTAATGCTGATGGTGAATATGTGTCCAGATTCTTGTATCTTGCTTCAGCCCTATAGTATCTAAGCACTTTTAGTACTGTTTTAAAGGACTTGACTAACACCTGATATTCTTTCTTATGCTCTTACATTCATAGAATCATAGAATCACTAAGGTTGGAAAGGACCTCTGAGATCATCTGGAGTACTGTGTCCTGTTCTGGGCTCCCCAGCTGAAGAAAGACAGGGAACTCCTGGAAGGAATCCAGCGGAGGGCTGCAAAGATGATAAAAGGCCTGGAGCATCTTCTCTATGAGAAGAGGCTGAGAGACTTGGGTCTGGAAAACACAAGGCTGAGAGGGAATCTGATCAGTGTTTATAAATATCTAAACTGTGGGAGGAATTGGATGAGGCCAAATGCTTTTTGGTGGTGGGTAGTGAGAGAACAAGGGGCAATGGCCAAAAACTAGAACACAGGAAGTTCAACTCAAACATGAGAAAGAACTTCTTCACGGTGAGGGTGACGGAGCGCTGGAACAGGCTGCCCAGAGGAGTTGTGGAGCCTCCTTTGGAGATATTCAAGACCCCTCTGGATGCCTACCTGTGCAGCCTAGTGTAGGGCACCTGCTTTGGCAGGGGGGTTGGACTCCATGATCTCTAGAGGTCCCTTCCAACCCCTACCAATCTGTGATTCTGTGATTCTTCTCCAGAGAGCCATGGCCAGTGGCAGTTGGTGGAAGCAAAGACTTGAGATGTTAAAAGTGACAAATCTGAGGTTTTATACAGGGTGTAATTGCTAAGAGTTTAGGGAGAAATTGTGCAAAGGACCAGCACTGAGCACAGGTGCCGTGTAAATAAATGGGCTGCAGCACCCTGCAGCCTGTTAGCTGCAGTGAGCAGCAAGGCAGGGAAATGAAGGTGCTGGGGGAAAGTGGGAAGAGGGGAAAAGAAAAGAGCTGACATGCAACTTAAACCAGTCTGCTTAACTGGCTTTAGATTTACAGGAAAGTACGCACTTCCAGAGCTGTGTGGTATGAACTTACCTGGGAAACAAAGTCATTTAATCAAACAAACAGAACCAGAAAATCTTCAGAATGATGATTACCAGATGTAAAAGGTTGCTGTTCACTCTGAGGGAAATTGCGTACATTTCTTTATGTGCGGTACTGAGCATCGTTGTCACTCCTGCGTTTGTTTTTCTCTTCTCTACAAAATCTGTTCAATCAGGAGCAGTGGGATGATTCCAGACAGGAATCATACACCCTAGCGTGGGAAGCGAGAGATCCATTGGTATAAACCCTCCAGCACGGGGGTTCGTGCTCGTGCAATAGCCCTCCCTCGTTCTCAGTCGCAGGCCAACGGCTCCGAACCGCTGGCAGATTTTTCCAGGTGCCTGCTTTCCTGCAGGTCCCCAGGGATCTCCCCAGCAGCTGCAGCCAGAGTGCCCGCAGCACACCGACCCTCCTGCAGCAACAGCCACAGCGCAGCTCCGGGGTGTGCGCAAGTGGCACCTGCGTCAGCTGCATCTGCATCTCCCTCAGCTGCCTGCACCCATGGGGCCGTGGGAGCGGGGGTTTCTGCGGCTCCAGACCTGCTGTAAGATAGTGACGCTTCTGTTGCTATTAATTACCCTTATTTTTTCACATTAGATATCAATCCTTTGTCTTTGAAACAAAGATGAATATTTATATGGATGGCTAATTTGCCAATACTAGGAGCTGTTCTCTGAACCGGAACATCCAAGACAGCATATAAAGTATATGAAATACCCCCTGAAGACAATTTTTTTAATGGGGAATTTGGAAATAATTTAAATTTCTAAAAGATCAATATTCCCTAAAACTGAATTTTGCATTCATGGCTAGTATCCCCAGATATAATTACTATGATTTTTATTCCTCATTACATCTCTTGATCTACTGTACTGAAAAAGAAAAAAGGGAAGCAATTATCATTCTTGCTGTGAAATTTCCTAAGAAAATTATATTGATCATACATCATCAACATTGTATAGTACAAAACATATCCACAGTTAGAAGCAGCTATTGAAAAAGGTTCAGCTAAGTGGAGCTTCATGATCAAACAGATGTTATAGAAAGAACAACTAGAATAGAAAGCATTCATGACATTATATGGGCATAAAAATGTGTTTGCAATGCTGTGGCAGAGCTAAACTGTTAAGAGTGGCATATTGCCATTAATGAAGGCACATCAGTCTGATGTTATTAAATGTCCTTCTCTTTGTGCTACTATTTTCTGCTTAACAGAGATCAAAATGGAAGAAGACATGATTTTTCTTTACTTATTCAACCTGTCACCTCAGATCTGAAGATTTGTGTCAATTTTTCTTCATTTCTTTTTCTCCAATAAATAGCAGTGATAGGTGGGGACATTATGGCCCCTCACACTCAAATTTGAGTGTTTCTATAGAAAAAAGAGTGAAAAGGAGGTAAAGGTAGCCATGATTAAGCTACTACATTCCTCTGCTCTACTGGAGATGTCCCATGTGGGTTTCGAGATATTTTTAAAGGTCCTTTTGTGGATCTAGGACTAAGTGTGACAACACTCAGAGTTACCAGACACTTCATTGCACCAGCCTGGAAATTCAGATGCTCATGTTAAATGCTTAAAATCCATGTATAGAAAATAGATTTATCTAGGTGCCCTGGGTGGGAATACACCACTCTAGAGCAAGAGGATATTTAAACCATGTAAATGGAAAAGGGAGAAATGTTCCTGAAAGCCTTTCTCTGTCCTGCACTTCACAGGGGCTAAAACTCTAGCCCAGGAAGTATGGAAACTGAGTGTTAGGTTAAAGCTTCAAAGGACTCAAAATCACATGTTTTTATTTAAAAGAACAAAACCAATGCCCTATATAGGCCATAAGCAAAGCTATAGGGCTCTAAGCTAAGCTGAAATATGAATCTTCTCCAGCTGTGCTGTTGAATCTGGGCCACTGCTCTGAAGGGAAGGAAGGATGTGCAGAGGACAAAGTGGAAAGTTACCTGACTTCATGGCCAGTTGAAAGAGCTGGTAGATAGGTTTAGCTATGAGCATATAGTGGGATTTGCTAATATAATCTAGATGGAAGCTGAAATGCTTGGGGACAAAAGATCAAAGAGAACTAAGACTGTGTGAGCCCAAAACTCAGGAGACATTAAGGAAGTTTTAAACAACTAATTCGTAAACAAGATCAAAAGTACAAAAATACTGGAAAACAATTTCCTTAGTATAAAAATAATACTCATTCAATAAGGGTGAAATCTTTTAGTAAAGCGGCAAAACTTACCTTCAAAACAGACCTTCCTGAAGGATCAGATCTTCACCGTAAATGCAATGGGTGAAGCTTGCAGAAGAATTATGTAACTTTTGCTGAGCTTTGAATCAGGGATTGTAGGTAGAGAAAAATGGGGTGGAATTTACATTGCAAGTACCTTTTCCACAGATGTTGTTTAGCTCTAGGCAGCCCAACAGCTGCTTCAGTTCTTCCCTGCTCTCACTTTACACAGTCATTTGGGGATCTTAGATCCCTATTAGGTCTATGCCAAGAGAAATCAAGCAAAAAGTTATGAGGGAAAAAAAAATACACCAAACTGTTTAATTGAACTCAACCCTCTAGACACAATAATAAAAATTTTTCAGAAGTATTAAACCATAGTCTACTGGTGCCTTCTCTCTCTCCAGTTCATAGGGGTTTTTTTAGTGTTTTTCAATAGCTAAAGAGCCATAAACACACATTTGGCATTTTCGCACATGTGTTTCAGGTTCTGTGAGGTTTCCCTGTGCTACTAGCACCAAAGCAATAGGAAAAGGTGCCGGCTGTTTCATGGTCATGACCAAATCACTTCTACTTTTTACCCACAAATGGTGTGAATGAATAACCATCTGAGACTGGGCTGGACAAATGCTTGTGTAGTGGTTCTTCTCGTTTACAATAGATGTCACTTAGAGCAATGTGCTGACTTGCTTCTTAAATAGATATTTGTTGAGGATAGAACATTCAAATCTCAAATGTAAGTTATTAATTAATAATAAATAATAACAAACCCTGCACTTATTTCCAACACAGTCGTTTACATCTTTAGATCTCAAAGTACTCCACACAGAAAGGTAATACTTTAGTCTGTCTTCCTCTCATAGTCATAGTCTGGACATGAAAAACTGAATCACAAGGACGACAATGCCAGTGGGACAGTGGCAGAGCCAATGCTTGGTCTGGGGGTGTTTCTATCACACAGGTGCTGCCTCCCACAGAAGCTGATAACTCTGCATGAATGAAAATTTTCTTTCCTATACCCAGGCAGAATGTCCCCTCAAGTCCCCTGGCTTGTGCTAATTGCCTCTTATCCTGTCACCCTGCAGCCCTGTGAAGAGCCTACCTGCCTCTTCTTTTATTTTGGCAGACTATGATTAGCTCACCTTTAGCCTTGTCTTCCCCAGACTAAACAACCCTACTCCTTTGGCCATTGTTCACATGTAAAGTTCTCCAACCTCTGGATCCTTTTGGTAGTCTTCCCCTGAATCCTCTCCAGTTTTTCTGTCTCTTTGGGATCAGAGGGACCAAAGATGTGGCCTGACACATGCTGAGTTGTGACAATTGCACATGAGAGGTTAAAAACGCTGGTGCCTGCTTATCTCTTGCGCAAATATTGTGGACAGAGATCCAAAAGACTGATATGAGAAGCGGCTGAAGGAAGGAGTCTTATGGCAGCAGGACAGTCCTGTTTTGGCTAGAGAATGCAGAATAAACAGACAGTTTCTACACAGAATCTTGAAGACCATGGTGCCTGGAGTGAGACCTTTTTCTTCATTATCTGTGAAATGAATGTTAGCTTTGACACCCCTAAATATGGTAATGAGCCAAGAGAAGTACATGCTAAACATACATGACTATAGTACTCAACTCTTCACCCAGATCTTGTTAAACGTCACCCCAGGGAGGGGACAGCTAAGGCTGGGGTGTAAAGGATACTGAGGAAAGTACCCCTGGCGGGGGGAGAAGAGATTGATGACCCAGAAAACGCAGTCAGCGGGCTGTGCTTCTTCTTCTCCACCCAAGATAGGGACACCTTCTTGGTAATCACTGTGACTTCACCTTTTGGTGAAGAATACCTGGGATAGCATGTTGCTGGCATTATATTCATATATTAGCGCTATTACAGTAAGTGCATTTATGAACATCCAATTCTGAACTCTTTCTATCAGTTGCTGTAATAAACTTCCTGTTTCAACTTTGGGAAACTGTCCTAGCGAAAGTCCTCGAGGAGGCTCTGACAGGCAAATACTGACTCTGGTATCTGGCTATAGACATAACCCTTTAGACAAAAACTGTTGACCAAGTCTGGGACTAAGACCAGACCTAGCTGCACCTAGGCTCCTCTTTGAGAAGGAGTTCAGAAAGCAAGGAGGTCCTTTTTGAACCTCGTGGCCTCCCTCAGCCACATGTCGGACTCACACCCTTTACATGACATGAGTAAAGAGTGAGAATCACAACCCTTTATTTGTTGGCTACTCTTGGTGATGCAACCCGGGACACAGTTTCCCTTCACTGCTGCTGCCAGGGCACACAGCTGATTCATGTTGAGTTTGCTGTCACCCAGGACTCTTAGGGCCTTCAGAGCAGAGCTGCTCCCCAGGCAAGCAGACTCCAGCCTGGTAATCTCATCTGGGGATTATTCTGTCCCAGATACAGGACATCAGGTTTATCTTTGTCAAACCTCATGCTATTCTTTTTGCCTAATCTTCCAGTCAGCTGTGTATAACCTACAGAATATAGCACATATGCAATAGACTGTCTTAATTCTAGTTTTCATGCTACAGTGGACATTTCTCGTTTGGTTGTCCCTGTGCTGTACTCCAATGCATATAGTAGATGGTTCTAGTCTAGCTGTCTGTATTTGTCGCTAGTGCACTGCCACAAAGCTACGCTCGACCTAACTTCAAATCAGCTCAGACACCATTCGGCGGAGGCTGTCTGGCAGGCCGGTAAGTACTGAGCTACACTACTGCCAGTACCTGAACCATCGCCAGCACGGTGAAAATGTTTTGCAGTCACAGAGGCAAATGTGATTGCTCTTGTGTTCCCATGCCTTGGCAGACAGCACTGAAATACACAAGAGAGACTGTCCTAAAACATACCAGTATCAGTTTGACCTCCACTTGATGTTCTCCTGAGGCCAGTGGCTTAGTGCCACCTGCAGCAAGACTACTTCCCTTGTGCAGTAATTAAAATATATTTCCCACTTGGTATTGACCAGTAACAGTACAACAGAAGAAATCACGTTATTTGTCAAGCGCTCAAAAGCGGATGATCCTCATGGATGAGTGAAAGGAGTGAGGAAAAGCAGAAGCTCCCCCAGTTAAGTTGAGTCAAACCTCTCCTATTCAACAGCTTAGAGAGCACTGGGATGTATGCTGGACACACAGGATCTGTGCACATTGGAGTGCAGGATCGAGGACAGCTGAGCACTGGAAAAGCAAAAGTTCCACGGTAAGTTCTCCTTGATTTCTAAATAAAGTTTATTTCTCTTGTGCTTTCTCTGGTGTGTTAACTGAGTCCCAGTTGCAACTGAGACATTAAGAGATCCTTATTGCTTCACTGTGAAAGATAGAGGATTTGCTGCCAAAAGAAGAAAATAAAATAAAAAAAAAGTATATCTGCTTTATTGTCAGTTCTAAAACTTGCTGATTTTTTTTTTCTGAAATGAGAGGAAATTCTTCCTGTTTCTACGCAACCTGTGGATATAATTCAAGCTGTGTTCCAAACATAATGAAATAGGTCAACAAAGGTCTTCTCATATATCTTGTGCTGTTAGCGTCTTGCTAGAATGGTAATCACAGGTGTCTATTTTCTACCTTTCTTTCCAAATCTGTTGTTCACACATTTCCGTTGTACTTCACACTGGCATACAGCTTGGCAGCCACTCAGCTGTTGCTAGAGTTGTGTTGTGCAGTTGATACAATTTTGGCTATCCTACTCCACCTTCCAAGATGCCTTTTTCATTGACTTAATTTTATTATTGAAAATTAATTTGAATGTAATAGACACAACCTTTAGAGCCATTTGCTCAGTCTTGCCAAACCTCTGTCATAACCCAAAGTAGGGCATCATCGTTATGTATATTTGGCATGGCTCCATTTTCTGTTTTTACAAATTAATTTTTGCTCTGATTCCAACTTGTTACGTAAATAATATAAAAGGATACCAGTATGTATAAATAAACTGCTGTGTATATGAGTATATATTTATGTATGCATGTAATAAATAAAATTTGCTAATTTTTAACAAAGTAAAAAGTGTATATTTGCCCCCAGTTGCAGAAAAAGTTGTCACTTCTCTTAGGGCTGTGTATACAATTATGATTAGCAGTACTGTATTTAACAAACACGGACTTAGTTCCTAACTCTATCATGAGGTTTCTGCATAATCTTTTACTGTTGCTCCCTGACTCAATTTTCCAGTTGTAAAATGAAGATTGCATTATCTCCTTTGCTTGTGCAGCTTGTTCATTTTCTTGGCTTTTAGGGTGGAATAATCAGGTGATGTACATGTAAAGTATATATCACAATGGATTATGTCTTTGCTTGGATCTGACAAAATGTCTGTACACGCACTGAAATCATAGAATCATAGAATCACAGAATCATTAAGGTTGGAAGAGACCTCAAGGATCATCCAGTCCAACCGTCCCAGGAGTAAGGGAGCAGAATAGGGTTTACAGGTGTGTCCACTGGAAGCATATGTATTATATTTGACTTTTTGAGAGTAGAAAATGTTATTGATTTGCCTTCTGGTGGTTTCTTGCTGGAAGGTTTAAAAAAAAAGTGTATGTTTTACATAAGTATTGTATTATTTATCATGAAATGGAAACAGTAGTTTCCAGAACTGTGAATTGAAACACAACTTATTTCTTTATTTTGAAGGGAAATTATTCATTAAATGACAGATCAGTGTAATACATTAATTATCCCCAATCTTCATTGATGCAGCCTGGCTGAACTACATAAGTATGTAGAGATGAATTAACAACCTTCTTCAAAGAAAAATGGGAAACCTACGGTCTTTGAACTTTAAAATCTATGTCTTTTGGAGTCTTTGTTGTAAATAAGGGTATAGGACCCAAAGGAACAGAAGTTCCTTTGTTTATTCAGCCCACACTGCTACTTTAAACACCTGTGCAAAACATTTAAACCCTATTGTAGTCTTTAAAACCCATTTACAGTGGGTTCCTATTCTTGGCAGTGTCAAAAACCTACATGGAGCTTGACCTTTAACCTCAGCAGTTTCTCAGGCCAGGTCTTCTGCTCTCATTCCACCTGTGGGGCTCTGTATATTAGGTATCTTCAGGCCCCAAATGGAGAACTGCCAATGAAACACGTGGTAATAATATTTTGGAGTTTTTCTGGGTATGCATCATATTGGAAGTACAAGGGTTGAAGGGTGAGGCTTTGGGTTTGGGAAGCTTTTGTATGTCCCTATTCTTGGACTTGAATGTTATTTCACAAGCTGCTGCCTCTGCAGTGACTCAAGAGTTCTTTTCTTCCTATTTTCATAGGAAGGGTCTGATTTAACTCAGGCAAGGAACTTGAGGAGAAAATGGGTGGTTGAAGCACTCCACCATAGCATAGCGTTCCTGTCTGACAGAAATTAAATCCTAGCACATACACCAGAAAACCGCTTTGGCACCAGATCTTCAGTGCAGCTTTAAAAGTGCATTCATTTTGTATTTCTCATGCTCTTCAAGGGAGACTATGAGTGAAACCCACCGGGCTACTCTTCTTTACTGTAACATCTAATGAAATCCTTCAACATTAGGGATAATGCAGGGGACTGCAGAGGTCACCTCCAAAGATAGATTCCAACTGGCTCACCTTCCTGACTTTCATATAAGCAGGGAGTCTGATCCCCATGCATGTGTGATTTGAAAGACCAAGGCTTTAAAGCAATCCCTTGCTCTAAGCTGTACTTACTGTTCTACCACCAGCAGAGAGAAATGTCAAACCCTTGCATTTGGGTTGTCTTAATCTCCTGACCTCAGAAATTTCTGCTACTATCTAAAAATATTTCCTATGCTAGCACATTGAACCCACTTCTCAATTCTTATTCTGGTGCTTTTTTGGAAGAACTTGCAACTCCAACACATCTGAGGAGCATCACACCGATGCCCAGCTGTATTATCTGAACTCTGGCTCGCACCATCATCTGAATGGCAGCCATATCACAGATAGGGCTGGAATTTTAAAGTCCCAGTAAAGTCCATCCACACTAACTGTTGTCTTCAGAAAGCTCTGCCATGCAGCTCTGCCTTACGATACAAAAGAATTGCAAATTCATTCCTTTCTCCTGCTTTCTCTTTTCACAAGAGTAAGACAGAATCACTAATTCTGCGATGTCTGTCATCGTTAAGTAAAGATCACTTTTCCGAGGTAAAGATCACTTTTCCTAACAGTCATTTGAAAAACTGTCTTTAAGCACAAATAACTACGGCGAAATAGCGTATGTATATATGTACAAGACATTGTCCCACACTTCATGATACCCTTGTAATATGTTTTTTTGACTCTTTATTATCATCTATGACATACTTTATTTATATCCATGAAAATTCTGCCAAGACCACGGGTTAGAAAACACCTGCTTTTCTGAAGTACTCTGATCCCAGGCCATCTGGCCAGCTCACCACGGAACAAGATTAAAGGCATCTGAGACTGAAACAGAAATTAAGAGTAACTCCTCATAACTGATTCCCTTTGGTGGCTCAACAGGCATTAATGCAACAACTTTTAAGTGTTAAAATAAAGACATAAATATGGGGCACACTTGGGCCAGGCATATGATAAGCAATGGGTGGGTTGTGAATCCTGATTTAAAGACGTATACTGTACCTTCTCCCATTTGCAGTATTTTTTGAAAAGTAGTTTGTCAGCTGGCAATTCATTTAAGGAGGAAGATGACCTCATGAGAAAACAAGGAAGTTGCCCTATTTTACATTAGTTCTAATGTATTACACAAAATCACCACACTCACAAATACCAACAGTTCTAGGACTGGTAGCACAGCAGCTTTTCTACACTTTGATCCTACAGTGCACTGCTAGAAAAGTTAAGTTGTTCCTCACCAGCGTAACAAAAATGGGACTGTTATTGAATGCACTGAAGCCCACAGATGTCTGTGGCCAATGTCAGCATTTTACTCACGCAACACGGCGGTCCAAGCAGACATCCCCTACTTACCTTGCCATTCAGAGTTGAAAGAGCTGATTCTGTGAGTCGGGAGACTGAACATGTGAGGTCAGAACAGAGGAAGCGATGTATTTTGTAGGAAAACAAGAACATGGCTATTCTCTCAAACCTGAACTCTAATGCACTGTAATGAGGGTAAAATTGAGTAAGAAAAAACTGAAAAATGTAAGAATAATATCTGAGCATAATAAAATGTATTAAGCACCTGATAGATTGTAGCAGAGGCAGTTTCAAAAGTTGAGTAACAACTGCTCAGGTAAAATTGATATTTGAAAAACAATAGCAACCAAATACTGTTTGAGTTTGGGCAAATGCCCTTTTTTTAGACCTTTTTCACATGTAACAAAAATTCTGGGAAGTTCTGATTTTGGAAATAAACTCTTTCATTACGGTGTGAATAGAGTTCGATCTTATTCTGAAAGTATTTATTTCCACACAGTTAAAATGTTAACCCTGGGTTACTTTTTTAGGTGTTCAAACCCATACTACAAGTCTGTTTCAAGCCCACATTATCTGAAAGTGGGGTAGACAAATATCTGCCCAAGAAAATTAGCTTTGACTAGATGTTTAACTTCTATAAAACTAAAACCAGAAGAAATGAGTCCTCTCTAAAGTTTTTGATGCTATGAGATGAAACAGGAATGTTGAAATACATATATTGAAAACATCAGAAAAGTTATTATAAATCTAAAAAATCTTTTACTTCTGTTAAACATAATTTTTAGTCTAAAATTCTGCTATTTTAATGAATTTTTTGACTAATAAATGAATTAACAAGTTAGTATAAATGGGGACTTTCAGTACTGTGTAAAAGCAGTTTTCTCTTCTTAGGTTTTGATTACGCAGTTGGATGTTTATAGAAGCTTCTTTCTAGCCATCCATTCTTTAAGAATGAAACTGTTAAATATTGACCACAGAAAATTTTGCCTTTCATGTCTGGGCATTTTTTTATTCAAGAATGACAAACAAATAAAAAAGGTCAATGCAAGCATTTTGAAACATTCTCAATGAGTGACTTCAAAGTGAAAGGTAAGAATTTGCAGACAGTGCACTCAAAGTATCTGTAAATACTAATCAGGTCCCTGAAAACAATTTCCAGTTCTTTTGTCCCTTTAAAATTGATTTCTTACTTTAGAAATGTCCCTTTCCCTTTTTCTGGGATGAAATATCTCCCACATCAACACGAGTTTGTTTCAGTGTTATAAATGACCTTGAATATATAGGAAGTGTTCTGAAGTGGAGTGTAATAAAATGTGAAAACAGAGAACAGTTCTCCAGGAATTCTATTCTGAGATATTTTTTTTTTTGTAACAACTTACAGCTGGACTTTGGGGGCTATAACACATCTCATGAGTTCATCTAGTCCAGTCTCTCAAGCTGAAGGAGTACTGAGGCTGTTCTCCCTGGATGTTTATCAAAACTCTACTTAAAAATTAACCATGGTAGTATTCCATAACTGGACTCATTAATCTGTTTCACATGTTAATTATGCTTAGAACCATGATAAATTGCAAGTCAAATTCAGACCTTCCTGCTGAGGAAAGGGAAAGAACGTTTGTTCTTGGTAACAATCTATATGCATTTAGGGACTGAGATTTTATCCAATAAAAATGGGTATTGGGTAAGTAGAAAAAATTATATTCTTCCTTTGAGACTGATGATCTGCCTGGATCCATCACAAGCTACAGCGCAGACCTATTTATAATACAGGGAGATGATGAGTAAGAGACTCAATGGTGAGAAACATCATGGAGAAAAAAAGTATAATGACTTTTACAATTGTTTCAACAGCTAATTAACACAAGCTCAGCTTTACAGATCTATAAGAATTGAGATGAAACAGAAATGAACAAAAATAACCACTTATATTGGAAATCTTTTCTGTGGAACTTTATCTCCATTGAAATGTCCAGGAAAAATTTTATTAAAAATAAATTTTGGAAAAAATTCCGTTGGCTCTAACCATCTATTGTCTTACTGGAAAGTCTATGTGCAACTTGCAGTTACCTGTGTTTAAACATGATGATTCAAATTATTTAACTCTTTAAAACACCAGCAATTCTGTATCATTTTTTACTTCATGGATAAGGCTGAGCACTCTGAATCCTCTCCTTCACTGCAATCTACCCTCTGTGTTTCACTGCCCAGGGAGCAGGTGACACCAACATTTTAAGCTGCACTGCCAACCCCATGTTCTTGCGTTGGTGAGTCAGCACCAATAGCTGGCTTTTAAAACATCGTATTTAAAAACATTATTTGTGCTTGCTTATTTCTGAGTTCAAATTATTCATTTGCACTGCCTGTACAAGTCTTTTTGATCAACCATTAATGCTCCAGTCCGTAAATTCACTTTTGGCAATGAACACTTAGATGTGTCTTGACATGTCCTGATAAGGATCCAGGAGCTGGTGCTGTAAGAAACACAACACATATTGTGACATGCACAAAAGAGTCTTGTGAACTGTAACACTATGTGCAGTGTCTTTTCCAGGGTTTTCCAGTCTGCTTTGTGGGTAGAGTATTCCAGCCTATCAGTTCTCAGGTTGTTTCCTGATAGCCTACATTTTCATCCTCATTATAGCCCCATATATCACCCTAAGCAATCTCCCCGGTTGGTAACAACTTAATGTTTTACACACCTCTCCCTTTAAACTTCAGACTCCATTCAATTCTGTGCCTGGAGTGACCGAGATATCAAAGTTAGCCACAGGTTCCACATTTTGAATGGAAAATAAATTATCAATATCAGACCTGAAGGCAGCTTTGATTACCTTTGCCACCACTGGTGTTTTTTGGCTTTATCACTTTGTTCACTCACACTGTACCCACTCAGTTCCAGGAGTATCTTAGAGAAAAGAGAGGGTATAGCACCCAGACCTATTAAATAATTAAAAATTTGCCTGGATGCATGACACAGCCTTTACAGGGGAAAACCAGTGCCTGTCTTCCTGAGCGATGGAGCTCTGTTACCCTGTGGTCAGAAATGGGACCATGATAGAGCCAGGAGGAAAGAGCTCGTGAATAGTCTCTGAAAATTTTTCCTACTTTTCATGTAAGTATCTTTATTTATTTATTTAAAAATCTGGCAACAGCAGACTTTAGGGAGCATCTGGCAATATCTGGCATCTCTCAGAGGAAAATTGAGACTTGGTGTTTTTTGCTTGAGATTTTTTTAAAATTTCTTTTATTTCTAACAAGAAAAACACGGTTTTGAGGAGAAAGGATACGTAGCTTGTGCTATGGCTACGGACTCACTAGACTCCTTGGGACCTCAGCTGAATCTGCTGAAATAGGAAGGTGTTTATCTAGAGGGGAATAAAGTTCCAGCCACTAGGCCTCCACTCATTGCTTTTCTGGGAAATAAAAAACTCAGGAAGTAAGTGAGATAGGTATTTCTTTCTCCCTAGAACTTTTGGCTGTGTCTTTATCCCTGCATCTCTTTTTATATCTACCTTGAAACTCTTTTTATACCTACCTGAGAAAGAACTGGTGTCTGTCTCCATCCTGGCATTGCCACAATCATAGAATCATAGAATGGTTTGGGTTGGAAGGCACCACAAGGATCCCCTAGTTCCAAGCCCCCTGCCTTGGGCAGAGAGACCCTCCACTAGACCAGGTTGCCCAAAGCCCCATCCAACCTGGCCTTTAACACTTGCAGGGATGGGGCCTCCACAGCTTCTCTGGGCAACCTGTTCCAGGGCCTCACCACCCTCACAGTAAAGAATTTCTTCCTCATGTCCAATCTAAATCTCCCCTCTTTTAGTTTAAACCCATTCCCCCTTGTCCTGTCACTGCACTCCCTGACAAACAGCACCTCGCCAGCTTTCCTGTAGTCCCTCCTTAGGTACTGGAAGGCCGCAATCCCGGATCCAAACCTGCCTCTCCAGTGCCATTTGGAGAATGTCTGAAAATCTTCAAAAATTGGCTTGCAACAGCTCTACTCCCACAAGACCATCCTCAGTTGCCGCAGTGGGGCCAGGCTGATTGGTTCATGAATAGCCCATATGATGTCATGGTTGTTCAAGCAGCAGGTCGAAATTTATGTGAACGCGACTGCAGGATGAGCACACTGCAGATATTTCAATGTACTGCAATTTTTCAGCAAAAATCCAAGCCATGTCTTGGTCTAGTTGTATGGTTTCATGAGTGTTCACCTCTTGTACTTTTCTTCTCTTTACCAGTATGTTTTCTGCAGTACAACATGCATTATGCACAGTACTAGAGCTCAGAGAAAGGAGCTGTTATATTTATTCCTCCCAGCTTTTTACTGCAAGGAAAAGAAACACAGAGAGACATTTCCCTCTAACACAGAAAAAGAGGCTACAGGAGAACAGTGAAATCTTTAGAGTTGCTTTCCCTGCTTTGCTACCGATCTACTCGTTAGCTGCCCGCTATCCTGCAGGGTTTCTGAGGAAATAGCACCTTTTATGGAGTTCGTTGGGAAAATCCCCAGATAACGTTGGAGAAAAATGTACCTTAGTCCCTTTAGTGCTGTACGATTTCTGCTATTTTAAGATTTTTCTTTAATTTTTTAGACAAGGAAAATTAAAACCATTTTTACTACATCTGCATTTGAGAGAGAGATCAAGGATGAAGGAAAGGAAATGTTAACACCAGTGACATAGTTAACTGATGGGCTTCAAAATATTGCTCTAGGGCATATAATTTATTCCTAATTCTTCTACGGCTGCTAAAATAATCCTTCTGAAGCACCTCACTTTCATTTTCATATGTAGACAAGGAAGGTCTCTTCAGGAGCACGTAAACTTAGGCGAGAGAGTCTTCCTCTGTTCCAAAAGAACAACTTCTCTTCTTTGACTACCAGGGGACACTCGCTTTAAGTAAGTCGCTAAGAAGATTTCTGACCCTGAAGTCTAAGATATGGGCAGAGGGAATCCCATCTCCTGTATTTCTCTGAAGGACTTTCAAAAGAATTCTTTCTGGGAATGGATCTGTCATACTGAACTGTGGGTAAGAAGAACAAAAGAAAAAGCAAATTATTTCCAAAACGAGATGAAGAATCTGACCTCAGGACATCATAGATTAAAAATATGTAAAAGTGAGAGTCTTCTATGGAATTATAAAAATGTCTTATGGAATTATAAAAAAAAAATCCATATTCTTTATTGTGAAAACCTTCAACAACTATATAAGGGGAACAATTACTGAACTTAGATCTCTTGAAACTGAAGAATCCTTTTTAGCCTATAATATAAAGGAAACACTTTCAAAAGAGGCCTTGAGAGAGACAAAATAATGAAAATTAACAATTGTAAATTCATATTAAACACCACTACACTGCTATTTCCTTCTATTTATCATGATTAATCTCTGTCCTCTTTCCAGGAACATAGAAACCACCCCATCTGCTGCTAACAAGGAAAGCTGTTGTTTTTTAAAATGTCCGTAGCATTGCAATAACTCATTAATATTATTACAGAGAAAACTGTAATCTGGACTGCTAGTGGCACTTCTGCAAAATTCGTTTACCAAGGGTTACGTCCCATTGATATAAATGCTACAGAAGTAGCACGGAGCTGTAACACCATTTCTTTGTATTCAGTTTTATAGCTTGTTCTAATTGTCATGTTGCTGATGTTCGCTGGTTTTGTAACGTTATTGGATTTTTCTTAGTAGAGGTGATAGGAGCATGGGCTGAACTGGCTGGTTATGGGTGTTCCTACCTAGTCCTTTGCTCCAAGAGCTGCATATGGCTTTCTGTGATCACACTGATTATGGGGACACATCTCTCTCAGTGGTTTGGTTTGAAATACTGGCTGCTGTTGTCTGTAAGTGAATAAGAATGGGATGTTCTTTCGTTTATTCATGAGTTGAATATTCAATTTGCTAATGTATATAGAGCAGAGTTGTAATTGCTTATGTCCTTGTGATAGGAAACCATCCACCAGTATTTTTAAGGTTAGTTTCCACTTTTTTTTTTTTAATATACAGTCCTTTTCCTCAGGGGTCTACTCAGTCCTTGCAAGGAGAAGTAGGAACTGAAATTCTTTTTTAAATGTGACTAAAAAGTCAGTGAAAGAAAATATTTCAAGACAAGAGAAAGTTTATATTTCTCTCCCCAAAAAGTCTAAATATTTAGAAAAATACTTAAGTGACACCTAAGTAAATATTTATTGTGTAATTGTCATATCTCATTCTTCAAACGGCAAGATTATTACATGAAATTTTGAGCATTTATTTAGTTTGCTAATATGCAAAGGCACATTATTAACTTTAATAATAACTGATGATTTGTTGTTAATATGTTTTTGTAGCAACATTTTCGACTCTATTCCCTACAGTGAGCAAATGCATGGAGGTGGAAAATATGAGCAACAAATATTTTGCTTCTAGCTACATGGAACTCAGCATTCATGGGATTCCTATACGTGTACCTATATGACTGTCTTTCTTCCTGAGGATCTCATACTTCTTAATTCAGATATTTCTAGAAAAACATCTTTCCCAGATGAAATGCAAGTGCATTTATTCAGAGCTACTTCTTGAAAAATAGCATTTCCTTGAGGAATATGGTATGCAAGAAGAGCTCTAAAAATCAATAGAAGAGGGTTTGCTTAAAATTTCAATTTCCTTTATTAAATACATGTAATTAATAGATTATTTCCACATGATTATTCTGAAAGAGATACCTTCACATCATGTCTACGAGAAGCTATTATTTCATATATAATAACTGGATGTAAGATACCTATGAAAAACAGAGCAGGGATTATATCTTCCATTTTTTATTATTGTATTTTTATTGTAATATTACTTTGTTAGTTTGTTTACCTGTTTTCTATGTACAATGCTTTTCCCAAGGAACTTAAGAAGGGAAAGAAAAAGGCAAAAAGAGAGGGATGGCAGCTAACAAGGTAGTAACGTAGTGGTTAGGGCAGTTGCTTGGAGACTGCATGTGAATCTCATTGCTTTAAGGAGGGATTTGAGTACAAATCTCCTTTTATGTCTTAGTTGTCTACTGCATGCATTCATATGAGAAGAATAGGTGTCTTCTGTGGACTTGTTAAATAAATTAATTCATCTGCCATAGCGTTCTTGGAAATCCTCATGTGCCATAAACAGTGTTTATTTCATGTGTCACATTGCTTTCTTCAGAGTGCTTCATTTTTTATCTCATTTGCATTTAGTTGTCCTAGACATGCGCAGGAATGAACAATTGATGCTGAAGGACATTTCAAGTTAGACTGTTACCTACCTTTGTACCTAATGAATTTAAGTTGCCTCTAAATTATGCAAGAACTGAGCAGGTGTTTTCTGGGTCACAACTGTGGGCAGAAGGAACCAAATTTTGTCTATGTCCTTTTTTGCTGCTGAACATTTTTTTTTCCCCTCCACATCCCACCATTAAGATCATGAAGCACGTAATACCAAATACGTAAATTTAGAGGATATTTAGGTGGAAACAGAAGCTACCTGTATGGTCAAGAAAGTTTTCTGGGAGGCAAATCAGAGGCTCTAGATTTGAAACTTAAGAGCTCTAATTTAGGAGCTCTAATTGCTGTGTGAAAGCACACACTTCTCTCTATTGACTGTAGAGGGAACCTGGGCACCAAAGGTAGATAGATGCTCGCAGAGGTGGTGTCAGTATTCTCCATTCTCTGTAGACTGTATGGAACGGCAGCTGAAGCACATGGAACATGTTCGTTACCTGGGTTATTCTGAAGTGTGCAGCAATAAGATCTTTCCTATACTTTTTCCTGCCAATTTACTTTGGAAGCAAAACTTGCATCACACACGTGTGCTAACAGTTTGCAACTTTTAGCATGAAACATTCATCTCTACAGTTAATTATTAGGCTTATGTTCTAATATTAGGAATTAGTATGGCTTCCCTGGCTGCAAGTTTGGTTGGAAGGTTTAGCTCTTATTTCAAGTGTTACAGCTACAAAAAATTTCCACAATATAGACATGTCATTACTATGTCTGGTGAAGAATCAGAGAAACAGTATATTTTTCTTTTATGATTGAATAGGAAATTGATTAAAAAATAAAGTCCTCTACAAATATTTCTTCCTTTTCATTTGCTGCATATGAATGTGGATTTGCCTGGATTTTTGCTATAAAGTTTGGGGCTTTATAAATTTACACATATTTCTTCTTATCTTTCACTTTTCTCTACGTGTAAAATATTTTATGGAAATCGGTGAATCCAAGTCCCATTCCCTAAACTTTGTGCCTTAAGGACAGCTCTTCCCAGCTTATTCTCTTTGGCTCCAGCAGTATGTTCAAGGTCAAAGTTAGCTTGCTTTGCTCATTTTCTAAATAAACCAAAGTCTGTGAAACAGCAACAGTGTTATGCTGAACAGGAGTTAACAAACCGCATATCTTCACAGGATTTGTGTTTTTCTGAGGGGTTTTACTCCCCACTAATGCAGCCACAGCCTTTGACTAGTCAGCAGGAGGGAACCAGAAAAAGAATAAGCCCATCAGCCTGAAGACATTTTTGCTGAATCTTGCTCAGCAATATGCAAGCTGATTTACTGTCTTTGCCCCGTGGTTAGCTGACTGAATCTCCCTCCTTAGAGACAGTAAAACACTGTCTAGACATGGTCCTGGACAATTGGCTCTAGGTGGCCCTGCTTGAGCAAGGAAGTTAGACAAGATGATCACCAAACGTCCCTTCGAATCTCAATCATTCTGTGATTCTGTTAATTTCATATGAGTGCATTTTTGGCTTTTTTTCATAGCATGAAAGATCTCTTTTCTTAATAGGTCAAGTGTAATAATGACAGAAAGGTGGCTTAATTATTTGTTAGGGAAATGAAACATGCATGATGCTCTTGACCTTTGATTTGAGCTACAACAACTTACACCTAGGGCAAAAAGAAGTTTACACTTAGCATCGAGTAGTAACCTGTGATAAAATGAAGATGTAAGTCTTCATAATACTTCAAATAAGTAAGACCATGTATTTGTTTTTCTTTACCGTTACTTGTTCTTTCATAACTGCTAGAAGCCATCTGAGAAACCTCCAGGTCCCCAGTTATCTCTAGATAACTGACAGAACATAAAATGTTTTGAATAAGAACTGTCATACTCAGTTAATTGGACATGGCTAATATACAGTGTAATACAACAGCAAAACATTTGCAGGCTATGCCAGAGAGCTATCTGAAAGAGCCATTTTACACAGAACATCTTGGAGACATGAGAGTTTGGCCTTCCTCTTGTAAAGTCTTGCCAGTCTGCTGGGGTTTCAAAGCACACTTTGAGTGGACCTGGATGTGGCACCTTTGGTGGGTAGAGTAAATACGGCTCCCAGCCACCCAGAACATGATTTTTTGTCACCCACAGAAAATGGTTTCATGGTGAAAGCCTTCATATTCAGAAGAGGGTAGAAAAACCCGTGTTACTTCTTTGCAGATTCAAAAGAACAGCTGATAGAGAAGGAGCAAAGAGTGCGCCAGAAATCGGGTAACTATCCAAGTTAAGATGGAGGGGTTGAATGGGCAGTGACCTATAGTGGGACGTACAGGTACATTATTGTCTTTCTGTGGCATGCTTGCAGAGCAGTTTGGGTGAGGTTCAGTTCCAGATTCAGACAGCTAAATACAGGGGTGAACATGTAGGTGTTGGTTTCTAAGCTGGTCATTCACCCGTAGGGGTAGGTGAATTTAATCTCGACTAGATCTCCACTGATTGCAATAACAGCGTAGGCACCAGTGTGCCCACAGATACTTACATACAGCTCCGAACTTGGAACTGAAATCTTGCCCTTTGTCCCTGAGATGCAAGTGTCCTCAGTGCTGGGAAAGAACAGCTGTATTTTGATAGTTGCTGTGGACTGCCCTCATGCATCAGGCATCTGTTGATAATTTAACGTGTAGCTACAGATGAAACCTGACATGGGGTGCTCAGTGTTGTCTGCAAAAGTCTTCTTCCTTGAAGAGCTGGCTGTCATAGATGTGAAGGTTACACAACTTCTCAGTTTCTGATAACCCATATCTTTTACTGTGGTTCAGTGTGGTCCAACTGGTGGCCTCTCTGCCAGCTCTGCTTCAGGGGATGCTTCTGTCTGGGCCATGTCATCCTCTGGGTTGTCTTTGTGTGAAGATGGATGGGAAAGGAGAGCACTGAGCAGTGGCCATGGGTCCTGTAGTGGTCTGGGGTTTCTTAAAATGTTGGTCTCCACTGGGGAGCTCCAGCAAGGTGCTACCCTGCCTGCAAGGGACAAGGACCTGGAGATCCTGGAGAGCAACCTGTGGCAGCTTGGAGGCTGGCTGCATCCAGAAGCTGGTGTGTGACTCAGCACTGAAAAGGTTATTCCTGCTGTGGTTTTCTTGTACAACGTCCTTGGAGATGATGGCTGCAGTACAAATGGCAAGTAATAAAATACCATTATAGTGTAATTAGCTATTATTACCTCAGATGGCTAAAATTTGACTTCTTAATCCCTCCTGCCATGGTTTATTATAGTACAGGAAAATACAGGGAAGGAGATAGTGGAATACAACAACAGTGACAGGGCAGCATCACTGGTGATCTAATATTTCTAAAAAGAAGCAGGAGTTGAGGCAGCACAAAGGCAGATGCACCAGAAATAGCCAAGACTATGCCAAAGCAACTTTGGGTTTAAACTCTGTGAATGAACGTATAACATACTTCAGCACTTTCTATCCAGTTCTTGGGAGGCTTCACCACCTCACTCTGAACTCGTTCTGTAGAACAGTTACATTTTCTATTCCATTTCCACTTCATTTTCCAAATCAGAGAGGCAGCAACTTTATTTATTACAGCAAGGAAGAACTCTATAGCTTCGAATGATTTGTTCAGCTGCTGTCTTTGGGCTGCTAATTGTGACTGTACCAAAGGGGTGAGGGTACGTGAGGCTTGCTGCTCCCTTTTGGAGGCCAGGACTTGAAAGTGGCACTGAAATATTTGTTCCTTTGCACATTCCTTTATGGTATCAGCTTCAAACGCACTGCTTGATGCCTTATTTTGGAGCAGCTTTTAAGCAGGTTGCTATTAGAAGACTGGAGGATTATCTGTTTGGCAGGATCTCTGGAACGAGCACTATGTTATGGCCCATTAATTCTCATTCTCTGCTCACGTACATCAAAATGCAAAGTGCTTGTGTAGTTCTCCTTCTATTGTTACTGAGTCTAAAGGTAAAAATTTTGCAGGCTTTCTTGGAAAAGATTGGGAACCACTCTAAATCTAACTCTTCACACTATTATAATATAAAGGACCAGTTCCCATTACAGGTTTATAGTCTGAGTGTGAAGCTGAGTTCACCTGGAGCTGAAAGTTGTATAACATGCATCTTTTTGTATGTTATAAAACCTTTGAATATGGTGGGCAGCATGCATTTAAATATGTGGTTAATTGGGTAGAAAAAATGCCAGGTAATAAACAGTCATAGTTTGTTGCAGCTTTCACTTCTCGTGCCTAGATGATGCCCAGACTGATGCACAAGCCTGTACGTGAAAAGGCTAGGAATTCATCACAGAAGACCTGGTCTCTACACATATTTGGAGCACTTGCTGCAAGGAGAGCTGAATAGTGAACTTCTGCCATCTTTAAGGAAAGTTGAGGACAATATGTATGAGAGTAGTTTAAGAAAACGCTTTTTTTTTTTTCCCCTGTGCCTCAGTTTCCACAAAGGCTTGTTGGAGGAGAGAATCTCCTTTTCGTGTCCTCAAAGTTTAAATTTTTACTTTCTGAAATGTTGCTGTGACGTTTCAGAGAGGTTGTAGCTGTCATTGTTGACCTCTTCAGGAGTTACTTGAAGCTGCACTAACTTGTGCCCTGACCAGCCCTGGTGGTGTGCAGAAAGTGCATGTGGTGGCAACCTCACCGCCCCACACAGCCAGGGCATGTGGAAGGAACAGGCCTGAGCTAAACTGCATAGAAGTACCATAACAACGTTAGAGCTGATCTCAGTCAATTTTCATCACATTTTTCATTTTTATAATAAAAAATATTTTTTTTTTATTTTCTTGAAAGGTTTGGTTGGAAAAGACCTGTAATTTGATGGAAAATTTTCGACAATCTCTGCTCAAAGTCTCATGGCATCAGGCCTTCATTATTTCCATTGCTATCTTTGCAGTGCCTTCTGAGTAACCAGATTTAATAAACTGTTGACTTATTAGGTACATAATAGCAGGTTACCTGTGATTCAACATCTGTGTGAATTATTTAAGGATAATACAAGTCAACCCCAGAACTCACCTATTTCTGATCTTTCACAGACTACTTCTTTTTCCTTGTTCTTAATCCTTATTCTTTGGGAGCATTATCTACATTATCTACAAACTCAAGTTTGACTTGAGTATCTCAAATTCTGCCTTGTCTCAAGTGCTGAGTTTATACTGATTACCTGAAGATGTGAACCAGGTGAGGACTAATTTCTCATATTTAATATTTTTTTAAAAAATGTAGTGGTGCAGGTTGTAGACAGGATAACATAATAGCATTGGTGTCTGTCGGCAGAATAAAACTGATGCATAATGAAAAATTTAAAAAAGAATCAATACAACAGAGCATTTATTTATTCTTGCTTTTATGGCCTTTTCTGTAATAGTATTACTAAGCATATTGTCGAATCAAAATATCAAAGGAGGCACACAATGAAGATGTAGAAAAGAGGGGAGGTTGGTTTCCTGAGGTTAGAATAGAGCTAACAAATCAATGAACCTGTGGGATGAAGGAAGGTAGCTCCAAATGTCAGGAGCCGCATTGACCTGTTTGAATGATGAATTGTAGCACAGAGAACATTATGGCTCAGGGCATGTAAGAATATGCCAGTGCAAGAAAGATTGCAGAAATGTCACCTGTCAACAAGTCGCATTACGCACCTTTATTACTGGGGTCGTCTAGTATCATGACCTTTTTGCATGCAGTGTTAGTCACTGCGTCGAAAATGCACACTTAACATATGTGTTTTGGTTAACATTAAACTCTGAAAACATTATTTTAACACAACAAATGTAGTGACAAAAATACAGAATGAATGATCATGAAGTGTCTGAGCAAGCTGAGACAGTGTGATATGGAAGTAAAAATTGTAGTTTTGTTCATGTGTTCTTCAAAATCTAAGAAAACTATCAGTTTGGGAAAGTTTGAGGATTGGGCTCCATTGGAAACAGGTTAGGGTTTTGTTTTGGGTGTTTTTTTTTTGTTTTTTTTTTTTTTTTTAAATTATATTCTGATAATCTCTGAATTGCATGGCATCACAAGTTAGCAGCAATGATGGAGCTTGCGCAGGTGTGATGGATAAGGTGTGTGGTACACACAGCTGCATGTGTGTGGTCTTGACCTCTTCCAGAAACCCATTTGCACAGGTATCCACTGTTATCAGCACAACCACAAATCACAAAGTTATTTTGAGGGGTGGTTTAAGTCCCACCAACAAAAGTCTCAGGAGTCACATTGGAAAGGTACGCCAACTTTTGCAGTTAATTTTGCCATGTAGCTGAAGCAGAAAATCAGTAATAACCAATCTGTAGAAGAAAACTGACAAAGCTAGCAAATAAATTTAAAATGTTCCTTACTTCAAGGTTAATTTATCTATGTAATGCTCATGGAACATGGGTTTTTTTTCTGTGATCAAATGGTCGCAGATGGAGGGCACAAGAGTTTTCTGCTTCCTTCACTCTTCTTCTCCTTTGACTGATCATTGCCATTTCAAATCTGCTAGATGTAGTCGGTCAAAAAGGGCTGGGCTAGAAATATAAAGCTCTTGGCATCCTCCTGTCAGCCCTCCATGAGGCAGCAGTAGCTGGGGAGGTGGAAGGGGAACAGCCCCTTGGATGAGGAGACATGGAGTGAACTGATGAACAGTAGGGCTTCATGGAAGGTAGAGGTTAAACCTGGAAAAATATCTATTTACAGACAATGGTCTTACACCAGCCAGGGATTTTATTTTATCACTTTACATCAAATAGCCTCCTAGGGAATGGGAATAAATAGTTACACTCTATCCAGTTCCACTCATGAACGAAAATTCTCAAATAAATAAATTTTGAAACAAATTGCCTTCACAGCACAGTACCTTTTCTGGTCTAGTTTGCCATTTCTCCCAGTACTCCTGCAGGTAATGTTGAACATTTCATGCTCATTCTGCTAGATGTGGGAGGCATCCACAACCATGATATGGAGAGATGCACAAAATTTGATATAAGAGACAACAGTGTGCTGACCAATGTAAGACATGCAGACTAGATGCCTGAAAAGGCCGGTAGTTTTCCTCTTTGCCCATAACAGTTCTTGAACCATCACCAATTTCCTTCTCTCAGACAACTCTTTATGTTATGACATTCCTTAGGCATTGGAACGGGCTGCCCAGGGAGGTGGTGGAGTCACCATCCCTGCGGGTGTTTAAGGAAAGGTTGGATGTGGTACTTAGGGACATGGTTTAGTGGTTAATAGGCGGTGGGGGGATGGTTGGACTAGATGATCCTTGAGGTCACTTCCAACCTTAATGATTCTATTCTATTCTATTCTATTCTATTCTATTCTATTCTACCCCTGTCTGAGGTGGAGCTCCTGAGAAGTAATAGACTAGAGAGTCCCGATGTCCTTAGGGACCACGGTGTTATTGCTTACACAGCTGCATACGCTGGCAAGCGGATGAGGAGAGCTTTGCGCTGCAGGTAGCTCTGCTGAACACTTTAAATACAGCCATGGGCGTAAATCGCACACGCTCAAGAATGCTCCTGGGAGGCATGACTCAGACAATATGTGACATTATGTGTGATAGTATTTTTCTGTGAGTTCCTTCTTGCTTTCAAGGGGTAATGTTATACTTGTAATATCAGAAAAACTGTTAAACAACAATTCCCATCAAACATTTACTAAATTGCTCTTGTCCTGCCTATCCCTGCTTTCTGCTTTAGGGGTCTGTTCCTGACAAGCTGTAACAGGAGTCAACAGAGGTAATACATTTGGATGTGTAAGCAGCATGCTTGCTTCCCTGAGTGGGCAAAGCAGTAGGAATCAAATCTCATTCTGACAGGCTAAGGCTTTCTCAGGAGTAGAAAGCACCCAAATACCTGATCCAAAGTCCACAAAATATTTTAGCTTTTTTTTTCCCTCTCTGAATCTCAGAAAAACAGGCTTACTTTGAGATGGAAGTTGCAAGTCTTGGAATAAAGAAAAATACTAAAAAATATTCTTGTCTTTCCATTTTCATTTTCCTAGAAAAAAAAGATCTTGGTCCACACTTGCTGTTCTTTCATTGCTCAGCTCTATCCTTTCCATCTACACCTATCTCATCTTAAGCTTTACTTTAAAAGAGAAATCATATTCAGCATGTGAAAGCCAGAAAGTTATCTGTTGTGTTAAGACCTCTGCTTCTTCAGATTTGTTGACTGTCATGCTCAGGAAGCTTTTATTCATTCCCAGCTTAGTCCGTATACTTTATTTGCAATGTGTTAATTTGTCACTTCTTGGTCAGAATACACAGTTATCAGGTCCAGGCTTGTGAAAAAAGAATAAGCGTAGAGACCAAAATGTGAGAAGGTGTTATTCTTTCAGAGCTCTTGTCTCCTAATCTGATCGGTGGATTAGTAAGTTTTTACAGGTACGCAATTGAAATCTTGGATAGTGAGGATAAAAAGAAAGGCCAGATATTGTAAGTATTTAAAGCATTCAGTAGACATCATCTGCATTAAGCCTTTGAACATCTAGAGCAGTGACTGCTGCAGGGATTCCCACTCAGTGTTTGTAAAGAAATGTGTGTTTCTGTAGATATGGAACTAGGGTCCAGCAGGGTCAAGACTGGTTTGGAAGTGAAAGTGAGTAGCTTTATTAGATGAAGAGAACAATTTTGTCCTTAAGTCCTGGTTTTCAGTTTGGAGAGAATTTTAACTTTCTGTGACACTTCAGTGTTTCCATGTACCATTTTCAAATGCTGACCAATTTCAAACCCAAGTCAATAAGATATGAAAACAATACCAAAATTTAATCCTTCATCAGACATGTGGTTTGATAACCCAGACATCACTGGATCACCACAGTGACTGGATAACCCTGTGGGGAGTAGATACAGCACCTCATCAAATCTGGTACCACTAGAAACCACACAAAGTAGCAAAAGTAAAATTATGTTCTATTTAATTGTACTTATCAGCAATAAGATGAAGACTATGCAACTTGATGGCAGAAGGAAGTCAAAATAAATATGAGTATTTTATTTCTGAAGGAGTTGTTCTACAAGAACAGACCATAATGTGAGACAATGTGTGAACTTTGTGAAGGGCCATGTATTGCCAGAGTATATTACTTCTAATAAGTATGAAGAGGAGTATTTTGTATAAAGATGACTTAGTAACTAAGAGTTTTCAGAAGTATTTGAAAGAGCTGCACATTATTTGAGCTACTTCTGGGTACTAACATTACAGCCTAGATGCTACTTTCAGCTCTCAAAACTGCAAGAACAGTAAAGAGGTACTGAAAGTCCAGGGCTGCAAAAAGATAAAGATTTGCTAAGTCATTCACTTTTAAATATGGTGCTGAAAACTCTCAAAGTCCTTGGAAGAAATGTAGCGGAAGGAGGAAAAGGACAGCATGAGAGAGCCTGCTCAGTGACAGGAAATGTGCAGAGTAGACATTTATCTATTGAGTAAACGTTCCCAAGAATGTTGAGAAGAGTGCAGGGGTCTGTTTCCTAAGCTTTGTGCTTCACTTTTGGTGAAGATATTTGGCTTGTCAGTGCCACAATATTGAAACTGCAGTGTTAATTTCGTATTTGCAAATAACTACACTCAATCTAAGTTCTATTCTAAGGGGCAGCTCCTAACTCTCATGGCTAGTTAAATTATTTGGTAGCCATAGTTAGGAGAAACTCTAAAACTACTGAAAACCAGTGCCCATCTTGTAATTTAACCATTCATAAAATTTATTTGGGCAAAATTCAACTTTCAGGCAATGGTTGGCCCAGTTTGGGTGAAGATGGAATTTGGGGATTTATCCACTGGTGCAGCAGAGTGAGATGGCCAGAGGAAGAAAAGTCAATTTGGATGAACACTGGAGTATGGATACATGCTCACCTATTGGGTTTCCACAACAGTACATTTATTTCTTGCTGACCACAATGGAAGAGCAAATCCACAAAAGCTTCTGCTTTTCAGGACTTCCACCAGGTCACCTTCCATTGCTTAAAGCTCATGTCATCCCTCTGCCTGCCTCCTTTCTGACTTTCTTCTGTGGCAAGGCTGGACACCTGGGGCACCTCTGTTTAGAAAATGCTGCTAATGATTGTGGACTCATCTGGATTTTACTGACCTGGGTTCTGATATTCCCAAGGCCTGTTGCTGGAGTGAGATATGGGAACCTACTGTCCTTCCTCTATGCAAGAATTTGTTCAACATTTGCACTATTAATAGTAACTCAAATTGAAGCTTTTTGATAAAGGGACACCAGAAGAGATTATGGGAAACATATTTGCTGATTAGTTTTCTAACCAGACTGAAAATAGTAGCTCATATAGCTCCATGATTGATACCAGAGGAAACCACCACTCTCTGAGATTTGTTTCTTACAGTTGTCGCATACGTTAGAAAAGGTGATGACAGACATCTGAGGTGAGAAGAGCAGAGTTCCTGTAATTAGTGTATGTGAAGACATCGCTGGTGTCCCTGATAAAGGGAGTCATCTGTCCCAGCCACATATCAGCATCCAAAACCTTGCAGAGCTAACATCTCGTTTCTTTGCTACTACTGTTTGAGACCAGAAAAAGTAGTATTACTGCTGCAGCTCAAAGATTAGCTAATGCTTGTTGGAGTCTGTCTATGTCTTTCAGCAAAATATGATGCATGTTTTTTTGATTGATGCTCATTCTGAATGCAGGCGAATCATCTGGCAGAGAGCAAAATTACCCAGTGACCTAATGTCCTGTCATTGATACACAACTAATTATATGAGCACTGATCCACATAACATCCGTTGTGTGAATTTGAATGCCCATCTGTTCACTCCAGATTAATTGTGACACTGATAGCTCCACATTATGAAACTGTTATTTTTTTAAAACCTTCCACAAAAAGCAAAATCCCCTTTCAATCCCCCCCAAATCCAACAAAGCAAGACCCCAAATCCAAACAAAATGAAAAAAGAGCACTTTTCAAAAAAAAAAAATGCAGGTCCATAAATTCAAATATTCTCTTCACTGCCAGATAAAGCACACCAGGACCCAAGGGAGTAGGTCATAGCATAAAAGATGCCTAGCATTTAGAAAGAAGATATTATTCTTTACCCAACCTTTTGATCCTAAGTAAGGTTTAAAGAAATACTGAAAGATTTAATTCATCTTGCTTAACATTAGCTATCAACACTGTGGGTGCCAGTATGTGAGCTAATCACCCTTTCACGGAATGATTCCTTTGACCCATTTTGGATGTCTACTTTAAGACAAGACAGATTTGCTCCAGAAACGCTGCTTCTTCAGCTCTCTCAGGAAGCTTAGGAGTTGAGATCTGATATAGATACTACACTATAGAGTGTATTTGGTGAGCTCAATTACACACTCAACTAATTTGCAGGTAAATCAATTATTTTTGCATGTCACATCTCTTTTAACTGCATTTTCTCTTTGCTGCCACTGAGTTCTTCTCAGATATTTTCATTCTTTTATCTTTTGACAATTCCTCACAAATCTGTGCAACTGCAGTTTTTGCCAGTGCTGTCCCTCTGTTTGAAGCATAGCAAATAATTCAGAGTTAACGTTATTTAGTGTTTGTGTCACTGTAAGTGATCCCACTTGCAACGTATGTCTCAAGATCATTTCCAGTGAACTGCACTAGAAATCGGCTCCCAGATTTTACAGATGTACTCTTAAAAACATGCTTAATTTTCTGATATTTTACTGAGTTGTACACTTGTTAAATAGTGCCATTATTTTGTGTATATATGTAAATGTATATGTACTTTTATTTTAATTGTCTGTATTCATAGTGCTATTTATTATTGGTATTATTTCAAATGATCCACAATTATCCTATTATTTAAACATGAAAAATGAAATGTCTGTTCTCTGGAATATAATGTGTAACTCATTATTTCCCTACACAGTGTTTTTCTATGCAGAGTAATGGAGAAACTTTAATTCCTCCTATTTTTGCAAGGAAAAAGTTGATAATATCACACTTGGAGTAAGAAGTTGTGATAGCTGCATATATACCTATGATACTGTGCTTCCATAAAGGCTTACACTTTAGTTACATTTTCACAGTCCAGCAATTTTTAGATGCTGAATTGCATATTAAGGCTGGGATTTAATGCCTAATTTAAAAATTTTACCAAATTTGTCCCACTTAATTCTAGATTTTTAGCATGTAGACTTTTTTAATATTTTTTTTTATATCTGGCCTAGTCAGTCTATGCTTCTTTATTGGCGATGGAGAGAAATAGGTAGTTCTGTGGAACAATCCACCTTATCCTAACTGAGACAGCAAGAACAGATGATATGAATCATTTGCTTGGTGCATTTATTTCTGCACTGACCATGGTGGGGATCCCACTCCTAATGAGTTGGTTGGCCAAAGATAAGTACCTAATTACTTTTATAGTCAAATGAGAGAAATAATTGTATTTCAAAGAATCATAGAACACCAGGTTGGAAGGGACCTCAAGGATCTTCTGGTCCCACCCTTCTTGGCAGAAGCCCTGTCTAGATAACAGCGCCGCCTAGACAAGATGGCCCAGCACCACGTCCAGCTGAATATTAAAAGTGCCCAGTGTTGGGGAATCCACCACTTCTCTCTGCAGATTGTTCCAAGGGCTGATTGTTCTCACTGTGAAAAATTTTCCTCTTGTGTCCAATCAGAATCTCCCCAGGAGTAACTTGCACCCATTACCCCTCATCTTTGCCAAGTGACTCCTTGTAAAAAGGGAGTCTCTGTCTTCTTTGTAGCCACCCTTTAAGTACTGGAACATGGTGATGAGATCTCCCCTAAGAGAGCAAACAAACTCAGTTCCCTCAGACTTTCCTTGTATGACAGGCTTCCTGGTCTCTTGATCATTTTTGTGGCCCTTCTCTGGGCCCTCTCCAGCCTGCCCACAACTTTTTTTGCATAGTGGGAATGAAAACTGAGCTCAGTATTCCAGCTGTGGCCTGCCAAGTGCTGAGCAGAGTGAGATAATGACTTCTTTATCTCTGCTGGTGATGACCTTGTTGATGCAGCCAAGCATCATGTTGGCTTTCTTTGCTACTACAGCACACTGTTCACTCATACCAAACTTGTTGTCCACCAGGATCACGAGGTCCCTCTCCACAGAGCTGCTCTCCAGCCAGGTGGATCCCAGTCTGTGCTGCGCTCCTGGATTATGTTTTCACAGGTGCAAGACCTTACACTTGTCCTTGTTGAACTTCATAAGGTTCTTGTTAACGCACTCTTCCAGCCTAGCCAGGTCTTCCTGCACAGTGGCTCTCCCTTTCAAAGTGTCTGCTTTCCCACTCAGTTTGTTATCACCTGTATCTGCAAGATTCTTTAGGGCATTTGATCCCATCATCGAGATCACTTCTGAAGATATTAAGCAGCATTAGGCCCAATATTGATCGCTGGGGGTGGCCACACTTGTGCCGGGTTACCATATTAACAAAGAGCTATTTACCATCACCCTCTGGGTGTGGCATGTTATCCAGTTCCTCACCCACCACACGAAACTCTTGTCTAGACCACAACACGTCAGTTTCTCTAGGAGGATGCTGTAGGGGAACCATATCAAAAGGCTTGTAGAAATGTCCACTCCTCGACCCATACAAACTGAGCAGATTACTCTGTCATAGGCGGCGATCAGGTTTGTTAAGCACAATTTGTCCGTAGTGAATCCTTGCTGGCTTTTCCCAGTCATGTGCTTCATTTGACTTGTGATAACCTGCAGAAGGATTCATTCCTTAACTTTCCTAGGGACTGAAGTACGACTGATCAGCCAAGACTTGAAGCCTTGACACTGCCAAGACCCACAAAGGGAGAACTTATCTGAGTGTAAGTACACATCTGGTGTAAGTGTGAAGGAACTCAAGAAATACATAATATACCGAAGACTGACTATACAGGAGCAGTCCATGAAATAAAGAGGTTTTATGGGACAGAAGAGGGACATTACTGCCTAACCTTAAAGTGGAGTCTAGTTTTATATGCATTGCAACGTGTTTATGTTTAGGACAATTACACAATGAACAACTTGAAAGAGCGCAATTTAAGAACTCCATTCCTGATGGTACTAAGCTGCCAGGCACTTTGGATGCAATTGGAACAGGCTGCCCAGGGAAGTGACTGAGTGCCCAAGCCCTTGAGGTTTTTAAAAGACATGTAGATGTGACATTTAGGGACATGGTTTAGTGGTAGATTGGGCAGTGTTAGGTTTATGGTTGGGCTCGATGATCTTAAAGATCTTTTCCAACCTAAATAATTCTGTGATTCTGTGATTCATAGAATCTGTCTTGTATAATAAGCATATATGATTTTTAAAGCTGAGCCATCATTTAGGTTGTGTTTGAAATTAACCAAGAAAAGAAAAGCACTTCTCTGCACACCTAAGCCTTTCTGCAATTCATGTGATCTATTGAAATACCTATCTTAGCATGAGATAAACTATTCCCTAGAACGCTATTTCCTTCCTATGCGACTCAGAGAGATTTGTGTTAAGAGACATCTACATTAGGTCCAGTGAATCCCGCTCAATTCATCCATAGAAAAAGTATCTCAGGCTACGAAGAATGTACAATTTTAATTTTGATCAAAAAATGTGAACCTTATTAGAAGACAAATTAAGTATGCCAAGGAAAGCACAATAGATCTTCATGGACTCTAGAACTGAGAAACGAATTTGCGCCAAGCTGTATTAGGGCAGAGTACATTATTCCCTGCACACCTCTGCAGATTTTCATGGTGTAGTCAGATTGATCACTCTATTCACAAAATTATTCAATTTACTGAAATCTCATACAGTTTTGAAAATAGCTGGAAATCTTAGTACATAGGTTGTTTTTAGCCTAAATTACTGGAACAAATCTCAGTTTGACTTTCATAGTTTGTGCAGACCATATGGTCTCATGACGTTGCCTGTCATATTGTCTCTGTTTTTCCTTTAGACATCTATATTCTCTGACAGGGGGAAATAATAGCAAATCTATATCCAAAATTAGATTATTTCACAGAGAAGAACCTGCATACTACTTTTTTGCATGATCAGGCACTAGAAAGACAGGTTATGGTAATTTTTTAATTTTTTTTTTCAGAAAACTTGTGTTATTGGCAAACTTAATATCGCTTCAATATTAGACTATAAATATGTGCTTCCTTCTATTTGTAACTCTGATCATCTTGGGTTTCTGTGGTATGGTGTATTTACGCTGGGGTGGTTTTTTTTCCTGAATATTTTTAGGACATTTTTCTGGAGAAATAACCAGTATTTGCATGCAATAAGTATATTTGATTTAGTGAGGCTGTTTCTTAGCAGCCATTGACATTAACTATCTACTACTTCAAATTGCATGCAATAACTTGAATTAGTTATTGATATGAGACATTATGTTGGGAGAATTAAAGTAGGTGTGGTATTTTTACATGGTATTTTCTGTAAAAAACCAAACCAACAAGATAATGAAGATAAGTTTTCCTCATGCTTAGTACTCCTATTTATATAAAAGACAACTTAAATGCTGCTGACAAACAGTTTAATAGCATCATGCTCCTTCTTAATGAACTTCTATAGTCATAACTTATTATTGTAGAAAGTCATAGCGCTTAATTTCTTCCAGAAATGAAGTCTCATGTTTGATAGTGCTTCCTTTTCCCTGTCTTTGAATGATTATTCAGTTTACATATAGATAGAGCTCAACACTTCAGCAGGAAATCTTATTGTGGAAACACAAATTAAAACAGCAATTTTGGGAAATTAGATAGGAAGTACACAAGTAAAGTAGTTTATGTTTTCATGTGTCAAATTGAAAGTTTAAGAGCTGTTTTGTATATGAATTAAAAGCCATATACAATGCTAAAAAGCATTTACACAGCATTGTTTAAAATTACCCCTTATTGGTATGTCTTGGGAAAACAAAGGAAACAATCAGTATCAAAACAAAGTGTAGTTTAAGTCATAATATGACTTTGCCTTGAAATTTCTATTTTGAAACATGTAAACAAAATTACTGATTAGAATACTTTTATTCAAAACAAAGTTGATAAGGAAAATTTTCACTTCAGTAAATTTTGCAGAATGCATATGTAGCTTGAAAATCAGTTTAATTGCTAATAAAATCCAGCTGTATTGGGGCTCAAGTCCCATCTTTCTAAACATACAAAGAACTAATGCACTTCAACTAATAAATCACAAATCTCTGTAAGTGAAAAGCAGTATAAACCCCCCTGTAATATATTTTGTTATATCTCAGCATTTCCAATAAAATGGTGAATTTTTATTGTGATCATTATCTCAGCCAACCTGGAAAATAATGTCATTAAACTTTTGTGGAACGGCCTGCAGTCATCTTGTCTCTTGAACTGATTATTTTTATTATGCTGTGCAGTACTCTAGTTAAAGACAAAGCTGAAATTGTCATGTAGAGAAGTGTGAAGGTCAAAAGAAGGTGGTTGCCTTTTACAATAGACTTTCTGTATGGCTTTGGCAATGAGTCTGTCAACTGCTCACAAGACACCAGATCAGTTAGAAATGCAAGCTTTATATTAACTGAGTTTAGATGAAATAACTTCCACAAACAAATTTCAACTCCAAAAATAACAATTGTATTTTGCTTTCAATTAAATATGTGACTAACGAAATAGTATATAAAAAAAATTAGAAAGCATATTTTACCTGTTAGACCCATTATACATAGTAACAATTAGAACCAGACTAGTTTTAAGATTCTTACTTTAAAGAAAAAACAATTCAACAATTATTTTTAATCAATACTTAACATAATGCCTCCCTTATAAAAATAATAAATGGTCATCTTTTTGTGGTGGCATGAATAATTTAGCAAAACCTGTCAAATTCCATTAGTACTGCTGAATGATTTACTAACGTTAATTCCTTCCGTGTGTAGCAGTTTATGAATAACCAAGTTGATAGTGAACTGAAATACGATCTAGAATAAAATCATATAATGGAAGCCTAATGCACCAATCTAATGAATAAGAATCACAGGAATAAAAGAGAGATATTCAAAAATATTCCTACCTACTCAGAAAAAAATAACCCAAGAAAGTATTTCACCAGTTTTATTTATGGAAAGGGAAAAGGACACAGTTATTTACATGTTGTTTTTTCAGTGTTTTTTCAGGTGCTGTGATCTGGCCTTCAGCTGTCTGTCTAGAGAGAGCCTACAGGCTTGTGTCCTTTCTGCAAGCCCTGTGGTGGATATTCCAGGGGTCTCTCATAAGATGGCAGGATTTTACCTGTGGACAACTGGAGTGAGACCTTTTTTATCTAATAGTATCAGATGAACAGCTGCCTAATTTCATTAATTGTATTGTCTAGAGCTCTGCAGATTGTATTGTGAGGAGGGGTTGTTACTGTCCCAGTATATAAACCAAAGTTAGATGTTTTACCTTTGAACTGAATTACGTTTTGTGTTTTATGCCATGTGCCCTATGCAGTGTAGGAGGCAGGAGTGTAAGCATGTGTGTTAATACCATCGGGGCACATTAGGGCACTCATCCGGCTAAGACAGAAGCTATGTGAGACCTGTGCTCTTCTAGAGCAGCACCTGGAGGCCTGGAAGGGACGTTGGGGTGTCATTGGCAGGGTGGCACTAGGGGACCATGTTCAGGAATCTGAATCTGTCCTGAAGACTGCACAGTCCTCATTTCAAAGACAATCTTTATGATTTTTTATGTACTCCACGCTTAACACAATGATACCCATTCACTCGTTCCCTTAGACACCATTGTTGTACAAGCATATATAAAATATCTGTTTTTCTATTTAAGAAAGGGACAGATTTTCTGAATGTCATGAATCTAGGTAAACAATACCCAAGCACTTTAAATTTTTTGTTGTTGGGGATTTTAGATGCAGGAGTATTGACAGATAGCAAACATTATATATATATAAATTGTGTTCTAAGCCCTTCTATAAAACTCTTCACCTGTTGAACCTCTTTGTGAATACCTCATCTGTCACATCTGCAGACCAAGAAGTATCATCTGTATTCACTAACATCCTAGGGAATAAAAAAGGAAACTTGTAGTTCTTAAATACTACCTAAAAGAGTATATCAACTGGTAAGACCATTCTTCAAAGGATAAATTGTGTAGTTTGTTTGATTTGAATCTACCAAGTGATGGCAACTTGAATCATCTACTTGAGTGATATTGTTTACAAGACTATTAAGCTGCAAGTGCAATCACTGTTTGTTTGATATACCTTTTCATTCGACAAGGGAAAATTGCTTTTAGCAGGAGAAAAAACTTATAGTGCTTGCTAGTGCTGATCACAACTTTTCCACTCGAAAGCGTTTCAGGCAGACAAGTTTTCCCAGATCCCCATACATACCAGGAGAAGGTGCAAAAAAGGGAGAGAGCCAACAACTGAGGAACAACTTTTAGGGACCACCTAGAAAAGTAGTTTGTGTTGAAATCCATGGGGCTATAGGGGATTCCCCAAGGGTGCTGAAAGCACTAGCCTGTATGGTTGAGCAGCATCTGACCATAATCTATGCAAAATCATTGAGACTGAGGGAAGTTCCTTGAGGACTGTGAAATGGATGAGAGGAGACTAGAGTTTAGTAGTGCTTTTGATACCACCCCATACTACATTCACATTCGAAAGCTGAGAAAGTGGCTGGATTGAGTTTAAAATTGTCTAAAGAGCTGGGCTCAAAGGATATTAATCATTCAGTCAACATTTGACTGGAAGTTGCTAGCAAAAGGAGCATCCCAAAGGTCTGTATTGAGGCTGATGTTAAATAGCTTCATAAATGGCCTGGATGATGAGATAGAATATCCCTCAGAAAATTATAGAGGGTGACTGGCACACCAGAATGTAGAGCCTGAATTCAGAGGTTCCTTGAGAATCTTGGAGAGTGGTCTATAAAGTTCAAGAGTGAGAAGTGTGAAGCTTTCCACTTGTGGAGAAATTGTTGCATACATTGGGAACTGACTGGATAGGTAGCACCCTGCTGAAAAGTATCTGGAGGTTTCAATGAAGCTCACTATGAGCCAACATTATACTTTCACCACAACTAAACTAACTACATATTGGGATTTATTAGGAAGACCATGACAGATAAACCAGGAGAAGTTATTGTCTGCCACAAAGAGTTGGTGAAGTCACACCTGGAAATCTGTTTCCACTTTCTGTTCACCCCAGTCCAGGAGTGACTTGGAGAAAAAGGGAAGAGTCTAGGAAAGTGAAGTTGATCTGGGAGATGCAGTCTACTGGAACATGACCTACCAGGCTGGAGGAGCTGCCCATGTCTCGTCAGGTGAAGATGAGGCTAAGGAGAGAACTATTAGCAGCCAACAGCTGCTTGAAGGGTACTTCTTGGTAGTGGCAATGAGACAGCATTGCATCTAGCTAGCCTAAGACACATAAACTTAGTGGTCTCAACCTGTCACTGAACCCTTTCACTGGAAAATGTATCAGTGAGTATTTGTTATCATCCTCTCAATGTTCCAATTTCCTTCTCACTTGACAAAGATTGCTCTCTTGAGAGGAATTAGTATGAAGCCAGCAAAGTTTGCACTGAAAATATGATATGCATTTTAACAATGAGAGTCATTTTACAATGAGAGTAAATAAACATTGCTGCTTCTTCTCAAAGGATGTAAACTTAATTTGAAATATTTATGATTCAATACCTGTCTATAAAGAAACGCTCTAGTTTAATTAGGAACAGCAGGTCCAATTCAGAGATTACAGAACTGAAGTCTACGAAATTTTTATAGTCATGTTAAATGATCATCTTCATTCCAGCTGGCTCTAAAATGGACGATTGATTCCCCGTTACAAAAAAAGTCCTTTTTTCAACGTTGCCATTGTGCAAAGTAATCTTAAAATGCAGGCATAATTCTCCGCACATAAGCAAACAGGCAGCATTCATCAGCACATGTGGAAAATTGGCATTTTTAGGCTACTGAGTTTCAAAATTTTTATAATGTTCCAATCTGAGGTTCAATCTACAGTGTAAAAGTTTCATGATCTTCTGAGGAAGCAATGAGTTTATCAGGAAACACACAGAGGGAAAAAAATAAACTGAGACTTTGGAAGAAAATTTTACTTAGAGAAGGAGAAAGTATTATTAGGTAAAGCAAAATAAACAAAACAATAAAACCTTAAAAAAGTCAATGGAAATGATAGACAGTTCAAAACACCTACTTCCCTTGTGGCTAGTCCTCCAATGCTTTGAAGAAACATAATGAATAGTTATGAGAAGTTTATTTTCTTCAGCCTGGAAAAAGCAAGTGGGAGGAAAATGCTGTCAAAGTAGATGGTGAACAAACAGTGTCAAAAATTCATATAGATTGGGAAAAAACACATCGATTGGTTCTTTAAACATGCTGTTCTTTATAAATAGTCTGGCTATGCAAAAATATCATGGTGTTTGGCTGGGTCAGGAACAAAGCAAGTCTGCAGCAAAAATCCCAAATGTCCTTCCCCAAAGGGTTCTTTGAACCTAACTAAAATGACACATGGATGCAGGAGCATTTCTTGGGGCATTCCTAAAATGCTGCCACTGAGGGCAGGCAGATGAGGGCATTTGAGTGAAAGGGTGTTCTGAGAACACGAGTGCGTTAGTCAGCCCAGAGCAAACAACGCCCCTGCAGACAAGAAGTTATGGGAATGATTATGACATAAATGGTTAGAATTAGTGATAATGTACAGAAATCACACTAAGTCTGTATAATTATACTATGTACTTATATGCACACCCAAACATATTTGTAAGTATGCACAGAATTAATCTGCAGCAGAAATACTGCTGATCAAAATCTTTATGTTGTATGAAGATTGTAATGGAGAAATAAAAGAGTTACAGTTTTGAACAATTAATTGCAAAGTGTTAGTATTTAAGTGATGCAATTTGTTTCCTGAAATATGATTTAGAAGAGAGAACTTAAAGTTTTACAGCAGTTATTTTCTTCAGATGATGAAGTTAATCTCTGACGTTTTACTTAAACATGTGAAAAATACAAAATACTCCTAAAACTATTTTCCAGAAAATGCAGATTAGTGATGTGTTCTGTCAGTGCAAACAGTAGGCAAATCTAGGTAAACATTACCCTTCTGGGATACACACTGTGCTTTCTGAGTGACACATTTGAGAGTCACATAGGGATGCTGTACAACTTTTCCTTGTGTTCAGTATCTCAATGTAATTTTAGGCAACATAGATGGAAAGTGAAAATTGCCATTAAATGACACCATTTTTTTCCCTTTCCCACCCCAGGAAAGCACTGCCTTTTTTGTTCCTTTGCTTGAGCTTTTTGTTTGTTTGCTTGCTTTGATTGTTATTGAGAGGAATCCGAGGCACTGCACAAAGGGCATAGGATGATTGGCAGAGAGCTTTGACTCCAAAATTAAGCCGCTTCCAAATTTCTTGTGTTCAAGTGAAAAAAGATGGTTCTTATATTTAGTGAGCCATGAAGTTTCACCCTTAAAGAAGTGGATGGAAGGAATTTCTGGGTATGAAATTGAAACTGTATACTCAGTTGTACATTGTAATTTGTGAAGCCAGTTGATCTGAGGGCTGCTCACAAATGAGGTAGATCATCACAGTTCTGGATCTTATTTTGTGTGACTCTAGCTCTTCAGAATTTTAATTCATCAAAACTTAGCTCTATTAACAAATATCACGTATACTAACCACTATTGTCTATGTGGTAAGAGCTTGTAAAACCTGTTGCCTCCTTCTTCCTTCTCACTGCTAACAGGACTGTAAACTCTTAAAAATAAGAAACTTCTACTCCACTTGCACAAAAGTGAGTTACAATGAGGTGTGTTAAAGCATGACTATATTGAATTATCTATTTAATTTAACTTTAAGTAGTTAAAATTAACAGGAATTGTTTATAATATGTTGCCTGGAGAAGAGAAGGCTCCAGGGAGACCTAATTGCCACCTACCAATACCTAAAGGGGACCTACAGGAAAGATGGAGAGGGGCTGTTTATAAGGGCAGAGAGTGATAGGACAAGGGGTAATGGGTTTAAACTAAAAGAGGGGAGATTTAGGTTAGATATTAGAAAAAAATTCTTTACTGTGAGGGTGGTGAGGCACTGGAACAGGCTGCCCAGAGAAGCTATGGAGGTCCCATCCCTGGGAGAGTTCAAGGCCAGGTTGGATGGGGCTTTGGGCAATCTGGTCTAGTGGAGGCTGTCCCTGCCCATGGCAGTGGGGTTGGAGCTAGATGATCCCTTCCAACCCAAACCATTCTGTGATTCTATGATTCTATGACTATAACAGATGATCCAAATCTGCATGTACTTGTCACTTTTGCTCTATAAAGTAGTGGAAGCATTTAAAATACTAGAAAATAGTTTAATACAGCTTCTCTGACTTGCCTTATCACCTTAATTTCTTGCACAACCTCCCCCTCCCCCCAAAGCCTATTAACTATAATTAGTATGAGACCTAATGAAAGGGGAGTAAAGTCAAGCAGTGGTTAAAGTCTACAAAAAAGGCATCTGAGGGCAGAAAATTTTAAAACGTGACTTGTTGTACTAATTTACTGAGTATTCAAATGAGAATCTGCAGTGTCTCGCTGCACTACTAACTTGAGTTCCTGATAAAACTGCACAATACGAATTCATTTTTCTCTCCATTGCTCTTGTAAATTATACAAAAAGGCATGACAATGGTTAACCTGCTGTTGTGCTGAGACTAAGGTCTGTCCTGCTGATCAATATTGTCTCCTTCTTCTGCCTCAGCTGCTTGTTTTCATCTACTCGCAATTACCTCTGGGGAAGAAGACAGCTTTTTCGTTCTGGGTTTGCACAGTTTCTGTCAGAATGCAGCCTGCTACACGGTCACGGCTCTTAGTTATAGCAATAATGCAAATTATCATCACAGAAAGAAGGAGGTTTTCCTCTTCCTCAGTGAATCATCACTAGATTCAGAAGAATAAATCTGTCTTGACATAGTTCATTGTGTAAATGAAGATAATTGAGAGAATCAGCATAGGAATTATGATAGTTGCCCTTAATCAATGTAAACAAGTCTGTAAGCAGATCCAGGGTGCATCTACATTAACATTGTCATTTGAGCCAGGAATGTGATTCTAAAGTGAATGTATTGATTATCATGCACAGACTGGCTTCATGGAGTGGTCTCAGAGGACAGGAACAAGATCTCTTTCAGGCAAAATTAGACCAATACAGGCACTCCAAGGGTGTCCTGGTACACTTGAACTTCTAATGGACATTTAGTTCATGATCACAGCAACTGTAGCCTTACCTAAAAATCTCTAACACACATGCACTGTGGATGCTGAGTCCTCACAACTATTTCACTCTGCAGACTTATTGTTGTTGAACAATGGTGTTTTAATATACATGTAGTTACAGATAAAGCATCTTGATAAACATCAGTGACATCTATGGACGTGAAAGAATAGCTAGAGATGCTTCTAATCTTGCTATTAAGTAACTGAAAAGAGAAATAATCTGACTTAAACCATGCTGCTTCTTCTTGACCTTATTCCTACTGCGACTGTGTCATATGAATGGTATAAGCCAGATATCTTCAGAAAACTGTTTTTTAATCAATTCAGGTGTTTTTTTCAATATGTGTGTAGCTTTACATTCAACTCCTTGCAAAAGAAGGGAGGGATAGGTTAACAAGAGAATTTAAGGATTTCTAGCTTCTAACACCTACAGTTTTCATTCAGTGTTATATCAGTGAACAGAGATGTCCTCTCTTAAAGTGTATTCTTGTCAGACTTCACCTTCCTTCCATCTTTGTATTTATGTTAGGGTTTGGAGTGTTCCCCAATATGATATCCTTGGTTCACCTGTAGAACAGGTAGAACAACATTAGCAATACTTAAGCTTGCTGTATCTCAATTCTAATTTGGAAGGACTAACTTCAGAAGGATGAACATATTGTAAGGGCTGTATATAATTTTGATTCTTGGCATAATTTCTGATTTTGTAGTATATACATTTATACGTGTCTCTATATAAGTCTCTCTTGATATCAGTACAGATATACATGGAGGTAGGAAGTTATATCAGTCCCTCTCTACTCTAAAATTGACCATCTGGAAGATCTTGTCCAGAGCAGATGCTGTGTTTCTTATAAATTAACTTTTTTAATTATAGTGTGATCAAAGGACTGTCCTGCAACAAAAAATTTCTAGCACATATGAAGTATAACATTGCTACACAGCGGTTACCTTTTTATGTAAAACCATCCACTAGTCTATTGATTTTTATTCATAGTCCATTAAGAAGGTTTTGTTGAACTTTTTATTGTCCTTTCAAGGGCCTCATTCAAGGTGAATTTGTTGTCCTTATCTTTCATCGCATTGATTGCTCTCTGCAAAGCACTTCAAGAAAACAAATCAAGAGGTTACAAAGAACTGCCCACAGCACTTATTTGGACCATGTGAATGCAATACCTTCTGTTCAATAGGTATCTTCTTTCCACTTTAAAAAGAGACAAGAATGAATAATTCTTCACCTGAATAGGAAATTTTTGTGCTTATTGGAATACGCATTTGACTGAAGTCCTGAAGCCCTATATGTTCAAAAACCTCCTTCCTGAAATGGAGGCATAATTCTTGATTTAATGTTCACTACAGTGCAATATGTGGTTATAAACATGCATGACCTTCTGAGCACACTGAGCTCTGTTACCCTCACCTTACATACAAATGCTCCCAGTGACAACTCTTCCCCAAGAGGATCAGTTATCAATCAGGCCAAGTTGGAAATCTTACAGAAATCCAACCTGGATGAACTTGCAACTTAGATCATGGGCAGATTCAGTACAGGACTTCCAAGCAACCACCAGCAGAAATTAATTATCAGGCCCTTTTGACATAATCTTTTGGATTTTGAACCCATTGGAATTGCATATTTACATTTTCTTCATGACCAAGACAGCTAAAAAATTATGTATATGAAACATCTCTTCAAGTATTGGGTTTGTGGTTTTTTTTTTCTATGTAAACTTGACCCAAGAACTGTGATCTGGAAAAGAAATATCATCTACCCTAAAATTATTATTAAACTTTGACTGTTGAAAATAATAGTGCAGGGATGACAAAGCTTTTCTACAGGGAGATGATAGAATCAAAACGAGGTTGTAAATGCCCCTAGCAGCTATGGCAAGTATAATAAGCATGGTAGAAGGAAGGTCAGACAGATCAAGAAATGCATAAAAGGAAACAATAGCTCTTTCCAATACATGTGCAATCCCTACTACAAAAGCTTTGAGAGAGCTCCAGTATGACATAGGTGGACAGGGATTGTTTGAATTCAAATATATCTAGTTTCAAAGATCTGAGTCATGTATGTGAGACAAGTATTGTGATAGAGGTGTTGGTCAAGAAATATCCTGGAGGTAAAAGAGGACTGAGTGGTGGTTCTCTCCTTTTGTTATGGAAAGTGGGGGAGCAAACTGATCTAACTGTTCTGGTGTTGCCACCTTTCTAATGCATTTCTTTATTCGTCTCTAAAGCTCTGAAGGTAAAAACAGATGGATTACTGACTTAAAAAATTGAAAAGGGTATCCAATAAGTGAGCAAGCTGGGGTCAGGATTTTCATCATACTTCTTATACAGGTGGGGCAAACAAAAATAATCTATTCTGCCAAAAGGTCTTTTGTTGCAGCATTTCTGCATAAATGAACCTTTTTGAAAGGTAAAAGTTGCATAAATTAAAGGTTTCATAGATGCTTTTGCTGCAGCACTTAGATTTGCCAAACCCCCTGAGGGTACAGATGTCCATTACCTTAGGGAAAGCCACTGGTTCTGCTTTCCAGCAGCATACAGGAAGCCTTCCCAGAGTGGTTGCCCTTCTGTCTCTATATTGTGAGAAAATGACTCAGGAATTTTGCTTCAGCCATTTTATGGGCCATGGCCGCTTGGTGTGGGGGGACATGACACGTAAGCAAAGTTAAACAATTCAAGGGAATAGCTCCTTGGAAGGAGTTAAAATGCAAAGTGAGTCTGTGATATGCAGACTGATAGTGAAACAATGTGAGCCTTAAAGGTATTGAACCAATGGGGACAGGGACAGAAACATGGATAACTGAAAAAGGGGGGTGGGGGGAAAGGGTATAAAAACCTGAAATCTTTGTACTTGGGGGGTGCTTCCTTTGAGGCACACCCGACTCAGCTGACTTGTTTGTTTTTAATAAATTTTTTATCTTTGCTTCGAAGACTTTGTCCTCTTTACATTTAATCTGTGGGCAAGTGTTTCTCACAATATGAAACAAAGAAATATTGTCATTCTCCATGAAATCTGAAATTAAGTCTTTCTATGGTAAATCAGGAAAGGATCCAAAACCCTCCTGGCCATTTCACTCCTGGCTTCTGATAGTGTATTTTCCAGGTCTCTGGGTGCAACCGAAACTTTCCATCCTCAAATCCTACATAGTTCTTGTGTTCCTGTTAAACTGAGGCAAGAACGAGGTCCAGGTGGATGTCCTCTAAGGCCTGTTATGTTATTTATACAGGCTGTTGCAGAAAGGATTTGTGGTTAAATGTCACTTCTGTTTAAAAGTACCAAGGGGTTAAATCTGGTATTATAAATGTCATTTTCAAGGGAAACATGCCAGATAAATGCTAATCTGCTCCTTAAGCACTCTCCAGTGATTTTCATAAGCGCTTTTCAAAGAGTAAAAATAAAAATATCACGGTACAATATAGGAATTACAGTGCAGACAGTGTTCAGTCAATGTGGTTGTAAACCTCCTGGCCTGAAGCTATAAAAAGCAAGGGAGTCCCTGCCACTATCCTTGGATAAACAGAAGGAAGAGCAGATAATGAGAGTTTTCTTTCTACCTAGAAATCTTCCAAGCAACATTTTGAGAAGCCGGCAATTTTTACACAAGCTTGGAAATAGTAAGGTAGTGAATCTGAAATGAAGCAGAGAGAGAGAAAGAGAGAGACTTGTCTAGGCAGAAAAAGTACTGCTTATTCCCTTTCACTGAGGATTTTATAGAAATATCTTGTAGAGAGATTTTTGTCTTCAAAGGGTGTTCTCATGTGGCTCTTCACTGAAGCTTCAGATGGCAGCAATAGAAGACAGGGATCTCAGACAAGGTCTCCTTCATAGCAGAGCCCCATGAGAGAGAAATTAATTGTCTAGCTGGTTTATGGATGCAGTAAAAGTTGGAGTTTTAAGAGAACAGCAGACAGTGTTTCACACAAGGGAAGACACGTCAGCATTCAGCTCTACCACAGGACTATGGCTCTCTATTACTCGCTAACAGCTCCATATTCAATTAAGTACTTGCTTGAAGACAAGTTAGGGAATTAGTTAGGGTTAGGGAATTTGGTCAGCTGTACCTGGAAAAAAAGGAGGCTTCAAGGGACTCCTTGCATGCCACAGCTGCCTTGACACCCTGTGCACATTCCTGCTCCTCCCAGTTTTCAAAGTGCTTTTGCTATTATATGTAAATGCAAGACAAATGTAAGGGGTTGGTGAGGGGCCTGAGGACTGCACCACAGCTGTGGCCTTTTAGCAGTCAGTGGGGAAATTGGCAAAGTCCTGCTAGAAAACACACATTCCTTGACTTAAACCTTGGGCCACAGAGACATGATGTCTACAATATGAACTTTCTGCCATAAAACCTGATGTGAACACCCCCCTCATCATACAGTGATCCACCACATATAATTTCACAACGGGTAGGATAAGGATAAATAAGACATATGTTGAAAGGACACTTGGTAACTTCTGGATCGTATGAATAGACTGGGAGCAGAGAGACTTCTGTCATTAAATAACATTGAATGTTATTTCCTCATCATGAAATAATCTGTGGTGTAGTAGTCAAAGTCACAGCTTTGATGGAGGGAAAGTGTTGCATTGCCAAGACTGCCTGGAATTCTAGATAGAGGTTTGTGCTGGAAGGGTCCACGAATTTTCACAGATACCTTAGGCCTTTGAACTAGGTAATTGCCACAGCTGAGATCACCTGGTTCTGCAATAACAAAAGCAAGAAATCATGATAGAAGATAAGCCCATAAATGATAAGGTTTGCTGAAATGCCTGCCTACTCCCATAACCTCCATTAATCTACATCTGCTTTGAAAAAATCATAGAGTCATAGAATCATAGAATCACTAAGGTTAGAAAGGACCTCTGAGATCATCAAGTCCAACTGTCAACCTAACAACACCATGTCAACTAGATCATGTTCTGGAGGATTTATTGGTGTGTCATGTTACTTTAGAATATCTCATGCCTCGTTCTTTCCCTGCCATGCCTAGATGACTCTTAACCTTGCCTGCATAGAAGAGCTGCAATAATCCAGCAGAGCATCAATAACCATCACAGAAAACATAACTCCATTAGTTATCAGAAGGGTAGTGTTCACCAGCAGTTCTGCATCCCCTTCAGTGCTAGAGGAGTAAAATCCAGAAGGACTCTAAGGTAAGGACAGCTGAAGGCCCACTTACATAAAGGTGACTATCTCACCTTTATGAAAGTTAGATATCTAGTTAAATAAAGCCGATTGTCAAGATTTTCTGAGCAGTCAAAGGAAAAAAGGTAGATTTCCCAAGAAGACGATTCAGCCTAATGCAAGCTGGAATGAGTTTTGCCTTATGGTAGACGCTATCTCTCCTCAAAAATATAATTTAGACCAGACACCCAAATTCTAGACAAATAAAGACTTGGTCGATGTAACTGAAGAAGTTACAATTCACTTAGGTATACAATTCTTGCTTCTTTTTTTCTTAACCACAGAATATCTTATTGATAACATGGACATAAATGTCTTTTTTACTTTTATTTGCCTTATTCATCTGAAAAATGTACTGATATTTTCTTAAATTAGTTTTCTGTTTTCAATAACTGTCCATTTCTGTGAACTAATTTGTCTTTTTGAAATTTTTGTCTCATGGTTTTTGTAAAAAATGTAAGAATTTTCAAAGTCATAGAAAAAAGTTCCTATGCTGAGGTGAGACGAAAGATAAAATTCTTTGAAGTGTTCAGTAGGAAAAAAACAGGAGAGTTTGAGCTGTTCAGTCAAAACATCTAATTTTGATTGTTTTGAACAATCTTATTTTGGTTTTTAGCTTTTTCTAGCACTATTTTAAATGGAAATGTAATTTAAAAGCAAAACCTTTTTTACATAAATGCAGGTGGTTTGGAGACTTTAAACCTTTTAAAACATTTGGTTTTCAGCATTTTTCAGGATGTTTTTCTGGCTCTTCATAAAAAACACCTCTTTGCTACAAACAGTAAGAATTTTCTTTCCAATGAAAAAAGAATTTTTACAAAATTCACATTTAAGAGCAATTGTTAACATAAAGTTTCTTTTTTGTATATGTATCTTAAAATTAACTTTGTAACTATCTTTTAAATTTTTAAATAAACATCAATCTTTCCATTAATGCTTTGATTGATGAAATAATTCAGAAAAATATTCCTTAAAGGGAAAACTTATGGATAAAAATATATTCAAATTGAATTATTGTTTGTTTCTAAAATATTTTACTCATTTTAAATACTGCTACATTCCAAAATATCTGTGGTAAGCAATAAAATGCATTGCCATCATAAGCAGTATTAAAAAATGTGCATTTCACAGAATCACAGAATCACAAGGGTTGGAAGGGACCTCGAAAGATCATCTAGTCCACCCCCCTGCCAAGGCAGGGCCACCTGGAGCACATCACTCAGGAACACGTCCAGTCGGGTTTTGAATGTCTCCAGAGAAGGAGACTCCACAACCTCTCTGGGCAGCCTGTTCCAGTGCTCTGTCACCCTCACGGTGAAAAAGTTTTTCCTTACGTTAACCTGGAACGTCCTATGCTCCAATTTGCACCCGTTGTCCCTTGTCCTATCGCTTATTTGTCCTCACAAAAAAGGTAAAAAAGAAAGAAAATAAGAAATTAGAACAAGCTTATTGCTTTTTAGATGTACAATCTTGGCATCTTATTCATGGGTTAATATAAATTATAACAAATTAAAAAAAATTGGAATGTATGAAGGAAAACTCCACAAAGAAATGTATTTAAGGAATCTTTAAGTAGTTTATCACTTCTTCAAGAGTAACAATTCAAAATTTGAAGTTTTAAATTGAAAAATACTGTAAATAATGAGTTTAACTCAAAGAATCAGGGGTTTTTATTGGGGATTTGCATGCCATCTTGCTTAGGGTAGACTTGACAAGTGCTCAGGTGAACTGGGTGGCAGAGCAGGAGTAGGTGGGTTCTTTTACTGAAACTAATATATTTCCCAGAACATAATGTGAGGTTACTTTATTACCTTTTTGTTATGTTCTGGGCATAATTCCCTGGCTTCATACACTGGATAATCATTTGCATGTAGGGAAGTTGAGCAGTGTGTTGCAGCTGCTCCTCAAGAGACAAGTGAAAGCAGGAGGCAGATGAAAAATATGGGAACTCCTGCAGCTGTGGCTGGAACCCACTAATGACAAGTAATGGTGATTACATAGCAGGAGACTATTAAAAATGAGAAGGATCTATGTTTCATGACCTGAAATACTGGATTGATCTCACCTGACTTTAGACTCATATAGTATTTTTGATAGTACCTAGGCTGTCCTCATGGTGAATGTTAAGAAGTATGCCTGTTTATGGCATAGTTCACCATAATTCTCCATTTCAGACATCTCCTTCAAGACGAGATGAAATATTTGTTTGGAGAGTGTTTCCTCTCCACTGAGGAAAGGAGGATGACTGGCTCAGGTATAAAAGTCTTTGGTAAGACGAATGCCATCCAAAGCAAATGGTGACCTTAGATTTTTGAAAGCATCAGCATCCACATAAATTTTTACTTTCATGTAGAATTAATCATTTTTGCATTTCAAGGAATATCCATGTACACAGACATTAGTCACGCACCTTCCAGTACTCTGAGTCATTCTCTGATGGCACTTACTGCCTTTTTGGTCAGATTAGAAAAAAATTCTCATCCTGGGTGCTCTGATTTGCACTGCGGGTAACTGACACAAGCTAAAGAAACCACAGTGTGGTCTTGTGAGTGTGTAATTGTCCTCAGACTTACATCTATGTGTAATAGGTTAGGTTTTGACAGAAACAGGCTCATATTTCAGTTATATTTTCCTGCCTACTGTCACATGCATCGGTGTAAATGAGATGAAGTACTACCCCAGGCTAGTGTCTATAATTTGTTTATTTGTGTAAGTCACAATAGGTAGTGAGTTTCTTGTGTAAATCTGTTAATACAAAATATTATCAGTATTCTTCATTTATATCTCCACTGCAAATGAAGAAAAAAAGATGAAGGTGGAACAAAAGCAGACTGAGGGTCTCATAAAAAGCTTACAAATAACACAGGAAAAATAAACAGTTTGTGTGTAACCCCAGGAAAAAGGATGGCAAGGAATTAAAAAAGGGAACAAGAAAGAGATTTCACTCAAAACTTTGCTGAATTCATAACATCCCTATTAAAAGGCAGGAGGAACATAGGTACCATCTGATACCTGTATAATAAACTAAAGAAACAGACACAAAACCTCCATAAAACTTGATTTTGGGCTCCCCAACCAACTAGAGACAACTGTAATTAAGAGTGACCTCTTTCCTTTGGTTATTACCTCTCACAGTTTCTTCACTATTTGCTTTTGTAAATATATTTACATATCTTTTGTCTTCTAATTTGTGAAATAGAGCACAGCAGAGACTAGAGTCTCATGGGGTGCACTAATATATTAATAATAATGAAAATAATATATGCAAATCAGACCTGCTAAGGCTGTTTTTTTCTCCTACAGGGGGAAGCAGAGAACTTCTGTTACTTCTCTGTTTTGGGGCTTGCACATACTCAGCTTCCCATTACTTTGGGAGCTCCCTTGTCATGTCTTTCCTCTTCCTTGTCTCTGTGTTTGGCTTTTGACTATCCATATTAACTATTTTTGTAGTTAACTCTTTGAGACATATGTCTGCACATTTGCCTGTAAATGTTTAGCAAAATATGTCTCCTGTAAATAAAATGGATAAATTGTTCACTGAAAAGTAGGTGTGCTAGAGATTTCAGGACATCAGCTGAGCTTATCTCCATTGTGTGACTGGATGCAATAATAAAGCGTGCAAATAGCAAAATGTTATCAGCATCTGTCATCTTACTTATGTGTCTTTGTTGGACCTGGTATAAGATATAAACCTTCTGTTTCTTAATAGTTACCTATGCATTTTTGTTTCTATATGTGTAGATTATATACATTATGTGCATGTGGATAATGTACGTCTAGTCAGTAACTAATGCATTTATTTCTTTTCCATACAGAATATATACACCAAATCATTAAAAAATCAAGTGATTCTGAGCAGTGAAAAAGCATCACAAAAAACTTCTTGGCTGCTAATTATCAGTATAAAATCCAAAAAAGTGGCAACCGAAGCAAGTAATATGTAGCTTTTACTCTTTATGTAATCGCCGTGCCTTATAGCAGCATTGGCGTTGTCACCTACATTTACCGTCCCTTTCCTTTACAAAGGAATTACAATGACTAATTTCCCTATTCTCCTATGTGAAGCTTAAACTCTGTTTTACTTCTCCAACTGTGCTATTTTTTTTTCAGAAAACGTTTCTAAATCTTCTTTTCAAAGTACAGGATACCTTAAACAAACATGAGCTATCACAAGCGTTTGGACTCTATGCTGCAGTCTCTGGGTCTGTAGCTACTTAGCACTGTCCTTTACTTCATTTCTTGGAGAGTAAACAAAATACTGCATTGCAGCAAATCAAATTTAAAGAGACACGGTAGGGCAGAGGTCTGAATCAGAAAGGCTCGGGTTTGTTTGCCTCCTAGCAAAATATTAAAAGAAACAAGAGACACAGAGAAGCAGCCTATTTGTTCTTTTTTTCTCTTTTTTAGCCATCACAACTTAAATAGAGCCTGTTAGACACACTGTATATAACTGAGGAAGCCAGCAATATGCATTGTTGGAGGAATATCGCAATGCTGTGCTGTCATGGTATGAAAAAGAGAGATGTATATTAAAAAGGCAATAATTTCTAAGTACTGCCTAAAGTTGGTGGTTTTTTGCCTTAAAAAGATCAGAAGGCTTTAACAGTTAAGAAGTAAGCAATATACTCCACTACAAAAGAGAGCACTACTGGTTCGATTGATCATAGCTATCATATGAGAACTCCAGACAAATGCACAACTATTACTTCAAAATTTCTTTATTTATTTATTTATTTAAATTGTGCTTTATGCAGTACTAGGAGGCAGTGCACACATTGTGGGGGGAATGAGAACATGGAAAAATTAAGTTAAATGAAATTATCTCTGCCTTAAGTTCTTAACAGTTGCAGTCCAGCGGACAGGGGCGTGATGTGGAAATAGGCCAGTGTTTCTCTTGCATGGAGGTTAGTTCTGATGATTTTGTGCCTCTTTCCCTTACCAGCAGCACGCAGAAAATGTGCTTTGGACTGACGACTTCTCCGCAGAGGCAGCCATCCTACTGCTGTGTACTGTGATGGAGAATACCTCCCCCTGAGACCTGCTACTGTTACTGGGTCACACAAGACAAGGTTTCGGTCCAGGCAAACACATCTTTTTGAAACTAACACAAGGACCAAAAGTGGTATCTCAGGCTGTGTTTCTCCAGCACACACTCAGAGACCTTGGAGCAGCTGAGCCATCAAGAGTCCCTGGTGACTATCTCAACAGCAGTGAGACTTCCTTCACCCCCCAACCTTTCTGCTTCTGTTAACCTTAGCATAGTACTGCATGGTGGTACAACAAAGGCATCTGTTTCCTTCAGAAACACGTACATACCCCACCTTCCAATCCACATCCTTAACATACCCGATCGGACGTGAGCCACTGCTGTCTCTCTAGCTTGTTTAGAAGATTTTAGCTTTCCTTACCTCTCAGGCTGAAAGTTTAATACCTTGTACTGTGCTTGTTCCTTATGAATTCACTTATATTTCCTTCCAAAAGCAAGTGGCCTGTTCCGCATGCTGCCTCCTTCCATCCCCTCTCTCATTCACGTAGAAAACACTCAGATGGCCAGAGATAGTCTCCATTTACATGCTATTGTGTTCGGATCCCCACTACAGACCCCTCTTGTCATTACAAGGCAACCCAACGAGGCCAGAGAGTCAGACGGGCATTCCCATCCTTCTGTGCTGCCCTGTGTGCTGAATATTCTGAGTGTTTCTCCAGTAACACAGAAACTGAAGTGAAGCTTCTTAAAAGGAAGTTCAACATATTGTAGTTGAAATGGAAAGAACATTTCCCATGTGCTATGCTGTTTACACACCATGGATCTTATTTTCTGCACAGCTTAATGCATATGGCTGTATACACAGCCATAGAATCACACAACAGGTTCTTAAAGGTAAATACTTTACAGGACTGCTTTAAAGGTTTGCTATCATTTTGGAGGCCAGACCTGAAAAGAGTTGAACCCTCACCCTCCATGGAAGTAGGTCTAACAAAAGATGAAAGTTGCCTAATTTATTATCTTTGTGTGTGGCAGTTTTGTTCCTTGAAAAGCATGCTGTGCTTTGCACAGCTGAAGGGTTTAATCCTGATCTAGTGGGAATCCTGATCTGCAAATACAGACTAAATCCTGTCACGGCAGGTTTGTTGGTGTTTTGGAAGGGACTAAATAAAATTCCTTTTGGTGCTAGTACGTTGAATTTCAGGTACCCTGAATGTAAAAGCAACTAATGTCCTTTATGCAGTAGAGGTTTACGAAACTATAGGAAAGGCTGCCGAAAATACAATCTGGAGTAGGAGTTAAGCCAAGTGTTGTCTCCAGAGCCTGAATCCAAATGAGTGTTTGTTTTTTTTTTCAGAAAGTAACACTTCCAAACTATATTTGCCTTAAATTGAAGCATCTGAAGTAATGACTATACAGCATTTCACCACTTTGACTGGGGTGAGTCCTGTCATCCACTAAGGTACAGATGGCACCACTAAGCTTATGTCAGACCTGTGAGTAGCAGGTGCAAGCACAAAATCCAACCCTACTTGAGCAGTCAGCCTGTTTAATGTTTATGCATTCCTCGCATCAACCAAGCTCCCTTGTTTCCTGATAGAGGAGGATTTTGCTTCCCTGTTAAAGCTATTGTCACATATACAACCTCAACATGAACTAAGGGATAAGAAAGATTAGAAAACCCAAAATTACTCTACTGAAATCGTGTGTAAAGCTTCTACGACAGTGCAAAGTTTTGTCCAAACAAATGTTTTCAATAGCAAAATGAAAAATTCATTGCAAAGAAATGTATGAATAAGACACAGAAAAATGGACAAAATTTTTAATTACTCATTCTTATGATAAATAAGGAACTACCTTTTCAAATGGGCAGAGTTTGAGGCCACTGAGATTCAATTTATATTTAGAAATATCTTGAAATTTTCTATTAGATTGGGATTATCTTTCTTTGGTTTATGCTTGCTTTTCAGTCTTAACTGAGCTTTTGTGTACTGAATATCCTCACAACGCTTGTTACAAGTGTTTTGATGTAATTTTCGTTACAGATTGTTCAAAAGGCTTTTAAATATGCTTTGTAAATGCAAATGAAAAATCAAATATTTTTAATTACAGAGAAAAAGAGAAAAAGAAATTGGTTGAATGAAGATGATAACCTAGGTTGACTTGGTGAGACTATAATAAGTGCTTTCATTCTACGGGGTTTTCATTCTAACAGCAACAGGATTTGTAGTGAAAAATTTCTTTCTGTAGTTGCTTTCTTATCTCTTTTTTTATTGTTGTTGTTTTTTGTTTTGTCTTATGAGTGTCTCAGAATTGAACGTATTTGTGCAGAGAGGAAAAGATTATGTGTCACAAGAGAAGCAGCATCTTAGGAGATAGTGAGGGCCCAATGATGCAGATGCTGTCTTGGGAGTAAGACAACCCAGATCCAATTCCCTGTTCTGCAACAGATTCAGTGCACTGTGACCTTGAACAAGATATTTCAGGCTATCTTCATAAAACAGTTTTTTTGACCAATGATTGTTGCTTAAATCCAGAATAGTGATCCTCAGAATCCTGCTGCTAACCGCAGAGCCACCTGGGCTTTCTTGGCCCCTGTAAATTCTATCAGTGGTTTTCCTAAGGTGCACACCTTTCCTCTGCTCTCAAACCTGATCTACACTATCCTGAATATTGAAATAATCTTTGAGGCAGATGGTGAGCCGGAGATGATTCTGCAGTCTGGTGGTTACAGCGCTCAACTGAGGATGTAAAGAGACCTCGATTCTAGTCTACATAGCCATGGATTTAGTATTTACACGAACTAAAACAGCTTCAGTAGCAAATCAAGGGAGTTACTCTTTCTCACTAATAAGATTTCATGGTCTGAAGGTATGAAGAGTCACATGGGAGATGAGGAAGAAAGAGAGATTTAAAGTGTTTTCACTGGTCCAGCTGGTGTGTGAGTAATGTACTTATCATGAGATCTGAAGGGAACAGCAGAGACAGTGATTTGTGACCTATCTGCAGACGGGAAAAATTGATCTCTGGCAGTTCCAGTTTCACCTCCCAACTAAAAATGGGTTAGGTTAGCCCAGGAACCTAAGTTTCAGATGGATAACATTAAGTAATTCAACCCCCTTTTCCTCATTCTAGGAATCAGTACACTTTGTGGGCTGGATGCTAAGATGCCTATGGTTTCTCACTGTGAGGACTATGTATTCCAGATTTTGCCCATTTTTTTAACTAAAACGTCAATGGATTTAGTATAAGTTTATGTCAGACCTTGTGTCTCCTATATTCTGGCTTGTTATGGTACAGTGACAATACAACTAAGTCTTCACATTCCTTGTATAAGGACTCAGCCTATCTAAATCAGGGTTGTGGATTCTTCAAGATAGCTGCATAATTAAACATTTGGTGCTTCAGTGCCAAATGTGTGCACCTAGATCCTTCATTGCTCATCTATGAAATGTGAGTCATTACATTCCTCCAAATGATGCTGTGACCTATGTGGATAAATATTTTAATGACTGTGACACACTCATATTAGGGCAGTGTGAGATGCATAAGTATCTTCCGAGTAGAAATGCTACTGAATCATTACATTGACGTTTATTATTTTGCAGAATGATTCATATATTCTTAGAGTGCTCCTTATCACACGTTATTATTTTTTTATTGCATAATATACACATTAAAGTATAGAGGATGTTCCTATTTTTACTTTGAGAGCAGAAAGGTTACCTTGATGCAGAAAGTAGCTAAGGTAACATGGTTCAGAAGGTCCAGTGAGACTACAGTGATGATAGGCAGTGGTTTGTTTTGCTCTTAAGATGGTTTTGAAGTGAACTGTATGAGGCTGAAAGATCTTACACAGACAGTCCAAAACCAGAAATTCACCTTTTTACTGTGATTGGTTGTTTTTTTTTTAAAGTTCTGATCTGCCATGAAATTACTGTTGAGTGGGGTATTCAATAAATTGCTTGACATTTATGTTTACATGAGAAGTTTTATGTTGAAAAATATTGGGCTTTTAAAAACATACTGACTCTAGTCTAGGTTTTAAGCCTTGATTTGTATTTATTAAGATGAAAGAGTAATAAGAGAACACAAAGCCTATTTGACATTAATTCAAGTTATTCGGTTGTCTAACATATTTCAGGGATGTATATGAGGTTTCTGTGGACTCTAACCCTGATTTCCATGAGAAGTATTTAAGGTTCAATTTTATCCATAGTCAAGGCCAAATCATGCTGTCAATCTTCCTGCTTTTATAGTGTCAGGTAGTGTCATAGTCTAGGGTGATTAAACAATAATGGGTTGTCTCCACAAAATCTGTATCAATCTCAATACACACACTGGCCATTTCTTATTGCTCCTCTTCCAACAGGGTAGCTGATGTCATGGTCCTTACTGGTATGCTTTCTAGTGTGGGAAGGTAAAGTGTGGAAGATGGGATATTCTAAGCAGCTTGGAATGGCAGCCATAAAATTGCTCACTGAACTGTGTCTTAGAGGAACCCTAACTAGCATGTCTGTGTCTCACAGAAATCAAAGCAAACAGGACTGAAAGGGCCTCACAGAGTCCTGCTCCATTCCTCTGTCCCAGTGAGCTATATCCTAACGTGTTTGACTCATTGAAAGGCAAGGGCATTTCCATCTTATATCAATGGGTACCAAGAATGTTTCATAATTTTCCCCTTTCTAACAACATTCGACATATTTGAATGTTTTCCTATTATCTCCTTTCCTTTCCTCTTCGTATGACTTTCACACTGTAATGTTTTCAAGATCTCTTCTCACTTTTGTTTCTTTTTTCTGGATATTCCTGTGCCTGACTAGTTGCTCCCCAGCATCCATTCATGTTTTTCAACTGCCTTGGATTGCACCATAATGTTTTATGTTTTCCAGCTTAATAAGATGACTGTGAAATGTAATCCTTCATTCCAAACTCAAAACATCCATATCATGTAGCTCATTAAGTAAAACACTATGTAGTACTGAAGCAAGGACGGACCCATGTTGAATCCATCTTGCTGCCTTCTTCCATTTTGTCAATAAACTTCCAAGCCAGTTGCGTACTGACCTTACAGCTGCCTCACCCGCACTGTAGCGCTTTTGTTCTCTTGTGCAAATGCGACGTCCAACAGTGTCAAAAGCCTTATTAATGTCATGATACGTGACATACACTGCTCTTCTATCCATGAGGCCTGTTACCCTGCCATAGAAAGAAATTAGGTTGTTTTGACACGGTTTGTTCCTGCTTTTAGCAGGTCCTTACAAATAGACTGTTCAATTACTCCGTAGAGACATCCAGGCTGCATGAATTAACTTTAATCAAGGAGATCAGGAAAAAGAAGACAGCTATTTACTTCTCTCAGAGGCTTTTCCATCCAGAAATTGTGTAGCAAAAAGGTGATATTGCTTCGTGGCCCCAAACTTGGTTACCCTGAGAAATAGATTTTGGATGGCTATAGGAAGAACGCAAGTTGGGGATTTTCCTGTATTGTCACCCTGTTTATCACATCGCTCACAGCACCTCATAAATACAGGCAGCGCAGTGATAAAAGTGATTTCTGGACCACCTCAAGGATAACTGGAAAAAGTGTGTTTTGCCTCTAGCAAAGAACTATGCATCTGTTCTAGATTAAACTATATACTTACTGTTACTTCTCTTCCTCTTCATTTTTTTGTTCTAGAGTCTTTGAGGGCAGAGTCTTATTTAGTATATTTTTGACAATTGCTTTTCCGTGGCATACTCAACCCTGTAGCTAGATACTCTTTTCCTTTTTCACAGAGAACTATCACTGTTAGGAACTCTAAACATCATTCAAAAGTAAGAACAGAATCTACAATTTGTATGATTTTTACTTATGCTGATGGTTTGATTGGAGTTTTGTGGTTTGATTTCTTTTTTTTTTTTTTTTTGGGGGGTGTGTGTGCGTTAACTTTTAAAGTTCTCCAATGATAAGGACTTTGAGTTTCTTAGATTTCTTTATTTTCCAGTTAAGTGAAGGTTGAAAGAATTATTATTTTATGGAAGACTCTGCATGTGATTGAGCCATGAGAGCTGTTGATACTGTGTTGAGGTGCTACAGTAAGAAGTGGTTTTGATCTTACCTGAGACATTAATGTTTACAAAACATCTGAAAATAGATATATTTTAAGTCATTAATGGATCAAACACGTTTTTGTTAATGTATGCACACAGGATTTTGGACTGCCAACCTTAAAGAAGAAACTGCTGGTTTTGAAGGCTCTGAAGGGCAGGTGAAAAAAAAAGAAAACATGAAGAAAACATTTATTTCATGTATATTGCAGCTTTTAGTATCTTCCCAAATGTGAATATTTATGGTATCTACAGTCTGTTCACAAACCCATCTCTCTAGCTGGTGAACTGGGAATGATGTCTGGTTGGGATGTTATAAACTGGAAACCTTCATCTTCTGTTTTCACAGCTGAGTATATTTGACTCCTTCCTCTGATGTGAAGATGAGTGATATACTGGACTTTAGCAAACAGAATAACAAAAGAGAGAATAAATCTTATGATGTAATTATTCTGGGAGGGAGAAGTAAATGAATAAATTCGGTAACTACTGAGATGTTATGACAGAAATGTGAAGGTTTTGGCCTGTAACTTGGAAAGCTCTTCTCTTACTGTCAGCAAATCAAGGGGAGAACAGAGTAAATGCACCATAAAATATCTCCTAGGCACAGGATCTCAGCTTATAAACTTATAAACTGACCCCTCCTAAAATTAAGAACATTTTCTAAGAGAGATCTGCTATTTAAGGAATATTTTACCAAAAAATGTTAGCTCCCTTTTCAAAGTCGTTAAATCCTTTTTGCTGAGCCTCAGAGCTGCAGCTGTCCGTTAACAACATTGTTCAATTGTACAAGACTGCAAATCTTTCTTGTGACTGCAGCCGGTGAGGATGAGGAGACTGCCCTGCCGTTTTTACATAGGCATCTGCAGATTTCAAAGGAACAACAATGCTTTTCCTGCTGCTCCCCCAAAGAAACCAAAGAAAACCAAGACAAACCAAACCCCATTACCTTATACTGAATCTCCACCAGCCTTGAAATGTTTTTCCTCTCCTTTCCTGTAAAAGGAACAAGCTTTTACGTTTTCAACTGAACAGCATCAGGGCAATATTTGAACATCTTGAAGCTCTTTTCGTTTTGTAGAAAAGGATAAAAATGTCATTAATCTCATTATCCCAGTCCCTAAAAACTTGATGGTGAAAAATCCATGATGTTCTCTAAAAACTGAAATTATTATGCCTATAAAGCTGTGCAACAAATTATCTTTAGAAAAGAAGTGACTATGCATTCCCTAGACAAGCATTTAATAAAATACGCCACAATTAAACACACATGTTTGAGGAAATAATCCTGTCTCAAAACAAACACTGAAAGAATGTTAAAGGAGAATCACAGAATCATAGAATCAGCTTCCTTGAGCACTCACACACCTTTCATGGTGTCTCACACACACACCCCCATCCTGTGCATGCTTCCTCCTTCTTCAGGCTGGACCCCAGGTTTCCTGCAGCAGAATCTCAGACACTGGATTTTTTAAAATAATTAATTTAACTGAAAGGTACTGCAGTAAGAACAACCCAGGCTGGGTGCCTCCGAAGGGAGGGACCCTGAACAAAGAAATTCCTGGGCAATCATACCCTTGTGATCTGTACACTCGTCCCTCACATGCCCTTCACTCACTGTCCACGTGTCTTTTAGTCCAATGGTGATTTTTGATATGGAGTCTTCTAATTGCATTCTTTTTTCTCTGTCCAGGCAGGCAGGCTCTTATCTTCTTGATTTGCAGTTTCAGCAGAAGGTTGGAACCTCCTTATCTTCTGGTTTAAACTCCTTGTGCACCTGTCCTTGCAGGCAGAACATGGAGAACTGAAGAGTCCCAGACTTGGGAAAAACACTACCAAAACATTAGTGTGATATCAAAATACTTTCCCATACTAAAAGACTAAACACAGCACTGTACCAGCTGCTAGGAAAACTGCTAGGAAAATTACTAAGAAAAATACCTTTATCATAGCCTAAAGACTTCAGCAAATCTAGATACTCACGCTACGTACAGCTAAGAAAACAACACAAATCACACCATATTATACTCAAAAATATTTTGTTCTAATTAAAATTTATTTTTTTATGCTAAACAACTAATATACCTCAACAGCACACCATATCATAATCCTAAGTAACTTATTCTAATTAAAACTTATTTAAGCTAAACAACTAATGTCCCCCAACAAAGAGAAACATGAGGAGATTTGAGTTTGTGGATTGCTAGACCTGCATTTAGTTCAGTAGAAAATAGATTCATCTGAGTCCTTTTGAAGGGGGTTTGCAAATATACTTTAAATGTTTTTTATCACTTATGGGAGTAAAGAGAACTTCATAGTTCTATCAAAGAGGTCTGACAATACAGTACAGCAGATTTTATGAGTTTGACCTTGTAATTGCAGAAACAACAAATGAGAGATGAGACTAAACAGCAAAAACTATCAGAACCCCATGTTCTCCTTGGTCCTGCACAGATGTTGAACCTCTCTGAACACTTACCTTTAGACACATTCTGCTTAGAGCTTGAGTGCCACATTATATACATGATGCATGATTGTGGTTTTTCTGATATGATTTAGGTGCATTATCTACATGCCATTTCTGTGAATTCAGTCGGACTAAGTTCCAAAGCCATGTTGAATAGATTTTTATTAAATAGATCTACCGTTTTGAGGAAGTGCAACCACCCTTTCCAGAACCCAGCAAATTGCAGATAAAACTCAGTGATTGCTGGAGACAAAATAGCTAAATTTATCATGCATTGCAGACACCATTACTTAGAACTTTTCAGAAAATTCGGGAGGTACAAAAGGTCAAAAAGCTCTTCTGTGCTCAGCAAGGAGAGTAACAGATTGCACTAAGACAGAGGAACTGGGACACTCAGTCTTTTTTGGCCCCATGAACTGGGACAGTGTGTTTCAGCTAAGGGTTTGTCATCAGTGGTGATCAACATGTTTTCTATTGTATGACATCTATATTTAAGACAGAAACTGGAATAAAGGTTATAGGGGTTTTTATGTATTTGAAAAAATAAGAGGAGTCAAACTGCAATAGAAAATGTAGGCAATAAACAAATAAAATAGTCTCATGATACATTAGGGCTCCACTGGGTATGAGTTTATGAAACGGTAACAGGTGCTGGATTTAGGCTATTCGATAGCTGGCTTGTACAATCCTATAACTATATTATAACAGGTGATAGCGTATATTGTCTTCTATTGTGTGAAGAATCTCCTATACTGTATAATACTTATGTGTATAACAAACTTGAGATACTTATCAGTATTTTGCAAACTTGTTATCTGTTCTTTGAAAACTTAATATGAAATGCAACTCCAAAATTCTTTAAAAAGGAGACGGGGTGTACATACAAAGCTGGGGAAATGAGGTGAGACACTGAAGCTAGCTACCTGAAGGTGTTCTGTCATGAATTTATACCACTATAAATGATTTTTAACTTTTCTGAAACAAAGTAATGCAATATTTTGGGGGCTGTGAAAGATTATGCAGATCAAAATAAATTTTATATTTTATTTCCTCAAAATGTTAGAATTTCCATTTATTGTAAGCATATTGGATGGCCTAGGGCTACCCAAAATCAAAAGGTAACCTTTGTTACCCAGGAAGAGAGAGAGAGACAGAACCAGAAGTACACTGAATTCTGTTACAAATATAAAGAAGCAAACCAGGGCTGGCGATGAAAGCAAAGTGGCATCATTCACAAAATTAAAAGGTGATCTGAGAAGGGGAAATCGTATAGCACACTGCACAGAAAGGCTCTGCCAAAAGATTGCCATCTTGGTGGGAGACAGCATGGAAGAAGAAACATACCAGTGGTAGATTTTTGCAGCTTTCAGAAGTTGCTGTGAAAAGGGCAACAGGTTCTTCCTCACGCACAGGAGGGCTAGAGAGGAATATTATGATTAATGTTCAGCACACTTATATTCATAATTCTCTCAAGAATTGTCATATTATGTTTCTGACAGCGCATGTGATAAAACTGGAGTAAAAATTGTCCCACAGTGGAAGTGTATTCCACTGTGGGTGGGGGAATCTCAGCCCTGGGAACAAAGACAAGAAAGCAGTCCTCATGCTTGCAGACCTGTGTGTCTGAGTGTTGAAGCTCAGGTACTAACAGTGTTCAGAAACCTCTTTAGGTAGCACATTGATAAAAGCTGTGTGACTGGGAGGTTTGAGAGGGAAGAAAGACTTGGTGATCAGTTCTGGAGGAGCCAAGAGCTTTTACCATCCTCCCTCTCCATCTCATCAAGTTAAAAGATCTCATTCATTCTCTGAATTCCAGAAGACTGCTAGCAAAGACGGTGAGAGGAATCCACAGCTGACACTATGCGAACTGCGGAGCCCTGTGAAGCATAAAAGCGTGAATAAAGACCGAAGTTTTTTTCACAAGACATTTTTTCTCGATAGAACTCATCCCTTAGAGGATTCAGGTCTTGTTCCTTTGCCTAATCCCATGTGTTAGAAATGATAAAACAAAAGAAAATGAAAAATATGAAAAAACAGTTCTTTCAGGCTTTTAGTTACAAAATGGGAACCAGAATTTTCTGTTACAGAACTGCTTATTCCTATCCATTTATATGCCATCTGACACAATGACTTCCTTATGGCACAAAAAATAAGATGACTCTTCGTGCCTTGGACTGAGCAAGTTTGCCTACAGTGCCTCTGTGCCAAAAAAGCTTTTCCTCCTGGGCATTTCTTACACAAAACCAATACAACGTTTGTATTGCTACAGTGTAACTAAACTGCTTAACAGAAAATATCAGTAGAAAATATCGCTAGAAGGTTGCATAAGCTATAGCTTTATGCCCCATTAAGACTTCAAACATGGGTGCTTTGCTTTCTTTTTTTTTTTAAAGGACCTAAAAAGAACAGAAATGGCCCAAAATCTTTCATCATCATATAATCTCCTAGAATCACAGAATGGTTTGGGTTGGAAGGAACCTTAAAGATCACCTAGTTCCATCCCCCTGCAATAGGCAGGGACACCCTCCACTAGACCAGGTTGACCAAAGCCCCATCCAACCTGGCCTTGAACACTTCCAGGGCAGGGGAATCCACAACTTCTCTGGGCAACCTGTTCCAGGGCCTCACCACCCTCACAGGGAAGAATTTCTTCCTAATATTTAATCTAAATCTACCCTCCTTCATCTTAAGGCCCTTGTCCTATCACTGCATGCCCTTGTAAACAGTCATTCTCTAGATTTTTTGTAGGCCCCTTTAGGTTCTGGAAGGCTGCAATTAGGTCTCCCTGGAGTCTTCTCTTCTCCAGGTTGAACAAGCCCAACTCTCTTAGCCTGTCTTCATAGTAGAGGTGCTCCAGCCCTCTGATCATCTTCATGGACCTCCTCCATGGACTGACTCCAGCAGCTCCATATCTTTCTTTTACTGGGGACCTCACAGATGAATGCAGTACTCGAGGTGGGGTCTCACAAGAGTAGAATAGAGGGGTAGAATCACCTCCCTTGACCTGCGGGTCATGGTTCTTTTGGTGCAGTCCAGGGTACAGTTTGCTTTCTGGGCTGCAAGTGTACATGACTAGCTAATGTTGAGCTTCTTTTCCACCAGCACCCCCCAGGCCTTCTCCTCAGGGCTGCTGTCAGTCCATTCTCTGCCCGGACTGTGGTTTTGCTTGGGATTGCATTGACCCATGTGCAGGACCTTTCATTTGGCCTTACTGAACTTCATGAGGTTCACACGGGACCACCTGTCAAGACTGTCCAGGTCCCTCTGGATGGCATCCCTTCCCTCCAACGTGTTGACTCCACCACACAGCCTGGTGTCATTGGCAAATTTGCTGAAGGTGCACTCGATCCCACCATCCTTGTCGCCGACAAAGATGTCAAACTATGCCGGTTTCAGTACCAACCCCTGAGGAATGCCACTCGTCACTGGTCTGCACTTGGATATTGAGCTGTTGACTGCAACTCTTTTAGTGTGACCATCCAGCCACTGAGTGGTCCATCCATCAAATCCATGCCTCTTCAATTTAGAGACAAGGATGTTGTGTGAGACAGTGTCAAATGCCTTGCACAAGTCCAGATAGATGACATCCCTTGCTCTTCCCTTCTCCACCAACACTATAACCCTGCCATAGAAGACCATCAGATTGTCAGGGACGATTTGCTGTGTTGACTGTCACCAATCACCTCTTTATTTTCCATGTGCCTGAGCACAGTTTCCAGGAGGATCTGCTTCATTGTCTTGCTGGGCACAGAAGTGAGACTGCCCCGCCTGTAGTTCCCCGGGTCTTCCTTTTTTCTGTTTTTGAAAATGGGGGCTATATTTCCCCTTTTCCAGTCAGTGGGAGCTTCACCGGACTGCCACAACTTGTTAGATATGATGGAGAGTGGCTTAGCCACTTTATCCACTAGTTCCCTCCCTCCTTCCAGATTAAGACTGGCAGGATTCCTTATGAAACTGGACTTGTCACTTTATGACTTTTTTTACCCTTCTTAATAAGAACAGCTTCTGCAGTGTACTCAGAGGTCCTTTAAGTGGGATAAAAAAGAAGATGGGAGAACGATAAAGAAACTGTAGATATGGTATATACATACATATAAACCCCATTTTTCAGCATTAGAGGAACATTGGTCTCTGTCAATTGGTTATTTATGTCTCTGCTTTTTATATTGAAGAAGAACAGGTCTTTTTTTCCTAAGCTGGTGTCTGGGGAAGGGGAACCAAACTGCAGTTGCTTATTTGTGTCCTTGCTATGGTGGGAAAGCATCTTTTGCACCAAGTGTAGGCTTTTCCTCTATTCTCCAGCAGAGTTCAAAGATGATTTTCCTACACAACCAGAATTCATCAGGGCTGGCAGGGAGGGTGGGAAGCAAGTTATAGTACTTGCTGCAAGATAATATATGTGTAATCTACATTTACCTACAGTTTAGGACTAATAGCTGCAAACTGCAATCACAGTATAGGAAAAGAAATAGGCTAACTCTTCTCTGACAGATCCTGAGTGAAAATGCAGATAGCAGGCTCTGGCAATTGCACTCCTGGGGCAACACACAGTTCCACAGGGGTCCTGGAAATATCTGTCTGAAAGCCTTCCTGGGACCATCAATGCAGGCTGTAACCACGAATGCTCTGTATTGCGTTTGTGGCCTCTGCTTCTCTTCTCCGTGCTGTGGCTGCCTTTACAGCTCTGCTGTGAGAGGGTAGGCAGGGAAAGTGCAGCCGCGGGTATTATTTATGCTTTTATCTACTTTGCTTTATGGATTGTGGATCATCATGCTACTGGTAGCTTTTCTCTGGATTGTAAAAGCGTAAGTACAGTTTCAGTGGAGGTGCTTTCTCAAGATTGGCCGTATCAAGTAGGCCTGAGACTCTGGAAATGGCAAGCTCGGAGCAGTGACTAGCAATAGCTGTGATTGTTTACAAGTGGAGGACAATATTTTTGCTTACAAGTTTGTTGCAGAGTTTCCCAAAAAGCTCTTTCTTTGAGGTGTTCCTGTGAGAAAGAAAAGTGAGTATTTACATGGTGTAGACTTCTGTACAATTAAAGTTTTGTACTCAAGGTGTGATGAAATTAAATTGCGAGCATGCGTGAGAGGTAGCTCTTAGCAGCAAAACATGACATGTACCAGGGAGGGCATGCCATTGTTTTGGCTTTGGGCAGTGGGTGGAACAAGAGGAAAATACAATATCTCACTTGTGACTTTAATAATTCTTAGTGGACATGGTTGACATTTTTAAAACTCCTTCCTGACCAAACAGGCAAAAGCAGCCTGGGACAGTAACTCCTGCTCCAAGCAGATTGACTCTGACAATGGTGGTGAGCCCCACGCTGCCATCATTCCTCATGTGTATGTTCCTTTATGTTTACCTGACTTCAGAAGCTGGTATGGAAGCGAGAGCAACCCTGGATTTTGGGAGAGGGCGTTCAGTAACATCTGGGATTTGCTTTTATGTTTTAGATACCAGTGGCTATATGTAACACTGGCACAATGTCTATATGGAGTAGGGGCAGTGTCTAAAAACATCCTCCAAATCCTGCTCTTCAAGATTTGGACACATACTAGATTAAGCAGTGACAGGATGTTTTTCAGTGCTTTTTCAGCCTGTCAAGGAAGCATTCATCTCTTGGAACTTATTGCTATGTCTCCTTACTTCTTCCAGGTCAGCTTATTTATACTTACAAATTCTCTTAGCCTCTTGATGACTGTGTCTGTCTCTGACAGTGAACATGGTTTGCAGAACTCATGACGAAATGAATTAATGAGAATGATCTTGTTTCTGGAAACTTTCACTATTGATGATTATTTTCTGTAGGTCTACTATATTTACAGTCGTTTAGAAATACACGATAAATGGAACCTCATGTTTCCATAAATTTTTACAGTTGTTATCTGGCAGAGAGACACTGAGACAGCCAGGGTTAGGTCTTTCTGGAAAGTGTCACACAGTACTAAATCTCGGGGTGCTGTATATAAAATCTTCATAAATATACATTAATCATCCTCAGTTCGATTTCTGAGATACAGCACCATACAATTTCTGAGTAAAACAAACATGTGAAGTATGCAAAACTGAAGTAGCACTTAGAACTCTATGAATAGCTTTTAAACAAAATACTATCACTGGAAATTTGCTAGTGTACCTTATGCAGATTTTCTCACATTGTTGCTGCTAATATATAATGTAAACATCACACTTAAGCATAAGTACACTCATTTTAATATGTATTTAGTAAGATTTCACCCTTAATTTTCTCGTAGAAATGATCTGTCAATATGATTGCAATACCCAGTTTGTACCTTTGGCCTCTGGAACATGACGACTGATTTATTTTCCCAGAATTTCCATGACTTCTGTCAATTAACAGCTAAAGGTTCTCTGTAACTACCTATGACTTAATCTTTGATAGTGGACTGGTTTCAGGGCATGGCAAAATGCACATCCTGCGTACTATGTCCAAACTGAACCCCAGTTTGTGAAGTAGGCTTTTATTTAGGCCCTGGGTTTTGTAATGGTCTTCAGTTATACAATAAGCACTACTGGAATGAAGAATTGCTTCAAAGCATCATTTTCCCTGTGCAAGAGGCACCTCTCTGGCTAAAAATAAACACACAAACCAGGCAGTTTTAAATAACTGAAAGATAACACTCTTCCATTTCTTTCAAGCAGAAAAATTATGTAAGAGCATTGCAACCAAAGTAAGGTAGTTGTATCACGTAACAGGAGCCTGGAAGGTAGTCAGATGCTACAGCGATAAAGGGCCATGTAAGAATATAAATAGAACATTAGAAAGACTGCTCTGAAGCTGTGTGTTTCCCAGCTTTAGAGGGCTGAAAAATGGCAAGATGCTGAACGAGTACTTCTGTAAAACTTTTCATTACAATTTCCAAGCACCCAGGAAAATTAGGGGAGAGATTTGTAATGCAAAAAGTATTCCACAAATAGTGGTTAGTCATAGTTGTATGACTGATTTACCATGTGAAAATTAATAAAATATATACTTCATTACAGAGGGAAGATGTGTCTTGAGAAAGCATACGAAGATTATCCTGTGATCTCCAGAATGAAGCTGTGCTGGCTTAGAAATGAAAATTATATCTTTCGAGATGATAAATCTGAGCTAGAACCAGCTTCCTTATCTGCTACAAAATCTGCTGTGTACTGTGGTCTCCATGTTAACTGCTGCATCCGTACCAATAACCTCTCAGCTTTTCTGACCTAAAACGTTGCTTTCAGAAAGATTTCATCACGGTTTGTTTATATCATGGCAAAGTCACAACATAAACCAAATCTCACAGCTTCCCTTTCAGGTCTAATGCACCCCAATTTGCTTTTTCAGTGTTCCTGTAAGTGTACAGTGATGCGATGTGTCTGCCCTATGTTCCTAACTGTAAACACTTTTTCTGTTGTCTCCTAGCTCACAGCAGAGATTCAAGACATTTCTCACAAATTTTGCTGTCATATTCCTCACCTGACATCCACATGGAGCTCAAGGCTTTAATTAACTCATAGAACTTAAATTGCCTGTGATGCCACATTACTTCTCTATGCTGTGGTCTCATCCAAACTGAGCATTCCCCATGTAATTAGAAGTTGAAGTGTTACACACACCAAAATGCCAGAGTAGGTGCACAGCGCAGGTGGTAAGTAGATGCTTATTTTTCATTTCTCCTGAAAAAAAATCTTATGAATGACTGCAACATTGCACTTAAAATATTCACTCAAGGCACTATTTTATTTTCAACATCTGGCTAATTAGCACTTGGACAGTGTCAAGAACAGAAGAATGAAGTGAAATACGGCATAATATCACTAACTAAATGATACAATTCAGTTTTGCCACATTCTTTATTTTGTTTATTTTCTTCTACTTAAATTCCTTGAAAGGATTCAAATGGTACTTTAAATGGCTTGCTGCTTTTCTGCCAAGTGTAATATTAAGTCAGCTATATCTCAGCAAATCTGTGTATCAGATTGGAATCATGCAGTAGCCTTCCTGTGCATTACTGTAATATTTCTTCCCAAGAAGGTCTAATTAAATGACAGTTTGGATTTGCTCTATTTAATGCTTAATACAGTTTATCAATAAAATTCCGTTTCCTCATATGCCTCAGTGCCCAGAATAGATAAATTCTTTAAGACATTTTCCTGTATCTGCCTTGATTCAGTTGATGTAGGAGTATTTAAATACTGACAGCCTACATTCATATGTATCAATGTACATCAAGCATTTTCTTTATAATTAACTTATTCTTGTCCAAGATATTGTAAATAAGGTGCTTCTTACCAAACATGAGATAGCACACAGAAAGAGGTAGAAAGAGGCAGATAGCAGATATTTAAAAGGTAATAATGATTTAAAAGAAACATTATAACTAGGTGCCACTGGGAATTCCATAAACAAATTGGAAGTCTCCTTGTTCGGGTAAATGTTGGAGAGGAGAAATTTTTGAAAGGGAAAATATAGAACAGTTCTACACAGTCACTGTTCAGAAGTGCTTGCCAAAATCACAGGTAGACATTGACATTTTCCTTGGTTAATTTAACGTAGTGAGAAAATCCGATTTTCCTTCACTATTGCAAAAATAATATCTCTTATGAATAATACTGTTCTGCCCCCTCACTCAACCATCTTTACAAATGTGGAAGGGCAAAATTACTTCACTAGCTGTTCTGATGAGAACCAGTCTTCTGTCCTCAGGAAAAAAAGAAAAAAAAAAGAAAAAAAAAAGAAATCCTGAGCTTTTTCGTAAGATATCATCTGCTTGTTTTCAGAACAGTCCAATTTTATCTTCAATAGATTTTAGATATTTTTTTTTTTGTCTATGATTTTTAATGAGCTCTATGGTTTCAAGAAATAGTCTGGGTGGTCATGGTTTTGTGTTCCTTTCTATTTTTTCTTAAAGATCTTGCTATTTTTCATTTTCTTTGGCAGTGTCCTTGCACGACCTCACAGAGAAAGGAAAATATATCTGTCTTTTAGATCTGCCTACTTGCAGTTGTGCTGTCAACGCACATCTCAAGTTCCTCCAGCCACAGTTTGATTTTTCCTGTGTTAGCTGCTGAACTTTCATTGGCACTCTGACTGCACAGCTTGAGTGACTTATGGATTCTTTTCCCCTGTAAGCTTTTTTTCACCTGTGACTTCTTGTATTAATTACCAGTATTGTGTTTTCATGCTCCAATTACTTGATTTTTTTTTCCCCAGAACCAGTCGTCATCTTTATTTTGCTATCCAGTTTCTCACTTGTAGCATTCATTTGTGTACATTTTTTCACAAGCTAAAGCACTAACTACAGAAGTATTTCTCTTTCTCCAGCACACCTGATATAGAATCATAAAATTGTTCAGGTTGGAAAAGACCTATAAGATCATTGATTCCAACTGTTAAAGTAGCACTCCCAAGTCCAACCACTAAATCATGTCTCTAAACACCACATCTGTGCGGCTTTTAAATACCTCCAGGGATGCTGGCTTTCCTGCACACCTTGTTCCAGTCATTGATAAACCTTTCAATGAAGAACTTTTTTCCTAATACCCAACCTAAACCTCCCCTGGCACAAGTTGAGGCCATTCCTCTTGTCCTGTCGTTTGCTACTTGGAAGAAGAGACCAACACCCACTGCACTACAACTTCCTTTCAGGTCATTGTAGAGACCAGTCAGGTCTCCCCTCAGTCTCCTCCAGGCTAAACAAGTCCAGGTATCTCAGCCACTCCTGACCAGACTTGTGCTCTAGACCCTTCATCCGCTTTGTTGCTCTTCTCTGAACATGCTCCAGCACCTCAATATCTGTCTTGTAGTGAGGGGCCCAAAACTAAACACAGTACTCAAGATGTGGCCTCACCCCTAGTACAGGGGGACAATCACTGCCCTCGTGCTGCTGGTCACGCTGTTCCTGATACAAGCCAGGATGCTGTTGGCCTTCTTGGCCACCTGGGCACACTACTGGCTCATATTCAGCTGGCTGTCGACCAACACACACAGGTCCTTTTCCTCCAGGCAGCTTTCCAGACACTCTGCCCCAAGTCTGTAACATTTCCTGGTCTGGTTGTGACCCAAGTGCAGGACCCGGCACTTGGCCTTGTTAAACCTCATACAGTTGGCCTCGGCCCATTGATCCAGCCTGTCCAGATGCCTCTGCAGAGCCTTCCTACCCTCCAGCAGATCAACACTCCTGCCCAACTTAGTGTCATCCACAAACTTACTGAGGGTGCACTCAACCCCTTCACCCAAAGCATTGGTAAAGATGTTAAACAAGACTGTCCCCAATACTGAGCCCTGGGGAACACTACTTGTGACCAGCTGCCAACTGGATTTAGCTCCGTTCACCACTACTCTCTGGGCTCGGCCTTCCAGCCAGTTTTTCACTGAAGATTACGTCTGTCTAAGCCATGAGCTGCCAGCTTCTCCAGGAGAATACTGTGGGAGACCGTATCAAAGGCTTTATTGAAGTCCAGGTAGATGACATCCACACCCTTTCCCTTGTCCACTAAGCAGGTCATTTTGTCATAGGAGATCAGGTTAGTCAAACAATGTTGTCGATCTTTTTATTTTATTTTTAAAATCTATATGCTTTTTCTATATTTGATTGCATTGGGGATACCTAACAGACCACTATCTGTTTTTCAGTCCTTAAAAAGCTGCTTAAAATAAATAGTAAATAATATCTACTACTATTAAAATTAATGCTTACAGCATCTTTAGACATCTATTCAAGTTTCCCTGTAGCTTCCTATTTCTAATATGTCTCAAACTCTGCATGGTGGAGAACTACTGCCTTCCCTCGTCACTGGAATCCACACACCAGTGGGACATTTCCCTTCCTAGATCTTCAGATGCAAGATTATGTGGCTACATAATCACACTGAAGAGAAACTGTCTGCTGACCTTCGAGGGTCATGAGCCACAAAGTCACCAATACTCTGTTCTGAACAGTTACTATGTGGGAACTCATAGCTTTATTGTGAAGGGCTTTGGGGTTCTTGAGCGAGTAGGTCTGATGGTAACAGTTCCATGGAAAGACTTCACCCTGTTCGTTGCAGGAGGCTAACATAATACTTAACTACTGCTTTTGCCTCAACACAGTGTTATATACAAATACTGATGATGTGCAGATATAGAATCACAGAATTATAGGATCACAGAATCATACAATCATTAAGGTTGGAAAAGACCTCCAAGATCATCTAGTTCAAATGTCCCCCTACCACCTATATTACCTACTAAACCATGTCCCTAAGTACCACATTCAACCTTTCCTTAAACACCCGCAGGGACGGTGACTCCACCACCTCCCTGGGCAACCTGTTCCAATGCCCGACCACCCTTTCCAAGAAGAAATTTCTCCTAACCTCCAACCTGAAGCTCCCCTGGCGCAACTTGCAGCCATTCCCCCTTGTCCTATCGCTAGTTATCTGCGAGAAGAGGCCAACCCCCAGCTCACCCTTTCAGGTAGTTGTAGAGGGCAATAAGGTCTACCCTGAACCTTCTCTTCTCCAGGCTAAACAGTCTCAGTTCCCTCAGCCGCTCCTCATGAAACTTGTGATCCGGACCCTTCATCAGCTTCATTGCCATTCTCTGGAAGGCTTAAATCAGGCTGCTTTTCAGGTATAGTTTTTGCAGGCTGGTCAGAAGATAAGCTGACTTGAATATGCAATGAGAAACTCTCCACTCTGTTGCTGGCCAAGATCCCCAGATGGTGAGGGCATTCTGGGCAGGTACCCTGCATCAACATCCAAATGTTACCAGATTCATTAAAACTCTCAATATGAATGGTTTTTCTATGTGTTGTGGGCAAGATAAGGGAAGAAACCAGCAAAATGTTAAGCAATAATGACTAATAAAGCAGCTCCCTCTGGACTCCTGAGAAAACTGTCCTTCAAACATAGTAGTTCTGAAAGGCACCCAGCTTCCACAGATGAGAAAAGCTGCATTCATATTCCTGCTATCCGTGTGAATGGTGATTATCCTATTTCCTCTTGCTACTTTTAAAATCCACCTCCTCAGCTGCGATATTTCTAGTCCTGTGATTAGTACTAGAATATTACAGGAACATGGATGCCCTAGTTCCCTGGCACCAAACCAAACAATATTGATGGCATTTCTGAAACGCAATGACTCTAGACTACTGTTTTCCATTACATATAACTGCCTCCCAGGCTTTAAATAATAGGTAATCTCAAAATAAATGTGTAATTTGCCATAATATTCCTCTGTTCAACTCTTTTAAGAGACTATTGTAAAGACACATTTTTATAATGTCTCTGATCACAGAGTAACTCGATGTAGACCAGTAAAGTAGAAAATCTAACAGTTCCCTCATAAAACTAAGATAGTACTTAGGAATCCATGAAATAATTTCAGCCCCTATTCAACTCAGGGAGCGTTTCCTGGCATCACTAAAAAAGACAAGAAACAGTGTACCAGTCCTCCTATGGGAGTTATTTTGGATCATTTCTGGCTTTCAAATATACTCACTAGGTATTTGCTTAAAAATGCAATTTATTTGGAAAGTGTTTTTAATCCAAAGACAAGGTCCTGTGTCACGGCATCAGCTACTGACTGTTGCTGAGTAACAGAGCAAACAAAGCAGCTCCCTCTTCGCTGCAGGATCCTGCGTGGTTCTGCTGAGCTATTTGCACTTCTGAGTTCAATGGGACTAGGATATGATGCGAGGCTCTGATGGTGTACAAAGTCCAGCTTCTCTCTGTAAGGTAAAATGGAAAAGCTTTAGAGCTGTAAATAATGTAGCTGCACCTCACAGACCTTGTTGATGGGGCTGTGCTGCTCACAAGTGCAGCATGCACTGGACTTGTACTAGTATGGGTATTGTGGTGTTTGATATCACACTGCGTCTCGACCCGGCACGTAAAAGGAGATAGAAAGAGCAGGGACTGTTCTGCCAGGTGGCTCCAAAGCTGACAGATTTGCTTTATTTATTAAGTAGGAAAAAACAGTTTTTCAGTTTAGAGAATTAGGAAGGTGAAAAGGAGGCTTTCTGCAGTCAGAGGTGAGATATTCTGTATTACACACTGTCCGCTAAAGGCAAAGAGGAAAGTTCTTTTCAATGCAAAGCAGAGATGCGCTGGGTTTGGGTTTTGGCTGCAGGATGTGCATGTCATGAGAGACAGTGCACTTGAAAGAGCAGGCAGGAGTGTTAAAACAGAGGGAAAAGAGGGAACAGCATCTAGAGGAGGTGAGAAAAAGAGACTGCAGTCACTTATCAGAGAAAGAGGAGGAAGTGAATCAGTGGAGGGGGATACACCACACATGATTTTTCATACTCAGAGTGTTGCCCAGTGCCTTAGGTGCCTTCAACTTCGTAATGCCAAGGGACTTATTAGCTGTGGTTCTGTAGCCTCCCTTTTCCTTGAAGCTCTCCAATGTTTTGCCCAGGCTGATGTGGTAATGTTTTTTCCTGTTGTTTGCATGCTGTTATCCTTGTGCTACTGTTCTCAAGGTTTTATTTCTGCAAATCCTGAACAGCATTGTTCTGGGACTTTTCTGAAACAAATTGCTCCCAGCAACAGAATGACCCTTTTCCCTTTCCTTTCTCTGCCCTTTGGTTCTAGCTTTTGGATTATGTTAAGGGGACCCATTAGTATGCAAGCACATATCTTATCAATCATAGAATCATAGAATCATGAAGATTGGAAGAGTCCTCGAGGAACATCTATTCCAATGACCAAGCCTGCAGCACCAGCAGTGAAAATGTGCTCCATCCAGCACTAACAGCACCAGAAGCAAAGACCAATGTAAAGGTCGAGTCCTGATGAAAGTTATATAGTCCCTATGGAAAAAGATTGCTGGAGTTTGCCTGCTGTGCTGGAGAGAAGCCCAGGGGAGATGCTCATTAGGGATGCCAATTGCTGCTCTTCCCAGACGGCTATGGGGGAGTTTTCTTTTCTTTTTTTTTTTTTTCTTTTTTCTTTCTCTCTCCCTTAGTTTTTACTTTTCCTTGAAACTAACTTTGCTATAGACTTGATGTATCTCATCAGCTAAGGACCCTGCTAATAAATCTTCATGCATGTAAAGCTGTCTCACAACACAAAGCAATCATATATTTAATGAAGATTTTCAGAGGAAAATACCATTGCTGTATTTTTAAAAAAAGATAAACCCCAAGGTGCTTCAAACAACATTTAAAGTCTCTCTCAACAGGAAACTCTTCTAGCAAGCAAAATGAGAGAGCCTTCAAGCACTCTTTCAAATCTGACATCTTTACCAACATCAGCGTTTGCACCTAGCTCAAACATTTATGTTGGGTGTACAGACTCCTAGGAATCCCAAGGCTGGGAATGGATATTATGGTGGTCATCCAGTCCCTGGTGGGGAAGACAGATCCACTACACATAAATAATGGGATAGGAAAGCTTCCTGAAGAAGCCAGGATCTAGCAGATGTAATTGGCTGTGGAATATAATGCAACATCATTAATGGAAGCACTTATGAATAAGGAGCAACCGCAAAGGAGAAAAGCTGCCTTCAGGAATTCTTGCAGCTTCTGCTAAATGACCTGCTTGAGAAATGAGGAGTAGCTGGCGTGGTATTGGAGTTGGTTTGCCCCTGAGATATCAGATAAAACTCTCAGAAGCCTGTTAATGATGGGAAGTTGGTGGCTGGATAGTCATAGAATCATAGAATGGTTTGGGTTGAAAAGGACCTCAAAGATCATCTAGATTCAACCCCCCTGCCATGGGCAGGGACATCCTCCACTAGACCAGGTTGCTCAAAGCCCCATCCAACCTGGCCATGAACACTTTCAGAGAGGGGACATCCGCGACCTCTCTGGGCAAACCGTTCCAGTGTCTCACCAGCCTCACAGTGAAGAATATTTTCCTTACATCTGATCTAAATCTCCCCTCTTTTATTTTAAGCCCACTATCCTTCCCTGCCCATGCAAACAGGCCCTCCCCAGCTTTCTGGTATGCCCCCTTTAGGTACTGGAAGGTTGCTATAAGGTCTCCCCAGAGTCTTCTCCAGAATGAACAACTCCCTCAGTCTCCAGACATCAATCTGGACAGGTACTGCTGCTATTGTTTCTAAGAAAGCCTACGTGTTCATAAGGAGTCATTTTGAAGCTGTCATTTATGGCAGTTAGGCTGACTAGGGTGGAGATGCCAAGAAGTGAGGACCACATCTGCATCCATGCTTGGACATGAATGCCAAGGTGCTTGAAAAAATGCTGTCAGCTTTGGGACTGTTCAGCATCTACCTGATTTTTGCCTTGCACTTCCCTCATTTGTTGCTGTCTTGGGAGCTGCTGTCTCACCAGTAGAATTAAATCAAGACCTGGCACATTTCTCATGCTTATGCAGAGTTGTTTTCAGTCGCAGCATTTAAAAAATCTATAGCAAACAAACATTACCATGTCATTTATTAAAATAAGACCAGTTGCCCCCATGGCATTCAGCCCCCTGAGCTGGAAGACAGGGATGGAGGGCAGAATAAAGCCCCCCAATGATCCAGGAGGAAGCAGTTCACAACCTACTACACCACCTGGACGCTCACAAGTTTATGGGGTCAAATGAAATCCACCTGAGAGTACTCAGGGAGCTGGCAGAGGAGCTTGTGAAGCCACTCTCCATCATTTGTCAACAGTCATGGTTAACAGGGGAGATCCCAAATTACTGGAGGTTTGCCAACGTGACACCCATCTACAAGAAGGGCCAGAAGGAGGATCTGGGAAACTGCAGGCCTGTCAGTCTGACTTCGGAGTCAGGGAAGGCTGTGGAACAGTTCATCTTGGGTGTGCTCACCACGCATGTACAAAGGAACCAGGGGATCAGGCCCAGCCAGCACGGGTTTACGAAAGGCAGATACTGCTTGACCAACCTGATCTCCTTCTATGACCTGGTGACCCGCCTAGTGGATGAGAGAAAGTCTGTGGATGTCATCTGTCTGGGCTTCAGTAAAGCCTTTGACATGGTCTCCCACAACATTCTCCTAGAGAAGCTGGTGGCTCATGGCTTAGACAGGTGCACTCTTCGCTGGGTAAAAAACTGGCTGGAAGGCCAAGCCCAGGGAGTTGTGGTGAATGGAGCTAAACCCAGCTGGCGGCTGGTCACAAGTTGTGTTCCCCAGGGCTCAGTATTGCGACCAGTCTTGTTTAATATCTTTATCAGTGATCTGGATGAGGCAATTGAGTGCACCCTCAGTAAGTTTGTGGACGGAGTGTTGATCTGCTGGAGGGTAGGAAGGCTCTGCAGAGGCATCTGGACAGGCTGGATTGATGGACCAACGACAGCTATATGAGGTTTAACAAGGCCAAGTGCCGGGTCCTGCACTTGGGTCACAACCAGACCAGGCAATGCTACAGGCTTGGGCCAGAGTGGCTGGAAAGCTGCCTGGAGGAAAAGGACCTGGTGTGTTGGTCGACAGCCAGCTGAGTATGAGCCAGCAGTGTGCCCAGGTGGCCAAGAAGGCCAACAGCATCCTGACTTGTATCAGGAATAGTGTGGCCAGCAGCACAGAGTACTGTGTTTAGTTTTGGGCCCCTCACTACAAGACAGATATTGAGGTGCTGGAGCATGTCCAGAGAAGAGCAACGAAGCTGGAGAAGGGTCTAGAGCGCAAGTCTTCTGAGGAGTGGCTGAGGGACCTGGGGTTGTTTAGCCTGGAGAAGAGGAGGTTGAGGAGAAACCTTGTCGCTCTCTACAACAACCTGAAAGGAGGTTGTAGTGCAGTGGATGTTGGTCTCTTCTCCTAAGTGGCAAGTGATAGGACAAGAGGAAATGGCATCAAATTACTCCAGGAGACATTTAGGTTGGATATTATGAAAAAAATTTTCAGCAAAAGAGTGGTCAGGCATTGGAACAGGCTCCCCAGGGAGGTGGTGGAGTCACTGTCCCTGGAGGTGTTCAAAATCTGCGTAGATATGGCACTTCAGGACATGGTTTAGCAGACATGGTGGTTTCAGGTTGCTGATTGGTCTTGATGATCTTAGAGGTCTTTTCCCACCTTAAAGATTCTATCATTCTATGATAATTTGGGCTTAAAGCTAAATTCAGAAACAAAAATTGTTTTATTCAGCAATGTATGTCCAGGGTAAATCACTACATATAAAGAAGCCTGTAAAATCCCTCCTTTTTCACAGTCACTTTTATGAGGAAGGCGAGACTAACCCTGCCTTGCTGAAAAGGGAAAGACCAAGTTCCCCTTCTGAGGTTCTTCCTAGTCCCAGTTTCTGATTCTTTTATTCAGCTCTCATTCTAAAGTAACCCCAGAACGGAGGTCATGGTAAGTATTCTGAATTGTCATCATTTCTTCTAAAATCAAAACTCTGTGTTTTAAGAGTCTCATTCTATTCTAGAAGCTAGGTTGTTAAGAAAATAATGGAAAAATTTCCTCCCTGTGGAACTTTTTATACGCTATTTTCTATTGTTTACTTAAAACAAAGTATATTAAACTGCCAGCATCAACAGCAGCCTCATATTTTTTCTTTATATGAATAAAATATGAAGAAGACAAAAAAATATTTCCCATCATACTGTTGAAGAGTGAGATGTGAAAAACCTGGCAAACGCTGAACAGTTTCATAAAATTATTGAATAACTGCTGAACAATAGGTCTGGCAAACAAAGGTAAATAGGTGCAATCATGTAAGATGGAACTCCATAAAATGACAACTAAATATATATTCTTTAGTTGTATCACGTGAGAAGAATTTTTAGTGACAAAAGTAAGCAGAACCATCAAACTTCAGTCAAATTATATACAATTATACTTCAAAGCACATTTTCAACAATGGAGAAATAAGCCTTTTTATCGTAATAATTTTAATTTTTTAACATTTTTTTCTCCGTAGTAGAGTATGTGTCAGAGGATCTTAATGTGCCATATGCTGTGCATTCCTAGGAATCCTTTCGCTGTTACGAACTCCAGCAGCAGCTGGTGAAAACTGATGGTCCAGTGCAACTTTCAGCTTTTTTACCAGCCAACACAGTCAGTCCCAATCTCCTTATTGGCAGTGAATTAAAGAACTGCTGCAGAAAAATAATAGCTTTGTGTCTGATGTCTAGGACAGCCTGCTCATAATCTGACTTTCTGACATTAGTGAGTTGCTGCTTCTGCCTGTGCTGTACCTCACCGACAAGCGGAGAAAAACATGTACTGGCTCTGATGCTGGATTCATTCTTCCTAGGTGTCTATAAAGCATGGGAACGAAAAGCACTGCCCATATACAAAGAATGAGCTCAGGATAAACTTTCAGTTGTTAACATGGACCTGTTTTTCTCAGTTTTACTGCTCTGATGACAATGAAATTCATGCAAAATGTATATACTGCAGCAGCAGGAACATGTCAGTTCAATTAGTAGACTGAAAAAAACAAATCATGTTTTCCCCTGCTGTTTCTGCAAACAATTTTAGGTTTTATTTTGATGACAGTTCAACTGCATATGGCCAGATGGGATTCCATTTGTGGTTTGTCAATAGACTTTTGAATTTCTCTGCTACTTTAAAATGAGAAGTTGAGGGCTAATTCAGTGCTTGTAAAAGAGGAATTGACATGTTTATAATGAGTTTCATCAGAAAGCTTATCATCATGGGATAGTTAATAAAGATTACTTAATGAGTCTTCACATGACCCCTTTGAGGCTGACATATTAATATGATAAGCCTTTGGCAGATGAGGCAAGTAGGATGATAAAATTCATACATGCTGCACAAAATCAGAGGCTCTGAAAGATTCATTTTTACAGTCTGCATTCTCAAACCTCTGACTTAAAGCAACTGACAAGTGTGTTCATCCAGAACACTTTAGTGAGGAGCTGGTTTGGCAACATCAACTTTGATACCATTTTTTAAAATTCCTTTTTCTCCATGCAGTCAGCTAATGGTTGAAAAGCAGTAAATCGCAGCAGCTCAGGTAACATTGCTACGTTATCAGCTTTCTGCATAGCAACTTCCCACTACATTCTCCAGGCTTTACATCTACAGGTATCAGTGAAAAGAAACCTCATGGGAGGGGAGTATTTGTCACATTTCCAGCTCTGAAAATGAAATGTCAGAGAGTTCTGTGGAAATGTCAAGAACACATGAGAAAAAATTCAGTGTGCTAAGATCTTGCATTCATTTCTCTCAGTTTATTTGAATAGCTTAAATCTGAATGTTGTGCCCAGAACCCAGACCCTGTTGCAGCTGATGGGAATAGTGGAATTTCTATGGTAAGACCCTTAATAACACGAACACAAGCCTGGGAATAGCCACACTGAAGACAGTGTTTTTTTCCTACAAGCGTGCATTGGTGATGCATGATCAGTATTTGAACACATGCCAAAGCTCAGTGTGAATCATTACAAAATTCTTTAAAATAGACTTCAAATCAGGCAGAAAGTAGCTCAAAGGCTTAACTATTTAGTGGTATGCCATAATTTTAAAAGAAGGCAATCTGCCAATCAATGCACTTGACATCAATCCAGGAACTTTTCCATAGGTCAGCACCTGAAATGATTTTGAATGTTTCTAAGGGTGAAGTAATACACACATAACTATGTGGACAGAAGAACGACTTATAACTGAAAGAAAATGGAGCAAACACCTTAAAAACAACTACTGCCAATAAGAAAGGATAAGTTATGAGAGATTTGTGCCATTATTATACTATGAAACGGAAATGGCTTTTCACCTGGCAGAAAAAAAAAGGAGTCACAGAATATTCTCTTTAATATCTTTATCAGTGATCTGGATGAGGCAATTGAGTGCACCCTCAGTAAGTTTGTGGATGACACTAAGTTGGGCAGGAGTGTTGATCTGCTGGAGGGTAGGAAGGCTCTGCAGAAGCATTTGGACAGGTTGGATCGATGGCCCGAGGCCAACTGTATGAGATTTAACAAGGCCAAGTGCCGGGTCCTGCACTTGAGTCACAACCAGACCAGGCCATGCTACAGGCTTGGGGCAGAGTGTCTGGAAAGCTGCCTGAAGGAAAAGGACCTGGGTGTGTTGGTCGACAGCCAGCTGAATATGAGCCAGCAGTGTGCCCAGGTGGCCAAGAAGGCCAACAGCATTCTGGCTTGTATCAGGAACAATGTGGCCAGCAAGAGTAGGGAAGTGATCATTCCCCTGTACTCAGCCCTGGTGAGGCCACACCTCAAACACTGTGTTTAGTTTTGGACCCCTGACTACGAGAAAGACATTGAGGTGCTGGAGCATGTCCAGAGACGAGCAACAAAGCTGGAGAAGGGTCTAGAGCACAAGTCTGGTGAGGAGTGGCTGAGATAGCTGGACTTGTTTAGCCTGGAGGAGACTGAAAGGAAGTTGTAGTGCAGTGGGTGTTGGTCTCTTCTCCCAAGTAGCAAGTGATGGGACAAGAGGAAATGGCATCAAATTACTCCAGGAGACATTTAGGTTGGATATTATGAAAAATTTTTTCACCAAAAAGCATGTCAATCACTGGAACAGGCTGTGCAGGGAAGTGGTTGAGCCACCATCCCTGGAGGTATTTAAAAGCTGCATAGGTGTGTTGCTTAAGGACATGGTTTACTGGTTCGACTTGGCAATGTTAGGTTAACTGTTGGACTTCATGATCTTAAAGGTCTTTTCGAAGCTAAATGATTCTATGATTCTCTAACATTGATTCCTACACAGCAGCTGTCAAAAAGAAAATACAATTTAGAGAAATGAGGACGGTTTTCATGGTCATCAGGTGAGTTACCTCGGTAATTGCTTTTTCTCTAGGGGTGTATTCCTCAGGCCAGGGATTGAAGTTCTTGTATTTTCTTCTCAATGGTTGGATCCATAAGACCTAAACACTCTGTGTCTGACTCGGTGGATACAGGAGCACATCTTAGGTCCTAATTCCACCTAAAGGATATAAGGAAGCATGACCTAGCCCCTTTCTGCCACATGTTTTCTTTTACAGAGAGGAATGTGATGTTCAGATAGGATCCAAAGTGTCTAGTAGAAATGGATGACCAGTGGACCATGAATCTCAGCTATATTCTAGCATATTTGCAAGTTGGACAAGACAAAGTTTTGGCTCCTGGTCTGAGGCCTCCCAGTCTATGTAAATGTTGAACAGCCAGTGATCCCCAAATTAATTCACATGCAGTGACAAAAGCATATTCAAAATAAAGATTAATTATCCTCAGATTTATAGTTCTGCAGCATGTACATGAAAGAATTACTACAATAAAAATACTAAGTAATTGTTTACTAAATACTCTTGGTGCAGTCTGTTCAGCATGTGTAAAACCCTGTTTGCCAACTAGAATTTCTGGCTTGAGAAGGCAGATTTTAACAGCCATAAAAAGCTCTGGTTTGGTGTTTATTTGGCCGACAGACTTTTTAAGTTTCTGGATACCAACACTCCTCTCCAGCATCAGGCTGAAGGTCAAGGATTCACCTTCATCTTCCTTTTCACAAGCCTGAAAGCTTAAATCGTATTAGCTTGGTGGGACTTGAGTTGGGACTTTTCCCAGCTAATGGTTCCTCTTCTTTGTTCCCTAAAGAAACTGTGTTATCGGTTTGCTTTTTCCACTAGTCACCTCTAACAAGTTCTTGGATTCAGGCAATACACTAGAATGTGAGAATCAGGAAGGTTTTACAGAAATTGTCTCATTTCTCACAAGAACAAATAAATGTTTTCCTTTGAAGATAATCTCAGCTGTCCCATGCAAAAGCATCACAAGCTGTGATAAAGTACATACCTTAATAGGGATATTTGAGCTGTGTGATTAGGAGAAAAGGGGAAAAACATGTCTATTTATGGTGCAGTGTAGCAGTCAAGTGATAGACTTTAAATGAAGAAAGAACCACTAATGCAAAAAATATTCTGTTTTCCAAAGGAAAGTGCCAACCAGTGACATGGGAGTGAAGCACACAGGAATATTTACAGAAGTAAAATTTTCTTGAACCTTGAATTATACCAGTGACTCTGTAATCCAGTCTTTGAGGAAGAATAGCCAGACTGTTGCCCTTGGACAGTCAGTTACACCTAATAAGGCGAGAGCAAAACACTATCAAATAAGAGGATGAGATTTTATACTCATTCGTTATACACTTACAAAATAAATTGTTCTAAACCTATGTTTTAAGTTTGTGTAGCAAGGTTTTGGTAGCAGGGGGGCCACAGAGGTGGCAGCTTCTGTGAAAAAGCTGCTAGAAGTTTCCTCTGTGTCCAATAGAGCCAACGCCAGCTGGCTCCAAGACGGACCCGCTGCTGGCCAAGGCCGAGCCTGCCAGCGACAGTGGTAGCGCCTCTGGGTTAACAGAGTTAAGAATGAAAAAAAACAACTGTGGGAGCTTTTGCAACCAGAGAGAAGAGTGAGAAGATGCAAGAACCTCTGCAGACACCAAAGTCTGTGAAGAAGGAGGGGCAGGAGGTGCTCCAGGCGCTGGAGCAGAGATTCCCCAGTGGCCCGTGGTGAAGACCATGGTGAGGCAGGCTGTCCCCCTGCAGCCCATGGAGGAGGGAAGATGGTATGTACAGATTCTACCTGCGGAGACAAGCAGGAGTCGAACTTACAATCTTCTGCAATCTACAATCACTGCAAAAGGCAGTGGAGGTCTTTACAATGATTGTAATGTTGCTTATGTCCTCAGGCTTCAGCTAACAAAATACTTAAGCATGTGCCTAACTGCTATTGACATCCGTTGAGACTGGCAGGTTTTAAAGAAGTCCCTAAGCATAAGAATAGATTGAAACAACTCACTGAGGCAAAGCTTAAACTCACGAACTCCAAGAGTGCAGAAGACTGTTGGTTTTGTCTACCTCTTATACATTCTCATGTATAATTTAATAGTTTTGGTATGTACAAAATAATTGATCTCACACCATGCAGTTCAGATCACCATCTTCAGAAGCCCAAAGTATAGGACTAATAGCCTTGATTCAGAGCTCTGTTCTGGACTATTTGCAATTCTAAGTCAAATTACGGCAATGAGGGGAGAGTGAATTCAGCTCTCCTCCATTTTGGTAAAGATTCATTCTTTTTTACAAGTGTAGGAACAATCTCAGAAAAATTCATTGAACTGTCTGTGAAAAATTGAATTAGTTTGCTTATCTGTTTTGATCTCCTAATCTTATGGGAAGGGTTTTGGATTTAATTTGCCCAGAGTACTTAAGAAAAAGGTTGGTGATACCAAGTTGGAAAAAGTTTTAAAATTAGGTATTCATTTGCACAGGTTTTCTCTTGGGTCATTGCTATTCACCCCTCTCAGTCTGTGACATTTTTATTTGTCCTGGGCTCTGAACAGCTGATGTTTCTTATGTTTCACTTTACTCTAGCCTGGGAGGTCAAGCAGAGCAGCATTTAGCCAGAGCACTGACGTGCAAACCTCTTGTGATAGGCTCTCTCTCCTTCAGCTTTAGGTTGCACTACTCTAGAGATTTTACACCTTTTTGTATAAGTGAGGAGTTTCCATCTCTGTCACTTCTTGAAGAATAACTTCTGAACAGCTCTAGTGCAATATCTGCTCTACATCAGTGAACAAGGGAGAAGAGTAGAGGTGATTGGAGAGAGTCTGAGAAGAGCTAGGAATATATCTTCTTTGCTCTGAAAATAGATGCTCTGTCTTGGGTAGAATAACACAGTGGTACAATCTTTGTCTGGGCAAGGTCATCACTTGTCCAGATCTATTTTAAGGACTGTTTGGTCCTTAAGGTCTGTTTGTTTGCTTGCTTTTTCCCCCTTAGGTATGGTATAATGAGAGATAATCTGACCTCTGCAGAAAACCCATTCCTTAATATATTGATAAACAGCCTCATTAACATGTTGCTTTTTAATTTCTTGAAGGAAAAGCCTCTCATCATTTTTTACCAACATAATCAGTAGAGAAGGAACAAACTACTCATATTTAGACAGATATTTCCTGCTCAGCTTTAATGGAGAAACTCTTTTAATTGCTGTCTCAGAAGGATCTTAAAGTTTTTTTCTCACTTTTCACCTTCTTTCGTGTCTTGCGTTACCCATGTTATTGCTTCTAAGATTCTGTTTATTGCTGTACAAGGAAAAAAACCCAACCAACCAAACAAGGAAATAATCTGTTAACACCCTGGTTCTCATTTTAGAGGATTTACTGGTCAGTGAGTCAGCAACAGAAACAGCTGCATTAATTCTTCCTTCCTTTTTAAGTGTAATTTCTCTCTGCTGCCCCAGTATGGCTTAGGTGTTTGTTCTAGACTGTTAGCCCTTCAAACAAAATTTTGATGAGGGAAAACAGAAATATCTGCAACAAAAGGAAATGAGAAGATGCTACTGGCATTAAATTATGAGTCAAAATAAAAAAAAAAAATCTATCCCCAGAGAATTCAATGGTCTTATACTGCACTCCAAATATCCTTCCTGACCACAAAATAAATACATGGTGAGAAAAGAAAAAAGAAGTTAGAAGGCAAATGCATTGATCTTGTCATTAGGACAACCGAAGTTACTATAAATAGTCAAAATACCCATGTGAGGATTAGAAGACTAATGGATAACTCTTGCCCATAGAAACGGAGTCATCTATTTACACTCAGACTATAGCGGTGCACTTCAAAATTTTTATTGAGTATTTAATTTCTTTTTCTTTGGCACCTAGATCCACAGTCAACATTACAGATAATACCCAGGTACCTGAAATTAATTTTATCACACCCCACCCAACCCCCTTATTTTCACCCATGAAACTGGATAAGTAGCTAACCAGCCAGCCCACTTGCTTGCATGCCTATTTTTCTAATATTCCAGCCATTCAGTGAACAGAGAGGGAAAACATCAGAAAGACCACACAGATTGTGTTTAATTAGAATTTTTTTCCATGGAATGTTTAGACTATGCTATCTTGTCCTGTTTCTGGAAAAAATTACCAAACAAGCAAACAACCAACCTGCTTGGTTGAAAAACAAGAATAAGAAAGTGTTCTGTCTGTTGTTGACATCTATATATTAATTAGCAATTTGCACCATGCAGGAAATTAGCACCTTCCACAGTACTGAATCATGAACCAAGACAATAACATTTGCTGAATGGTAAATTGTTGAATGGTAAGTTTTTTAGCGGGGTTTTGTTCCATCTACATGGTCACTGAGCAGGCCAACAGATTTATAGCCCAGAAGCTATACAAAATGTTTATATAAAAGCAAACTGTATTCTATTGCAAGTGACTCAATTGATAATTCAGTTGTAAAATTCCAGGTTGACTAAGAAAATCTGTGCTTTCAGTGTAAAAAAAAAAAAAAAAAGAGGGGGAGGAAGGATTTCTATTTTTGTGGATAGAAGCATATTTTAGCTTTATTCTGAACTTTTTTACTACTGTCAATCTGTTCAATTCACAAGGTCAAAAAACAAGCCCCTACTTGCATTTCCAGCAAAGATGTGAACCTCTGGGTATAAACTTACCTTGTTCCAAGCTGACTGACACAAACCTACCCTCTGGCACTGGCTTTAACTGAACCTGGAGAACAACGTAAGACAACGCACCTGAAGTGTCTGCTGAAGGCGGGGAGGGGCACAGCCATAAGCATCCCTCTTTGGCTTCCACTCAGGTGTCCCACATATCCTTGAGGCAGCAGAAATGTTGGCTGGGACCCTTCCTTGAAGAGGTCAGCTCATGTGCAGAAAGACAATTTGTGGCAGCTCAGCCAAAGGTTTTATTGCTGGCAGCTTAGAGAGGGAATGACAGATGGGAGATCTTCCCTTCACCCTCTCTCTCACACAAGTTCCTGGGAAGAGTATAGTTACTGCTGTAGCATCAAATGAGGTTTGGTTTTTTTCCTTCTCTCACCTATCAGACTCCTTCTTCCAAGCAGCCTCACTGAACTGAATGGGACCCACTCAACTTGTATGGGAGCACCTCCTCCCTCTCCTTCTTCATTGGCCTTGATGTCTGCAGAGTTGTTTATCTCACATATACTCACTCCTCTCTCCCAGCTGTCAAACAGCGCTTTTTACCCTTTCTTAAATATGTTATCACAGAGGTGCTAGCAATATTGCTGATTGGCTTAGTTTTGAGTAGTGGCAGGTCCACCTTGGAGACAACTGGAACTGGCTCTGTCTGACACTGGAGCACCTTGTGGTGCCTTCTCACAGAAGCCACCTCTACAGCACCCGTGCTACCAAAACCTTGCCACATAAGCCCAATACAAGTAGTCATGGACATATGACTAAGTACTAAACACTATAGAGGGGTGTTCATCAGAGCACTGTAGTTTAGCACGTATGCAGCTTCACATCTTGCTGTGCTGTCCCCCAGCTTTGCCTGCTCTGGTCTGCAGTGTCTCATGAGGTGTTTTTTTTGAGCATCACTGACTTGTTCCTTTCTAGCCTGTACCTTTTCACATCACTCTTTGCATATGCATCTTTGCAAAATGCATTCTTTCTGTAATGGTGTTTGTGTTTCTCTGTTTTCTATTGATGGAATACCTGAAGCCTGATTGTCCCTTGAATGGGTAAAATTTCTTCAGTGAAACCATTTCTTCAGACAAAATATTCATTTGGTTTGACTGAAATGGCCTCGTAGATCATTTCAGTGTTTCAACTGGAAAAAATGTTTTCATGTCAAAAAAACTTTAGTTGAAAAAACACATTTTTTAAAAGACACTTTGATATTAAATGTATATAATTTTAATTTTAATGAAGACCACAAAATAATAACTTGTGTTACTGTGATAGAAACTATTCTGCACAAGCAATTTCAATAATCTTTTCTTTCCAGTGTCTAGACCAAACAAAACCTAATTTTGGATCCATCTGAATATTCTGTGGGGTGGCCATTAAAAACCAAGCATATTACAGTTCTCTAATTGTAACTTCAGTGGGCTGCTTGTTACTGGTAGCACAGAAAATGCTTAATGTAGGATTGCGCTCTAAACCATCTAATAGCAGCAAGGAGTCTGTTTGAGAAAGGAAGGCTTTCATTTCTGTCATGAGCCATATTAGCAATGAAGACTCTGCCTTGTGTGCTTCATCTTCCAGATGTAAGACAAGGAGGGAGCGTCACCATGTCTAAGGTCCCAACTATTTCAGTCATCATGTAATAGTCATCAGTTCAGGAGCATCCATCCCACCACCAACCACACACTGACACACTCTCTGTGATACAGTTTTCTGATACCCTTCCAGAGCCAACATTAACAATGTCTACCGTATCCTGTTGAAAGACAGAAGATAAGGTAAATACCCTTCGATGAGATCTGATCTCTTGTTCACACATCAGTCTGTTTCTTGAATTTTTAAAAAGCCATAACTGGTATAATCAAGGTCCCTGTAGGTAAATATGAGCAGCCTTGATAACCCACTCTTCTGCAGGGAAACTGCAGCAAGTTTTTCTGTATGCAGCCCTAACACTTCCTTCCGTGCATGCAAAGCACTCACTTTTGGTCATGCTACACCAACAATTCCTGTCTGAATTTTGCAGGTAGGGCTAATATGCCATTAATTAAACTAATGGAATCTTTCACCCTCAGATTTAAATAACAGTAGCCCAAAAAGATACTCATAGGTGTGTTTGTTTATGAGTTTACATAGCAATAGCATTCACCAAAATGATTATTAGCTAGTGGTTCTTTGTATACTTATATTTGAACATTATATCTGACCTCCTCACTTTCCATGGTTTGTCTACAGTGCCTTCACCCACACGGATATAGGTGACATTACAGTGCTGTGATAAAAATGTGGGGTTTTTTACCATTACTATTCTGTTTACATTTATAAATACCTTTGTACCTGTTTTATGCATTCCAAGACATCATTTGAGGTATTTAACAAAGAAAAACCACTCTTGTGTCTTCATAAAACCAGTTTGTTGATGACAAACAGATTTTAACTAACATTTGGACTACCGATGATTTCAAAAAAACAGATGGAATCAATAACTGTTACACAGCACACATAGCTGTTAGCTGCGTAACAGAATATGTCTAACATAACAAATATGCCCAGAGTGTAAAACAAGAAGAGAAAGAAAAAATTGTGGAGAATGAATATGAATGAATCAGATAATAATGTTTACACACCACTGTGTGGTTATCTTAGTCCTTGTAATCAATACATTTTCCATGGGAAAATAATTCCATGTAATTAAGATAAACTAATTCTCAAAGTCAGCTAAAAAGTAGAATCATGATAACATATGCATATGATATCTTACAAATAAGCATCTGTGGATTCTTGTTTGTTCAACGTAAAGCAAATAAAAAAAGATAAATCCCACCTATAAAAAACCCCCATCTACTTTTGTGCACAATCTCTTAGATTTAAAGGCCCATCAACAATTTACAACATCGATTCCTCAGCTTTAAATCTTTGTTCAGGTTTCTTATTACACTTATTGGTAAGGTGATCTTACCCTCTAGACCCTAGACTAGTCTACATATTTGGAATAACTGAACCGTATAGAATCTGATTTCAGCGTTGAAGGGGATCCTTTACTCTGACTTTTCACCATAATGGGCAAAATTCAATTACATGTATCTGAATTCCTCCCAGCACTCGAAAGTACTTGGAATGAAGTGTTCTCTATTTCACCAATGTGTACTAACAGATCTAATTGTTACAGGGACTTGAGGGTTGATTTGTTTTGGTTTTTTTTTTATGGCTACTTATATAAATGAATGTTTCACAAGAAGGATGTATTCAAGAATTTGATTGTTTTTTGATGATGTCATAGAAACAATATAGAAAATGTTATGAAGTTTTTATAAAAGTGTCTTTTCCACAGGCAGAACTGGCATGTCTACAGTTTAATGTAACACCTCTGCAGCTTAATGTACCCTGAGATGAACAACGACAATGCAGCGTGAAATACGTTTTTCCGGCATCCAGTTTTTCAGGCATAAGAAATCATAGTTACCTCTTACTGGTTATGGTAAGCAGAAAGAAACTTTGAAAATGAACTTTTAAAGGCACTGAAAGTGCTTTTTAATGGCTTCATTTTGAAAGAATGTTCACATTTAATATCTAGAAAGAAAGAAGCTCTTTTCTTATGATGCATTTCTCTACTACAAGTAGTCTCTGTTGGCACAATTTTCCAGTGGGAAAAAAAAAAGTATGTAAAATAACGATACATAAAATTTGTGAAGCTGTGGTAATGCATACATTTTACATTTAAAGTAGCCTTTAGATTGTAGACAGCATATAGCTGAATTCAACATTTACTTTGATATTTAAATAACTGTTCAAGTATCTAAGTTTGCCATTACTTTCTAGCAGACAGTCAAATGGGAAAATTCCAGGAGCCTGTTTCATAGAATCATAGAATCATTAAGGTTGGAAGAGACCTCAAGGATCATCTAGTCCAACCGTCCCCCCACCACCTA
>VWZZ01001716.1:335323-378177 GCA_013399095.1 Psophia crepitans
ATGTCTTTCTTGTGGTGAGGGGCCCAAAACTGGACACAGCACTCGAGGTGTGGCCTCACCAGGCCTGAGTACAGGGGGACAATCACCTCCCTGCTTCTGCTGGTTACACTATTCCTTCACTTTCTTTCGCTTCACTATGTTCCCTTAGCAATTTCAGATACAAATAATTAACATATGTATAAGGGTTAAAAATAGTTTAAAACAAATACAGCACTAAATCCATTTGTATAATAATCACATACAATAATTTGTAGTACTACTTAATTTGTAGTACTACTCATGATATAAAAATTTAGTTAGATTTGTCACAGGCTAATTTTCTTTGCTCCCACGGCATTTTAAAAACTCCTCCATCTTCTTGGCCTAGGAGAGAAAAAAAATCATGTTTACTTTCTGTCTTTAAAATAGTAACATTTTTTGCCATTTTCACAATTAAACGCAGTACACATCAAAGTATGTAGGATTAAGGTATTAGAAACAATCTGATGAAACTTGATTTTTTTTTAGAGCATATTTTGCACAGCGTACTACTGAAAGGTTGCATCCCTTCTTTCTCTCTAGGCACAGAATTCCTCTTGGTATTTTCTGTTCAGGAAAATAGGAGTGCATGTATTCTACTTAGTCACTTCAGCAATTACTGATCTGGAAAAAATTTCCAAACCATCAGTTATCTCCTTGAGATACTGGACTCATCAGTGTTACAGTCATCGTCAGGGCTAAAGGCTACAGATGAGCTTTAAAACTGCACAGCTGAAACACAGACCTGGATCTAGCTCGGTGAAACAGAACTTTCACCTGAATGCTGGTGACAACATGAGATAAACCCTACACTCTCCAGAGGACCCTGGGTATCCCTCGCATACTGCTGCTCCAACACCAACCGAGTGCTTACATGTTTAACCGAGACAGCCCTTAAGAATCTGCCTGATTTTTAAGAGCTCGGCTTCATTTTTTAAGTGCCGAGGGTTTAATTTAAACCGTGTGCTGAGGTAGACCAAGGGAATGGCACTTTTTCTGTTCTGTTTTGTTTTGAAGTTGAGCATATGTATGAATATACTGATGGACTGAAGGCTAAAGAGGGACAGTCTGTCCCTGTTTCAAACTGCTTGGAAAAAGTTATTTTCTAGATTTCCCATTCTTTCTTCTCCAATATCTCCAAAGCCTGTGTAAAGAGTTTCAGGATTTAAAATAAGGATGAAGGAAGTTACATGAAATAATACTGTAGGGGTTTTTTTACTCTTTTTCTTTCCATCCTTAACAGAGACCCAAGGAATGCTGATTTTTTTCTTCTTTTTTTTAATTTTATTTTTATTTTTAATTTTAAACTTTCCTTAAAACAATGAGACTTTTTTCAACTTAAACCTGACCTTTTCAACTAAAACTGACCTTTGATTTGATTTCATTCAGTTTTATTATACTAAAAAGCCATACAAAAGGCTGTAAGGTTACACTTAGTTAGTAGATACCTCTCTTGCTAGTCTAAATTATGTTATTTTCTTATTCCAATGTAATATTTTAAGCTTCCTTAACATTAAAAAATGTTAAGGGACTATTTTCATATGCCACTATGACCTTTAAAAACACCTAATCTAGCTATTTAGAAGCTTTATAACTCATGGGCCTATTTTAAAGGGAGTGTGGGAGGATAATCAAAGAAAGTAATTTTGTACTGAATAGAAAGAGAAGTGCACTAATTCTACATTAGTAAGCATGCTTCTTATAGAAAGTTGTCCTTCAGAACGATTGAATACCACTGAATAGTGTGGTGCAACAATACCACTTGAGTGTCCTTCAAGGTGGTTTTATTTGAGGTTAGTCATCCATTTTAAATTCCTTCCCCTCAGAATTTATTCTTTTTTTTTTGAGTTATTTTTATGAGCCACACACTCGTTTCCATCTGCAGCCTTTTTTTTTTCCTGATTATGTGAAATATATGGCTGGTCTCAGTATTTTTTTTCCGCATGCATATGGTAAAATACACCCAAATGCTTAGACAGTGTACATTGCTTGGACACACACATTTGTGTGTTATATCCATGGGACCTACATAGCTGTGTGCCACTCAGAGACACACACACGGGTGTCGTGTGTAAAAACTGCTTCTCTCATGGACTTCAAATCAGATCAGAATTGGAAGTTTATTGATTTATCAATAACATAATTAACTGGCAATTAGTGAACCTTGGATTCAGTATCCATTTTGGTGGTAAAATGGATAAACCACAACACTAGACACTTACAAGGTGTGAACAAACAGCTGCAGACTTTGAAATACCTGCTGTAACTAATCACGCCAATTTGTATTTGCGTCCAGACACAGAGACATCCTTGGACAGGCTGTATGGGTTTCAGGCACACGCAGCTCTCCAGGGGTTACATTCCCTGCATGCACCCCCCTCCAGTGGAAGACATGGGTGCTCCAGCACTACATGTACCCAGAATGCTGCCCGCAACTCCCCAAGCACAGGCAGGAGAGAAACCCACCTTGGGGTCACACCTGGGTGTCCCTCCTGGTTCCCCAGCTGTCCTTCATTCACTGGGTGCCTACTCCCTGCAGCATCCCAGGGGAAGATGCTCAACCCAGCCTGAGCAAGGTGTTGTTATGAATTTTCATGCTTTTATCCACCTGTTACTGAAAGTTTTCACTTCCAATTAGATGTCTAATGTCCAATTAAGAACCACTATAGAATGTTTCCACTGACTATCAAATCTATCTATTATGCACAGATTCACAAAGTGTGAAAAAAAAGGAGTCCAGTGAAGCTTACATACTGGAAGCTATTAGGTTTTGTCTAATTACTGCCTTTACAGATCGGTAATTTCAGTATGAAAAGAAATGTATCACCTCAAGAGGCATCTGATCTTGCTGTGCAGACATCAAGGGATGGAAACCTGACATGTCTACAGAAGTTTGTTTCCACCAGTAGGTTCATTTTGTATATAATATATACACAACATACATGTGTACATATACAAAGATAAATATACATATTTATGCACTCCTCCTTCTAAAAAGTATGTGTTTTTTTTCTAACTACACAGCATCCATCTTTAGGTGGTCTATTCTTCAATACTTGAATGTTTTAGCATTACAAAGGCACTCATCACTGGTAAAATGAGATCTTTAAGTCTCACACTAGGAGGCACTTTCTTCAGTCATTCAACAATTTTCACTTTTTTTTTTTTCCCTGTATCTTTTCCTAGTTTTATTTTTACCAATGTTAAAAAAAAGAAGAAAGATTACCTCCTGGATCATATTCAGTTTTTTGATGGTTTTATATGATTGCATTATACCATTGAATCACAGAAGTACAGTGCAAGCTCATTCTGAATTGTCTACTAACCATAAAAATCCTTTTCCTAACAGCTGTTTTACAAACCGTCACAAGTCAGACGGATTAACATGCCACCTGAAGTGGATTGGGATGCTGGCGTTTATTTAAAACTATATCATGATCAGAGCTTTTACCCTACTTATTTCACGTGTTCACTCATTCCTTCCCACAGCACTATGCATGATCATAGGTCTTGAGTGCTCTCCCCAGCAGGGAGATCACTGTTGGTCCATGAAGGGTGGCAGAAAGTCATGTTGCTTCCTGCTGTGCAGCTTCTCACTGTTACCTCTTTGAGGTGTTATTGGCCAAAAACCCTGGGCATCCCGAGCATATAACTCCATTCCTCTCCCTGATCTTTCCTCCAGATGGCATCTTCACCTTCTTCATCCCAGACCTCTGTCTACTTTCTAAGACCACCTCTTCCCTTCAGGCACCTTTCTTTTCCTTTCAGACCCCAACCCCTCAGCTTTCCCAGTTTAAGCAGAAAAACTTTGCAGAAGCAAAGTTTTATGATCAACCTCATAATTAATTGATAGTTCTGTCCCATGCCTCTTCATTAACTGAAGGATTTATGATGTGCAAATAATGTTTAGTCCAGGTCTTTTAAAAATTTACAGCCAGTCCATACCAGTTGTAGCTAGTAAATAGCAGGCTTGTGTCTGAGAGCTCAAAAGCTCAGTTTTGGACATTCACCCAACTACACACATATACCCAACTATATGCTGCCTGATAACATTCACCACTTAAGCTATTTTTTCAACTATGACAGAAAGTGGTGCCTAGACCCATCGTGCAATATGTATGGCTGGTGTTCCTCACGTTCAAGGATCTAAATTTGCTGTTGGTTGCCTTTAAACTTCATTTTATTCAAGTAGGTGAGTTTCCCAAAGCTATCTAATTCACCTTATGTGATCAATCTCACCTAGTTTTGGCCATTTAAAAAGGCACTGACTGGGTTCAGTTTGTGACTGGACCTTCTTGTCCCTATATATGTGTTCATAGGTAAACCACGTGTCTAAGCTGCCGTTATCACTTATAGAGATCTAGTTAATAAAGTCAGTGAAGACCAGACAGATATCCTCACACCACTGTTGACACCTTCACTTGGTCAGCTGAATTTGCTCTAGACTGTCGTGTCTGTGTTGATTATATCTTCATTGACTGTAATGAGAGCCTAGATAGCTTTTATGCTTCTGGACAAGCTAAATTTAGTCTGGCAAGTTAATTTGTGTTGACATATAAGTTTAAATGTCTTGAATTGAATCCTGTCCCACCAGCTTAGTCTATGTTTATTATATCTCATCCTTCTCTTGTCTGGATAGGAAGAGGTGCCTCCAGAGGATGATTCATCCCACTTGTTTGAGGATGAAGTCATCATTCTCTCTCTGTTTCTTTTAATTGCAGATAATCTGAAATAATTATCTGAAGCTATATAGTCAATTCTTAGATAATTACAATTAGGTGAGATGGGTTCCACTCTGTTCTGTAAGCACTGTCCTCCCAATTAATGACTAATTTCTCATTTGTTGTATTATTATCAAATTAGTTGGCCATAACTTCATATATATGTGCATGTATATTTCTGCACTTTTGAAATGCTATATTTCCAATATGTTTTTTTCTTATTCAGGCCATTCTATCTGCTAGTAAAAAATTTTAATTATAGGCAGACAGGTAGTTGCATAGACTTGGAATACTTCCTGATGCAAACACACTCATCCTGCAGATTATTTATACTCTTGACAAGAATACTTTGCCCAAGGGGATTTTATCAGGGAATCTGCAAATGGTTACAGTACAAATCCATAGCAATGCTGGTTTCCCATCTTTTATGATATCCTGATACTAAGAGCTATTTAGATCGTAATTCATAGGACTGGTGAAACGCATGCTTGAAGATATCCCTCTCATAAATACTGCATTACATGGAACAAAATTATATTAATTATGCTAATTTTTTTTTGTTTGTTCTCTGATTTTAGTTTGTTTTTAGGGTGGATAAATAAGGATATTAAGTTTGACACATTTTACTGTATCTCTTTCCTTAGTAGACTTCCCAGTGGACAACTTTGTTATTTAGAGCAACTATCATACTAAAGCAAGATATAGATAAGAAATAAAGCCAAATATTAAACTGCCAAAGAAGGTGAACAATGGCCCTTAAATAGGCACTTCTGAAATGTGAGAGTTTGTGTCTTTAAAATCAGGCTGAAATTTAGTTTGACTGCTGTTCTTAAAGCAGTAAGCAATGTCATCTTATTTTCTGCTTTAAATTTGTCTAGGACCCTGAGTTGACATATTTCATTTTAATTAGATATTTTATATCTGCTCTCCTTACTTAAAGAAACATCAGTCCCCTACATACCCAAACAACCTCTTCAGGTTACCTTGAGGTCAGCACCATAAATATAAGCAAGGAAAGAGCCACGACCTACATACAAAGCTGGCTCACTGCTGTAAGCACTGCAAGCAAAACTGGATTTTGCAAAACTGAACTGTGCTGCTCCAGGGATGAGGATCTAGGGCATGATCAGCGCTGGGCCTTCCTCCCACACAGGCTAGAGAGGAGGAGTGATACAGAAAGGGGGAGGAATGGGGCTGAGGGAGGGAGGAAGGTCCTGGGGTGGCTTATTTCTTTCTTTTGGTGAGTAGAAAGAGAGTTAAAGACTGCATGCTGCAGTTTTTGATCTACACCATAGCCGGCTGATCGAGATGACTATTAACTCCATGTGTGTCTGGAGCTGGCCCTGGCAGCATCCTCACAGTAAGCAGCTATCATGAGGGCTAACCATCTTACATTCCAAAACCAAACTACAAATAATCTTTTTCTTTTTAACTTCATTTATACAATACCACGTTTTTTCATATTGTAAGAATGAGAAGTTAAAGCAAAATCTTTCCTGAGGAGACGGGTAAGTTATTTTGGTGGGAGGTTCTAGCTGGGATGAAACAAGACTTTCAGTTTTCCATACCTGTAGCTTTAAAAGTGACTGTAACTGGATTTGAAACCCAAAGTCAAAAATAAATTTACTGTCTTGTGAAATAATCTCTAGGATTAAAAATGAATGAACTTATTAAATGTTTTCCAGAAATTAAATATTCAGAAATACAGAATTACCATTGGCCTTTCAAAATTGACCAGTCTGTAACAAACAAACTCTTACTATGTTGAACAGTGAAGAAAAAAGATTATGCTGTGAGATTATGTGCTACATAATGTAGTTTCAGGATCAGACATCAATTGGAGATCAGGAAACAATGGGCACAAGTTGAACCAGGAGGTGCTTAGAATTTAAAAGTAGACAACCTGATCTAGTGGAGGGTGTGTCTGCCCATGGCAGGTGGGTTGGAACTAGATGATCTTTGAGGTCCCTTCCAACCCAAACCATTCTGTGATTCTACAAAAAGGGAAAACTTTTTACCCTGAAGGAAAGCCAGGTGTTCCAAAGAGGTTATGGCATCTCCACATTTGGGAGGGGGATGAAACCTTAAGCAACCTGATCTGACCCCATAGATGACCCTGCTTTGAGCAGGTGGTTGGACTATAGGCCTCCCAAGGTCCTTGCTCACTTGAGTGATCTCATGATCCCGTGAATTCATGGTTGTGTTTTACAGCATATGCTGAAGTCAGTGTGGCCATAGCTGCACAGTTATGATTACATTTCTAATTGAAGAATGTTTATCTTCATTTCTGTCTATGGTGCAATGTATCCAAATCTCTAACAAACATGGAATTGTAAGAGGAGGACGAAACTATTTGCTTATTTTGTTTCTGCCCCAAAGGACCTGAGATATGGATAAAATGTAGTCCAGATTTTCCAAATATAAATAAGGATAGAGATTCTAACAGTTTGCATGGGTTCTAGAGCAGGTGGAGTAATTTCCTGGACAAGAAATCTGTTGGGTTTCCTAAATGCTTAGATACCACATCCATATTTTAAAATCCCCATGCTGTAAAGCAGAGATTGGGAAAATATTAGAGAAAAAGTACCCTGTGTGTTTGCTTTATGTTTATACTCAGCATGAGTCTGCCTTAGTCAACTTTTGGAATCAGACCTTTAGTCTGAATCAGGCTATTCTAATAACCATGTTCTAAATGATGAGTCGTGATCCTGAAGGGATCTCAGGTTTTGCAACACAAAGGCTGAGATACCAGTAGAAGGGGTACTGTGACTCAACATTAATTTCCTTTGAGCTTGCTTACTTTCATTCTGAATATATTATGGACAGAATCCAAATCAGAGTATACAGTATTCACAGCTTTATTATTTGAGGTCCAAAACTGAGTGCATACTTGCTCAAATTCTAACGTATTTGGACTTAATTCATTGTAGTAAATTAAAAAGAAGCAAACCCTATTGCATGCAAGAGTATCAAAGTGAAATTTCATATTCAGAAATATGGCTGTGAGATATGGGGAGCCGATAGACTAAAAAGTCAACCCTTTAAAACAAAGGTGGTATTAAATATCAGTTCTTTTGGCTTTGGCCTGACACCTACCAAGAAAAAAATACTTCACCCAGAGAGAAAAGCTTGTTGCATCCTTCAGCACTAATACTGTAAGTGTAAACTGTAGAGTATTTGGATACCATTGGATTATTTGAATTGTGATGGTTCACAAACTGGTCATTACAACAGGAGAAGAAAAGGAAATGATATTCTCGACACAGATTGTACAAGTGGTAAAGAGAACTGCAGAATTAATATTACATAGTAATGAGATGAATTCTCCAAAACTAACAAAGCAGACTTTGTTGGAGCTAGGTTTATACTAGATATGTCAACTAACTTTTATCTGAAGATGCTGTAGGGCATAAACAAAGTTTTCTTTTCATTAGATACTGCTTTCACTTCTGCCTTTCTAATGTGCACTGATTTTCTTAAAGGCTTTGACTCAAAAAGCCATTCTTTTATACGTGAAATATTTTACATAATTACTTGGGAATGATGTTAATGAGGCTCATGGACCTATTTTAAGGCAGCAGCAGCACAGCTAGCTTTTCAGTACTGCAATGCAGAAATCCAGCCAGCAATGAACTGAATGATAGTCTCTGATTAATTAATAACAATTTAAAAAACCCCCTTATCAGCAAGGTATGTACAGTTCAGTCTTTCAAGAGCAGGTTATTTTGTTTGCTCGGTTGGGTTTCTTTTGGTGTTTTGGTTGAGATTTGCTTGAGGGTTTTTTTTTTATATATATATATTTTTTTTTTCTTCCAGACTGTTCCTCTGAAGTATATGCAAAGTTATAAACAACTAGGAATTAGTTTCTTGGTTGATATATATCCTTTTAGGGTCTTTTCACTCCACTAGGTAGTCATGTAGCTTCTTCAGGCTGGAAATGTGGATCAGATTTTTGCTCTAACACTCGTATCCAAAATGTGGATTGTACGTGGTTTTCTATTAAGGTAACTTACTCAGATGTCTGTATTTTTCAGTTGCAACTGTAAGTATGTGTTGAATATGTTGAATGTACTTCTTTTATAAGCATTGTTTCATTAAATTTTGCTCGTCTCCTTAATCCTTGGGCTGTTAGATATCTTTCTTTCAGGGACTGACTATTTTCCCAGAAGGAAAAGATTTTCTGGACTAAAACGGAATATTGAAGAGGAGCAAATCACTTGAGTATGCTATATACCTGAATTATTTGCAGAAAATGCTAACAACAGATGCAGTCTTGGATAATATATTTTGTACTTATCTTCAAGACCTTAGGGCTAATCTGAGTTCTGTGAACTTGCAGATCATCTGTGCGGTGGTTGGTATTATAGAACATGTCAATAGGATAAGAGTTTCCTTACATGGGACTGAATGCACGAGTTAACTTTTCTGTCTTAAAATTAAATGCCTAGACTAATGTTATCTATGTTTTGATTGCTGTCTAGGAAAGGATGAGGGGACTTCAAAAGCCTGATTGTTGTGGACTAGCCCCAACTGGCATCTAAGCACCACGCAGCCGCTCCCTCACTTCCCCCTTTGGTGGGATGGGGGAGAGAGTTGGAAGAGTGAAAGTGAGAAAACTCATGGGTTGAGATAAAGACAATTTAATAGGGAAAGCAAAGCCATGCATACAAATAAAGCAAGACAAGGAATTAATTTGTCACCTCCCATGGGCAGGCAGGTGTTCAGCTTCAGTCATCTCCAGGAAAGAGGGCTCCATCATGTGTGTTACTTGTGAAGACAAAGGCCACAACCCCAAACGCCCCGTCCCGCCCTCCTCTTTCTCTTCCCCAAACCCCTTATAAGATGTGTATGATTTCATATAGTATGGAATATCCCTTTGTCATTTGGGGTCAGCTGTCCTGGCTGTGTCCCCTCTCAACTTCTTGTGCACCCCCAGCCTACTCACTGGTGGGATGAGGAACAGAAAAGGCCTTGGCTCTGTGTAAGCACTGCTCAACAACAACAAAAAAATCTCTGTCTAACAAAAACATCTCTATATCATCAACACAGTTTTTCAGCACAAATCCAAAATACAACCTCATACTAGCTACTTGGAAAAAAATTACCTCTATCTCAGCTGAAACCAAGATGATGATCCAGGGTCTCTTAAGAGAGGTAGGATGAATTGCTGTGTGGAGGTTCTTGTATCTTCCAAAGCACCCAGATGAAACATAGCTTAAACCAGACACCTAATTTTTAGGTGGTTAAAGCTAAATGAAGTGAACTTGACTGCAAAATCCCTTATTCTCTGAGGAACTCTTGAAAATTCTGCTGAAAACATGAAAGGCCTTAATGCTTTCCATTGTATTTTGTATTTTGTAGTTTGTCTAATGAGGACATCTATATGAGATTAAAAAAAGTTTTTTTTTTTCATGCTGTGTGTAAAGACGGAAGCATGCTTTAATGTTTTAGGTGTACCTGGGAACTGAGTCATATAGAATCATGAAGCTTCTCCGGTCAGCTTTCCATACTGAGCAAGTCATCTTACACATATGTGTATTGGAAGTGGAAGTTGTTTTGTTGAAATTCATATATATTTCTTAGACCAGAGGGACTAAAAAATGCTGTGCAAATAGTCTCTTAGTTGAGGAGCTAAGCCCAACTCCAAAGCCTTATTCCATCTAAGGAGCTGATTCCAGAGACCAATTTTGCTGTTATTGTCATGGTCTTACTGCTCATAAACCTGCATAGCCAAACTCAATACTGTATGTCTTCACAAACCCAAATGTTAATTTGCAAATTATGTATATAGATTCTACACCAGCTGACAAGTGCATACTGTGCTTTTGATTTGTTTGGCTAATTAAATGGAGGCAGGGATCACCGCAGGGTATCACCATGTTTGCACTTGGAAATTCAGGGACAGACTTTCTTTAGTATACGCAGTGCCATAAAAGCGTGGGCTCAGGGCACACGACTGTCATTTTGGACATCTACTCAGCAATTATAAATGTCTTTCTCAACTTAGGGAGTGGACAGCTAGGAATCCCTTCTGCAGCTATCATAGAAGATGATTCACTGTATGCAGAGATGATTCACTTGAGCTGAAGACCTGCACAGTTACAGTAAGAGCTGTAGAATCAGGCCTGAAAAAGTTCATTTTGCTCGTCAGGGAAATGAATATCGAGTCTTATGTCTGCAGCTCTTGGGACACTTGTATTTCTGTGCCACAAATACTTTCATTAAAGATTAATCATATCTTGTAGCAAAACTGCAGGCCTCTGGCTGTTATCACAGGAGAATTTCCCAGTGGCATTAAAGGAAATTGTGCTGTAAATGTATGCATAATGTCTAGGAGACATTCTTCAAGTCCTTTCATTTTTTTTACATCTTGACATTTTCAGCCTAAAGCTGATTTGTATCTTTTATGTACAAACATCCTTATGCCTTTAAATTTCTGGAAACAAATAATGTCATTTAGTATAAAGCAACTTAATAAGAAAGAGAATATATACACACTGCAAATGATTTAACTCTACCTATACTGTTTTATTTGCAATCATTAGTTATATCCTCCCTGAATTTACTGAGGTCAGTGGAATGAATGCTGTTGCCTCCAGGGGACTGTAACTAAACAAATACAGAATAATGCAGAAGACGACACCGCTGAACATACTGAAATCCTTTGAATCATATAAAAGGACTTGTCAGTAAAGAACACTACAAAAGGCAAAATCTCTAAATGAGTCACCTTCACCTTCAAAATGTGAAGATGCTTTATTTGGATACCACTGCCCCCCCTCCCCCCCCATATTTATAGCTTTCCATCTGCTTTAATCCACTACTCTATTTCATAGTATTGATTCTGCAAGTACATAGTTGCTCTGCTTGCCACAGTACTGCTCATATTATAGTAAGATAGCCAACAGTGATTGTGAGTCATGGGCAAGAGGTTCCTGAACTGTTTTGAAAGGTACAAGTCTAAGTCAGATCACTCAATTTACAGACTTCAACTTGATTTTACCACTCAGGAGTGTGTAGTTGGCCCTAGAAGATTGTTTCAGCACACCTAAGCTTGAGAGGAAAGAGAAGGTTCCCCTGAGGAGCAGACTGCAATACCCCTGGAAGCTGCCTACCTTTTCCTGTTGGTTGAGTGTGATTTGGGGCGTTATGCAATTCCTGGAAATGAACAGTAGGAGTTGTTCCGAGAGCCGAGGCTTAAGCAGGTGAATTGTTTCCATTTCTGTATTTCAGATATCAGTGACATTACTATCAGGTGCTTAAAGATACACCCCAAGAACCTCTGTGGTTTGGTGCCCTGCTGTAATGAGCAACACACGTTGTAAGGAAGTCTGGAGCAGACAGCTCACTACTGAGACATTGAATTGCAACAGACTCCAAGGTGTCTTGATATACATAGGGTTAAATTAGGTACAGAGTGATATTATTTGCTATATATAGTATTTTTCAAGATTATTGTAGGAGTTATGTTTACAGCAAGGCACAATCCTTTTTGAACATTCACTAATTAATAACTTGGGAGTCATTAAATATTTTAATGAGACATAATCAACTGCTATCTGCAGAATGGACACAGATGGCAAGGCAGTAAGAAGAAGAGGTATGGAAGAAGTGTTATTGTGTAGCCATGGAAACGATGTCTCTCTCTCTTCCTCCCTCCCCTCTCCCTTTTAAGTTCATCAGCGCTGCACATCGTTAGGGTGTCTGCCTCCCCTGACAATGGCAATGCTGCGGTGTCAGTCAGTAAATCTTTGCATCCATTCATGCTGTCAGCATGAAGTGACAGAAAGCCTGGTGAAGGTGTGAGATGCATACCAAACAGGCTTCTGCAAGGTGACAGTCTAGTCACGTATTCTTACGCAACTGCCCATTTTGAGGCTCGGTTCAATAAAGAACAGAATGGAACAGGCCTGGCTAGACTTTGTTCTGTTAGTGTGGTTTCTAAAGTTAATTTCAGTGCTCATGTAAGTTAAAAAGCTGAGAAATGAGACTTGACTATGTAGGAACATAGATGAGCACAGCGTACAAATGAGGAAAGGCTGTGGCTGAGCTCTGGTAAGAAGCAGCTCTGTTAATCCACTGCAATCAGACCTTAGTACGGGTGTTTAATTGTGCTAAACTGGATGGTGATATGTTTTTGAACTGGTAGTAAGAAATAAAATGCTAAAACCCTTGAAAGTCAGTTATTCTCACACATAGTGGTTGCCATGTGTACTAAAAGCTTTTATTTATGCCTTGCAAAAAACCCCATAATTATAAGAAGCCGAGGCAGAAACAAAAAGTGTGAGTAAAAATAGAATAGAAATTCAGTTTCAAAGCACTGAAAGAAAATTTCAGTGTGAGCTCTATCCTTAACCTTTTTCCCACAGTTTCAGCGGTAATTAGACCAATTGTAAATGCCTTATTTAACTCATTTGTGGTTAGAGATTCCAGAAGGGGGTGGGAAGGCATGCATTTATGGATCTTCCAAGTTAAAAGGAATAAATGGCATATTTATTGCCACAGATTTGTGTTTCTTAAACCTTTTAGCCCCCCATAAGTGCGAGGCACTTATGATGGCATCATGAGAGACAAACGTCAATTAGAGTAGTTACCAGCTATTCTAATAGATGAAAAGGAGTCATTTGTGGCTTAATTTACACAGGCAAAGGCAGAAATACATCTCCTCCTTGGACTGTATATGCTAACTACGTTGTGCATAGGGGAAAAACACTTTCTGCAGAACTCATCTCTACATCTTCCTCTGGAGACAGGAGACAGTCCCCTGAGGAATGTATGTGTGTATTGGGTCTGGCTGAGATGGAGTTAGGTTTCCCCACAGCAGCCCCCACAGGGCTGGGCTGTGTCTCGGTAGCCAGCAAGGTGTTGGTAACACACCAGGGTTTGGGCTACTGCTGAGCAGGGCTGGCACACATCAAGGCTGTCTCCCCAACATCCCACTGACCAGTAGGCTGGGGGTGGGCAAGATCTTGGGAGGGGACACAGCCAGGACAGCTGGCCCAAGCTGACCAAAGGGATATTCCATATCATAGGATGTCTGCTCAGCAATAAAAGCTGAGAGAAAAGAGGAGGAAGGAGAAGGATTCATTGACAATGCTTGTCTTCCAGAGCAACCACTAGGCATATCAAAGCCCTGCTTCCAGGAGTGGTGGACATCACCTGCTGATGGGAAGTAGAGAATAAATCTTTTGGTTTTCCTTTGCTTCTGTGCACAGCCTTTTGCTTTTGCTTTACTAAACTGCCTTTATCTTGACCCACAAGTATTTTTCCATCTTATGTTTCTCCCTACCTCTTCTGCTGAGGAGAGGAGTAATAGAATGGCTTGGTGGGCACCTGGTATCCAGCCAGGGTCAACCCACCACAACATCCTTCTGAGGGGAGTGTTCCTCCCAACTTAGACCCAGGGGGATGTTGATGAGACAATGTCTGACTCACTGTCTGCTTCCTCATCACCTTCTAGGTCAGCATGAAAACACACAGCCTAATGATCCCAAACCCACTGATTTATCCCAAACCATAAACTTAAATAAGACACAGGACACTTCTCATAGATCAAACTACCCTGCATCTCTGACCCAATGGGTCACCCATGAGTACCTTCACCTGTCCAAAGACCAATGAGAATGGTACATACTGTGGATCTTCAAGGACAACCCACGATCCAGGAGCAGCTCCCATCAGGCAATGACAGCAAACAACTCCAAGGATATTGAGTACAGGCTGGTGCTGGGCTTGACATGTTGTGTATTCTAATATGATCAGTGATGTTTGCCTAAGCAGTCCCTGCTGAATTTCCATTGGGATTTGGATTACAAAACAGGAGAGCAACCCACATAGAGATGTACTTTGGGATGCTTGCTCAAAAAGAACATTTAAAAGTGCGCCATGCAGCTCAGAAGGAGATCTCTGCATCTAGACTTGACTGTGGAGCTCTGATATCGAATGGAAAAATGGAATCTACCAAACATATTGTCTTCCATCCAAAGGGACTTTTTTTGTTCTCCTAGTCTGAAAAATATTCAAACTCCCATGCAAGCTTCTACTCAACCTATAGCTTAACACCTATGCATTTTCCTTAGTATGTTTGTTAAAATAGAACACAAAAAAAGAATCACAGAATTTAGAAAAATTTGGCTGTTACATACTTAATTTACATGAGCATACATCCTTCCATCTTATTTTCATTCCTCAAACACTCACTAGCTGTCTTTGGGAATCAAATTTTTCTCTGCTATGCTTTGTGCCAATTAAAACACGCTTTGTATATTTCGAATATCCTATGTTCATGCCTGTTTTTAGTTCAAGAGGTGCTTCACTTAGGTATCTAAACATAATTTATTTAGTAAATGATTTTGACAACTGAAATTCACATTCTAGGTATCGCACTTTGATTTCCTCAATTGTAGCTATTCTTCTATATTTCAGAGCTTGGGAGCTATATCCCGTGTGACTTTTCTCATCTGGCTGGTCAGACTTTGAGAAATTACAAACAGCAGCACATATGAACAGCTGGTCAAACTGTAAATTCCATTCTAATGTTAATGTAGGTCTCCAAAGTCAAACCCATTGCATGAATGTCTCTGCCTATAATATGAAATGAATTTTCATAAAGCCATTAAATCAAAAATAAATTGAAACAGCAAGATTAATAGTAGTCAATTTTCAGAAACTGCAGTTTAGAAATTCCAGATTAGAAGATCCAGGGCTTCTTTTATAAAAGAATATCTGCAAGTTTCTGAGATTTTGGCAAAATTGAAATGCTATCTGGTTGGAAAAAAAGCCTTGTAAACTGACTAAAAAGATACTGTTTCCATTTTTCAGTTCAAATATTATGTGTCAGCTTTTTTTTTTTTTTCCCTGAAGCATGATGTTTGTGAAGATTAGGTTTGGATCATCAAAACAAGATAAAAACCTGAAAAATTACTTTGAAAATGCATATTTTGAATGTAAATGCTTTGTGCGAAGGCTCAGCAATTTTTAACATGAAAAATTAAAATTACTTCTAATGTGAACACAATGCCCTTGCAAGGCAGTCACCATGTCAGGAAGGAAGGACAGCCTTGTGATTAAAGCATTGGAGCGAGACTTAAAGAAATGGGTTCAGATCTTGAATCTGTTGGAGTCTTTCTTTTTAATTTGCTTCTCTTAAGGAAGATTACACAGACTGGGGTTGTGCAGAATAACAAGGCAAAAAGTGTGGGGGAGCCAGGCATAGCAACAATTTTCAAGTATGTAGAAATCTCCAATAAAGAGTGGATGGATAATTTGTTTTTGGAGAAAAAGTAACAGACTTGAATATGGGAATGACTCAGTTTAGAGATTACAAAAAGTAGGGACCATAAGAGAAGACAAGAATAAGACAAGCCCATGGAGGCTGTAGAGGTTTTAGGGATATGTTAAACATACTCTGCCAGAAATTTCATAGATACAGTTGATATTACTCTAAAGAAGGAACGGCTTAATGTCTTGAGTGATCCCAGAATTGGCTCTGGCTGTGTCTGCAGTAGGAATTGCCTTGGTATAGTAGGAAGAGTGAGGCATCTGGACCTTACATCTACACTATATGTGGTTTGGGGCATTTAATTCAGTTATTTTAATCAGAACAAAACATTCTCACCATTAGTTTAATTCCTTGAGTTTCCTTTGGGATTTGGAGCGTATGTGATACATAGCTGAAGTAGAGTCGCTGGTATAGTTGCCTTTGAAATGAACCTAGTCTGAATATATCAAAACTGATATGCTAACTGAAATAAGGGTGATTGGCTTCCTGACCTTGCTACTACTCCAAACCAAAATGCTAATGCATTTACAGCCTCAGTTATCTGGAAGGAGATTATCTGGACTGTGCATTAGCCAGGTGTTGCCTTCACTCAATACCCCGGGTACGGCACCGTGCCAGAGAGGCAATGTTGCAAGGCACGTGCTGCTCACATCAGGGCTGGCTGTACACAGCAGTGTTTAAAAGGCTTCCAGAAAACCTCTTTGTATTTTTTTCAAGGGTGCATACAGTAAGCAGAATATGCATATGAGTTAACCATGGTTTTGCCTTTATCTGAGTTATCTCATCTCTTTTTTTTTTCTGATTAACTACCTCTACCATCTGTACAATAGTGATGATAACTCCTTGCTCTGCATTCAATATTGAGAATATAAGCTCTTCAGATTTTATTCTTATATTTATACAAGCATATTACACTGAACGTCAAAAATGTCCTTGCCTCCAGTGGTGACTGCTCAGCATATGTTAGTTTATGCAGCAGGTTTGGGTGACTGGGTGAATTCCCTTTTTTGCCTGGTCACACTAGTTTACAGAGACAGTTTTGACAAGAAAATACATTGAGTAAATCTGAGGCATGTATTCACTTAGCCTTTGTATATAGTGTTTTGTCTTTGTGAGATTTTGTCAAAACCCAGAGTTTAAAAATAATCTTTAATCTTTTTAATTTGTGCATTTTCAAGATACTAACAGATAAATTCTGCTAAGAATCATCTGAAGCGACAGGATCTAATATAAACCACAAAAAAACCCACTGCTCCTTTACAGAGAAGAATCGTTGTTTTAAAGGAAGGTTGGAACTGTGATAGAGGTCAATCCATACAGGTATTATCCAAAATTACATTTTAATTCCACCAAAATATCATATTTGGAATACAAAAGATCATGCTGTGATAGAAGTAATAAATCAGGAAAAATCCAGTTCATCAGAGTGTATAAATGGTCCTAATGAAAAGATTTCTTCCATAAGGAATATTAAAAAAATTTACTCTTTCCATTTTCATGGTACAAAAGTATCAAAGTTATATTTTATTGGTTTCCTCTATAACAGTTGTAAAATCCGTAGATTTCCAAAGTTTAGAAAAGTATTTGTAAGATTTTGATATATTGAGTGGAAATGCTAACCTTTTATGTCTTCAACCCATGTCATGCTGTAGTAATATCCCAGTGGTGCAGAAGTGCATAGAAATCAGAATTCTCATTTAAGAAGAAACCGGGGAAATTTCAGAGTTTTTGTTCTGAATGAATATACAAACAACAAATTTTGTATTTCCCATGGAACAGCTGAAATATATATTTTAGATAAGACCCAAAACTTTATTTGGTGTCTCAAGTACTAATGATGTTATGAAAAAATCAAACCCTAAAATCATTCTAAAATGAAAAACGAAGGGATTACATTCCAGAAAATGTCAAAATGGAACCCATGACATAATAAGAACACTAAATGTAATATTTTCTCTAGGTTAAATGCCATCTAAACCAATCATTTTTTGTATAAACTTTCAGCTTTGAAACTGTAGCAATTATTTTTTTTAAAGTAGCAAGATAAGAGCCTTTAAATGAAAGAGAGCTTTCTTGCAAAACTAGAAGGCTGGGTCAGGTCATGCAATATTTTTTTCCCCTGTCATACTTTTTCTCTTTTTTTTTCTTTTTTTTTTTTTTAACAGAGTAAAACAATAGTTTTATCCACTGATGCAATTTCACAGGATTAGATTCTGCTGGTGGCTTGCAGCTCATATGAAGCAATTACGTGTAGTGTAAAGAAGCCCGGAGGAGCTTTGGGTTGAATCCTTTCTGAATAACTAGACAGGACAGGATGTGTGGTAGTAGATTCAGCTTTTACAAAGCTGCTGAGATACACGCAGGTCAAAGTTTGTCTTGTACAGATGCATTACAGATTTTTTATTTATTTAGTGCCCTAACATACAAAAAAGATGCTTCACCGGATTTTTCAAAAGAAAATGCTGTTAAGCGTTCAATTCATATAAAAAATACAAGGGTTGAAATAAAACATTCCCCAATGAAAAACATTTCTTTATTCTTAGACGTTACCTGCCTGAAAATCACTGAGCTTCAGAAGAGGATTCATATGTGTGTTTCAGGGATGTGGGTTCCTTGCACATTTTCTGGAGGACAGATATGTTGACATCCTAAATGCTAGCCAGAACATAGAGCACTGGGATACCCTTTCAGATAGTTGTAGAGAGCAATAAGGTCTCCCCTGAACCTTCTCTTCTCCAGGCTAAACAGTCCCAGTTCCCTCAGCCGCTCCTCATGAGACTTGTGATCCAGACCATTCATCAGCTTCATTACCCTTCTCTGGAAGGCTTAAATCAGGCTGCTCTTCAGGTATAGTTTTTGCAGGCTGGTCAGAAGATAAACTGACTTGAATATGCAATGAGAAACTCTCCACTCTGTTGCTGGCCAAGATCCCCAGATGGTGAGGGCATTCTGGGCAGGTAGCTTATCACAACTCAGCATCAACACAATAAGTTTTTATCTGTTTTAGTGTAGGAGTTGTTTTTGGTGATAACATACCTGTGACTACTATATTAATAATAATAATAATGATTATTATTATAATTAATAATAATCTAGGAAACTTAGTTATATCTTCAGTATTCTAAATAAACTATTTGGTTTTAATCATAACATATTCTGTAATAACATGATACAAACAGAAGATGTGTGATACATGAAATAGGGTAAAACCTTTGGCTTTAGATTAAAGAAAAATTTCAAGAAACCTCTCAAAGTGAAATAGCATTGCTTTAATAGAAATAAGCTCTTCTTGTTTGCTAAAAATTCTGGGTTTTCTGTTTTTCTTCATGACACAAACGAAATATTGATTTTAGATGTGAAATTTCCCTAGGGATATGTTCTGCTTCTGGAGAATTATAACTCATGAATGTTAGCTTTTTCTCATCAGAGATAGACTTTTTGATTTCTTCATACAATAATAGTAAACATCAGGTTACTGGAGCAAATACTATTTTGAAGTTCAAATGCTTTAATATTTTATCTTTTCTGCTGCAAAGTGCTGATAAACTTTTTTCTGTATTCCAGAAAGTGCAACAGAAAAGTGATGTAACAAAAGGGATGGTAAATCCATCTTTTTACTCACATGACAACATATAAAATTCTTAAGTTATTAGTAAGTTAGGAAAGGTGTTTTGTGCATAGTTTTGGTACATTTAAATGCTCAGAATAAAACAACACAGAGTTAAGAATCACTACACAGAATAAGCTGAAACAGTTTTGCAGAATCACTCTAGTTCATTGAGACTTAACTAACAAATGGCAACACTTTGTCCAATCTCTTTTTGATTTGTCACATTATACTACCACTTGTCCCTAAATAAATATTTTCTTTAAGAGAGGTGGAATGGAAAAATGCAATAGATTCTGAGAAGCAAATATGCTCTGTTCCGAGCTGCACCTGTCAAACCACAGGTGATCATGGAATGAGATGTCCCCAGGATACCTGATGCATGACCATTTCAGTGCTTCTTGTTTCTCTACAGTTCACTAATCAGTCACCTCTACAGCACTGTATGTTGGTCCTTGGTCATCTTTCTTAAGATCTTACTCCCAATATTAGGAAACTAAATTTCTGAGTATGAAGCAGTTCATGCTGATGTGTGTCTGGTGGGGAGCTGCTTAGGAAACGTGGATGTATCTTGGAAAACCAGTGCTTTTGCAGGGTGATATGATGTAGTGATAACAATGTGAAGTGAAATTCTGAAAGAGAAATAATGGCTGAAAGGGTTCCAGCTGCGGGAGACTGCCTGCCAGTGCAAAGGGCACAATGCCGTGGATGGAGACAATAGCTCAGAAGAACTGAAATTAGTGGCAACCAAGAATGGAGGGGTGAGGTGGGAAAGGGGGATACAGAAAGGAAGGAATAAAGGGATTCAGAGAAAATACTGCACCTGGGTATTGTAGGCTTCTGCAAATTCAAATAAGGGATACCAGCTTCTTACAGTTTTGAGGGTCAGCATCAGCATATAATTGACCTTATGTAAGAGAGCTGAGAAGTGTGCACTTCAGAGCCAGCATCAACTTACAGGAATCACGAGACCCTGTCACTCAGAAAGGGTGCCCTAAGCTCTCAGGCTCACTTCTGAGGCTCTTTCTATCTGCAAGAAAACAAGAGAAAACCTGATGTTACTAAAGCACTGTTGTAGTGGCATCTGATTTATATAGTCAGTACGTAAGCAACGACAAAGAACAACGGACACCACATCCCCAGCTCTCAATGAAAATGTAACGTAGGGTATCATTATCATTGCAAGGTTCTCTGTGTTCTAGGGCTGAGAGGTGTATGAACTTTTCACTTATCAATACAAATTACAGCATTAAATGGGTGAGTCAAACAACAATTCATAAATCTGTATGCTGCTAAATGACATTGTAATTCATGAAATCAAGGGCGAATGGAAAATAACCAGCCTTTGAGTTCCAGCTCACTGCATCTCCACCAAGGATGAGACTGTCTCCTAAAGCTTCTGATATACATGTAGATTTATATTTATGACAGCACCTTTATTCTCTGATACTATTGATGAGTGGGCTGCACAAACTGAGGTTATCCTCTCATTGAAGCAAAACGTTGGGGATTTAAAAATCGATGCAGAACGCACACTGTGGCTTTCCTGAATACTGCTTGATTTCTCATCCTTCTAACAACAAAGACAGCAGTTGACTGAGCACTGGCACAAGGCTGATACACAGTGAGCCCAGGGTGTCTCTCAAGTGGGTTCTGCTCAGTAATATACTGCAGACTGTCATGAACAAGGAGCATAGCTGTTTGTACAGTGACATGTAGTCCAAATCTAAACTGCCTTTCCAGCATAGCTCCTGAACTGCCCATAAGAAGACATGCTACCATTTAGAGCAATTGAAAGGTTGACTACCCAGAAAAACGGTCAGGAAATGAATGAGGTTAGCTAGTGGGAAGCTACTAGGACACCAATAGCCCATGGCAGTTGCAAGGCAGCCCACATTTTAATAAAGTGAGGAAAATAATTCACATTTATTGTGGGGCAGAAGTGAGTGTAGAAGCAGTCTTGACTTAGACAAAAGTACAGTCTTCCAAAAGTAGCTAGATCTACTTCTTCTCAATCTCTAAGGATCCTGCAATGTGTTTTAAGACTTGGGAACCTTGGGATCTTTAGCCTTGAACTGACTGCAGAATGCAGTTCTACACTCACAGAATCACAGAATCATAGAAGCATAGAATGGTTTGGGTTGGAAGGGACCACAAGGATCATCTAGTTCCAATCCCTCCTGCCATGGGCAGGAATATCCTCCACTAGATCAGGGTGCCCAAAGCCCCATCCAACCTGGCCTTGAACACTGTCAGGAATGGAGCCTCCACAGCTTCTCTGGGCAACCTGTTCCAGGGCCTCACCACCCTGACAGTAAAGAATTTCTTTCTAATACCCACTCTCTGGTTACGTTTAGCTGAGATGCTTTGGATTTTTAGCTTTTCACAAGTCATTTGGTGAATAAATTAATATGGACCCCCTAAGATGTCTGAGAGTGTTAAAAATACTGTACTTCACAGAAATCAAAGTTCACACTGTATTAAGTGGAGGATAACAGGCTTTCTGTTAAGTTACTGTAATTCCAGAGAGATTAAGCTGAATTCAGTAGAGCCACAAACAATTCACCCAAGTGACAATGACAGAAAAATTGTATACCAGTAGCTGCAGTAGAAGAAAAGATTACTTTATTTGCCTTCAGTTTGAATGCAAGTCATTTATAGTATTTGTTGGCTAGTTTTTCAATGTCCCTGTGGAATAACATGAAACTGCATTTTTGAAACCAGAGCCTTTGGCAAACAATGCACAACCTTGCAAAAGAGGGTAAAAAATAGCACTGAGAATGCTACACTTCCAGAGATGTATGGGATAAATATACCAAGTGGAAAACTGATCTGAAAGTGTTTCTTATACACGTATTGATTAGTCAAAGTCACTGCATTGTTATGCAGAAATAAATTACTTTTTTTCTTTTTCCTAGTACTCAGGAATAATTGACAAAAAAATTAGAAATTGAAAAGGAATTCCCTTTACATGTTACAAACCACAAAACAAATGGTATTTTACCCTGTTACTTCTATTTCAGGTATCATACTTGCTTACCAAACTTTACCTGACTTTAAAAGATTAAACAACTTGTTTACTTCAGGCTGGTCATCTGTTCACCTTCTCTTGAAATATCGTCCAATGATTTCATAAGGAATTCATCCATTCCAGAGGTGTTGTTACCATCCTCTTCACCCTTGCTGTGTACGTTATGCTGGCTCCTGTGAGGTGTTGTACTCCACCGGGTTCTTGCAGCTTTTTCCAATGCCAGGAATCAAACTGAGTTGTGATATTTGCTGTTGTTTTCAAACAGACAGTGCATCCATTTACTTTTCAGCCTCAAATCCTTCACTGTAAAGCTATGGATAATTCGTAATGTCCATAGTGTCAGGCACTTGCCTTCTCCTTTTGATCATCACTTCCTGATTTCTCTGCTAGAAAAGTTCTAATTGTTTTGTTAAGGGTATATTCTGTGTCTTCAAGCAGTCTGTTTTTAAGTGCTCTTTCCAAAACTCTGTTACAAAATGTTTCCATTAAGAGGTCTGGGATGAAATATGGCTGGAGAATTCTAGTTAAAAGAAAAATCCATTATCAACCTAAATGAGCCACTGTGATGCCTGTTCCTTCCCTACATGCTTTTTCCTCTAATCATTGTTACGTTATGTTTTTAAAGACTCAGTTACTTGCTTCAGTGATAACAATCATAACAATCAAGTCCTCCCAAACTGCAAAATTTATAATATTATAAGCATTTTAATCTAAGACATTTTATGATCTTTTCTAGCTTTTCTTTTTTTTTTTTAAATCCTTTGTAAAAAAAAGAAGGAACCATTTTGCTCACAACTGTCATATTCACTTGTAGACAACCACTGTTCTAATGTCTTTAATACCATTTCAAAATCATCTTCTGAATCAACAAAAAGAAATGGAAAACAACCAGATATTCAAGAGGTTTTTTCACTCTTCTTATTGGTGATGATTATTTACAGTTATGGAGCGAAGTGCAAATTTAACTTTGACCTCTTCCTCTCATTTTTAAAGAAGTGAATTACTGTATTCTTCTCTTGAGTGTACCAGCTTAATTTATTTTACCTTTAGTATCTTATGTTGTTGTTGGAAATCAGTCAGAAAGTGGTCAGTTGTCTTCGGTGCAATAACCCTAGTTATTGCACATTGTGAACTTCTGCACATCTTAATAATTTCATACAAAGGACATGTACTCATACAAGTACCCTCCTAAAGAAACACTTCCCTAACTTCAAGTTCTTAACAAATCCATTTAGGAATAGCGAGAAAAGAAAGGGAACATGGACGATACTGATCTAAGAGGACTTAGTCTAGGCACAAGCCGCTTCCTGGGACAGAGTCCCTTGCCACTGTCCTCATATTTTGTCTAACAGCCAGTGAAGCTAGAAAACCGCCTGCCATGGCACAGTACTAACCCAAACAACTGGCTTCATAATGCCCGCAGTAATCTCCAAAATGACTATTTTTTTCAAGGCTTCTGACAGAAAGTGAAAATGTTATTGAAAGCTATTTGAAGATGTGCTAAAGGGCATTGCGGGTTCTTCACGAATGACAGATTTAGGCCAAAAAATATTTTGGAGCATAAAGTCCTTTGGGATGAGTGTGTATTCCTAATAATAAGGAACCTACTTGGATATTAACCTTTTTCCTAGCCATACCCTGCAAATAATTCTAAGTATTTTTATAATAATGGTATTTTCTCCCATTTTCATTTTTTTCTCTTCTTTTGATTCAATTTCTTAAGTTGTTACTGTCATCATGGTATCTGGCCCGTCCCTAATTCGCTATAAAAAAGTGAAACTGGTATTCTTTTTATATATTTTTTCATTCTTCTAACTATGACTTTTGGAAACACAAAAATGTTCCTTATCATGGATTGAATAATTTTGAATTGCACAATTTCACTTAAAATAGGCAACAGTGAGGTTTATCTTGTGGAAAATAATTTTAAGATTTGGGGCAGTCTTAGAGAGATTTATCACATATAAGGTCCGATTTTGGTTCAGAAGTAAGAATTGAAAACACTGATAATTGTAGTTGAGAGCTCCAGAATATGAATGTATCATACCTTTTCTGTACTTTATTGTTTATTTTATTTGGGATGCTTTGGGATTTTTTAATACCTGGGGTTCAGAGTGAGCAGTGATAGGATATAAGTGGAAAGGGTGGTTGTTAAATACCCAGCAAAGTCAAGTCTTTATTCATAGACCGGAGATTCTTCTGAGTTATCATACTAAATTGCTGCTATTACTCCCACAACCAGAACTACAAACCGATATTTTGTTGCTAACAATTATATTTATTAACAGGTTTTGAGTGTGAGATTCCATCTGGTTTATTTTATTACGTTATTCTCAAGCTTGTAGATGCTGATGAATTTCTTAGGTATTCAGAAAAATAGAGTGTATGGTAAAAGGAAGACCCTGTCTAATTAGATCAAACTCCATTAGTTTCTGAGTTGGGAAATTCCAGGGAAAAAGTGGTTTCATGGCATTTCTGGAAGAATCAAATTTAAAAAAATGGAGATCCCCGCCCCCATCCAGTGCAATAGAAACGACTCCTCCTTTCTCTGCCTTCCCAATGTTAGAAAGAAATATTTAGCAGCAGAGTAACATTTTAAATGAGCTATTTCACATCAAAAGTTTGCAACATTTTAAAAGCAAATGAATAAAACTGTTTTGAATTCCAACACTTATGAATTCTAAAGACATCCAGCTCAGTAGGAAGCTGAGCTGAATTTCTATGTATCAAAAGCAATAACAGAGCAATCTCATTCCTATCTTGCTATGTATTTAAAACAGTCCTGTGAGACATACAGGTTTAATCTTGGAGGCCAAATGTGGTTAACCATGGTACATTTATGCTTACAAATGTACTGACATTTGTGCTACAAAACATTTTTCGGTGCTGCTGATGAACTGCTGATTATGAATTGAAATTCAGGTGCATAAAGTCCCTTCGCTGATTTTATATGGCATTTATCTTATTACATTTGAGCTAATCAGTGTTTTCCATGCCATTTTAATTAGCATAAAAATTGTTGTTCATTCATTCATTTATTAAGGCAGTGCCTTCCGGGTATTGGGCCCTCAGAAAATCATGTCCTTATTGATGTAGGTTTATATACTGACATTGTCTAGTAGCCTATGTTACAAAACAGTCTACCATTCCATTAGCCTATATTAAAACACAGTTTGAAAAGAGGATTTCTATCTCAATGACAAGGCAACTGGAAGTACCAGCTGTAAAGGACTGAAGGTAATTTTTGCCTCAAGGATTGCTCACAACTGTTTCTGTTGCCAAATGCCGAACGGGACATGTGAAGGAGCAACAGTTATGGAAGAGAGTCAGCGATATGCCTTATCATGATAACAAATTTATCATGGTAATGAACTTATTAGGCTTGGCAGCTGCCAGGAAGACCCTGAGGTCATTCATTCTGTTGCTGTACCTGTGGAGGCTACTGGCTGACCCCCAAACTGATAGAATCATAGAATCATTAAGGTTGGAAGAGATCTCAAGGATCATCTAGTCCAACTGTCCCCCCACCACCTATTATCCACTAGACCATGTCTCTAAGTACCACATCCAACCTTTCCTTAAACACCCCCAGGGACGGTGGCTCCACACCTCCCTGGGCAACCCATTCCAGTGCCTGACCACTCCTTTCAATAAGAAATTTCTCGTAATCTCCAACCCGAATCTCCCCTGGCGCAACTTGCAGCTGTTTCCTCTTGTCCCTCCCCCCTATAGTGGGGCCTACACATTGGTACAGTCTGTGCGTGAATGGTACACGACCAGGCATATGTTTCACTGGTTCCGTTGTGCACCTGCAATGACTCAGCGCTCTGAAAAGTATAAGATCTAAGGATGAAGAACCCATGGTGCGATTGCCAACCACTGAACACCGAGAGAGTTGGACTCCTGGGACACTGTGGATCCGTGGTTGTGACTATTCTTACATCTCTATCCTGAACGCTTCCTTAATTTCTGCCTTTTTATTCTATTCTATCCTATAGAATAGATTTTTCCTATTTTTCTTTTTACTTTTTTTTTTATAAAAGCTGTTTTGATATATGGCATTTGACCTCATTTGCGTTCTTAATCTCGTTTCTTGGGATCACATCGAAACGTCCCCAACATCAGATGGGGACATTAGAACACAGTACTTGAAATCAAACAGAGTTTGTAAGAAATCTTTCAGCTAAGGATTGGTGCTATATGATTTCTCAATACTGAGTATAGTGTATTTCAGTATTTCAGTGGGAAGAAATTATTCAGTAGTATTCAATTAGTTGCTCTGTATGATTCAAGCTGTTGTTAGCTTCTGACTGGATTTTAAAACTTGATTCTCTATGAAGATCAAAAAGTTATAGGACTTCTTAATTCATACAGCTACAGGAATTTTAGTTTTAACTTTATTTTGTTGAATCATATCTGTCAGCCCAAATACAGGGATGGTAGAACATGTTGACCAAAACATGCTAGATGCTTAAGAGAGGAGAACTTCTGATGACTGTAATGATGTTAAATGGGTGTCAACTGCGGAAGATCAGTCAATGTCGAAGACAAGACAACATCTGCAGACTGTTGTGGAAGAATTCTTCCTATAAGCATGAGTAAACCAGTGCAGATTCTGGGAGAAATATGATTTTTGTATGCTTCTGCTGTTCAGGAAGGGGCTTTATTTTAGTAATAAAAGTCTGGGCTTTGCTGCTGAGGAACAAATAGATTTATGAATGCATGCACACCTGAGGTGACAGAGCAAGTTCTGTTATCATCATATTGCATTACAGACTTGATCAAGATATATAAAAGAAGGCAGGAGAATCATAAGGACAAAATAGGGGAACATAAGAAAACAAACTAGTATCATTAGCATGAAAAAGTGTGGGCTAAATATACTTGCAATCTTACTGGATTCAAGCTTTCTGGAAATAAAAGAGGCATTTAGGGAATATGCCTTTTTTTTATGGTGAGTTAGAAGTTCCACCTGAACAAGAAGACTATCCTGAAAAACATGGGAAAGTTTGCTTGAAAATTCAGCAAGTAAGGGATGTTGATATGAAAAGCATAGTGCAGGTTTGATAAGAGCTTGAGAAAAGATAATTGTCTAATTAGAATTAGTGTTGCCAGCAGGCTGAGGGAGGTGATTCTCCCCCTCTGCTCCGCACTTGTGAGCCCCCACTCAGAGTAATTCAAGCAGCTCTGGGGTCCCCAGTACAGGAAGGACATGGAGGTGCTGGAGCAAGTCCAGAGCAGGCTGGCAAAGACTATCAGAGGGCTGGAGCACCTCTCCTACTGGCACAGGCTGAGGGATTTGGGCTTGTTCAGCCTGGAGAAGGCTTCAAGGAGACCTAATTGTCGCCTACCAATACCTAAAGGGGGCCTACAGGAAAGATGGAGATGGACTGTTTACAAGGGAAGGGAGTGACAGGACAAGGGGTAATGGGTTTAAACTAAGAGAGGGGGGATTTATATTGGACGTTAGGAAGAAATTCTTCCCTGTAAGTGTGGTGAGGCACTGGAACAGGTTGCCCAGAGAAGTTGTGGAGGCCCCATCCCTGGCAGTGTTCAAGGCCAAGTTGGATGAGACTTTGGGCAACCTGGTCTAGTGGAAGGTGTCCCTGTCCATGGCAGGGGGTTGGAATCAGATGATCTTTGAGGTCCCTTCCAACTCTAACCATTCTATGATTCTAACAAGTGATACTCATTAAATATAAACCCAACATGGGTTCTTATATTAAAAGTCACTAGGCAAAGTTATGAATTCATCCTAGTTTTCTAGTTCTGTGTTTTCTGGAGAAACAATGAGCAGAATGCCTACATGTATACGATGTTGTTGATTAGGTCGTTACATAATCTTTTAAACAGTATACTCTCCTGCTGACTATGCCTGTCACACAGTAGGAAGACAGTCCTGTTATCAGTGCAGACTCCTCAAGGGCTCTAAAAATGTAAGTTTTATTCAGTGGTGTTAATTTCAACAGTGATCTTATATCTAGATATTTTCTGCTGTAAAGGTGAACCACAAAGTTTGTATTGAATACCAAATCTCCCAGTTATGGAAGACCATAATTAGGTCTGTGCTTGAGTTAAAGCAAATGCAGAACTACTCTAATAAAAAAATAAATGCAGGGAAAAAATACCCACCTGTTGTTTTTTTTATTTCTCTGAATATTGACAGTATCTGACAGCATTTGTATCTTTATTTATTTATTTAGAAAGGGCTATCCAGTGGAAATAGAGAAGAACAAACAGTCACAGAAGAACATGATATAAGATTCTAATCTAACAATACATCCTTAGTGTTTTCTGAGGTCCAGCCAAGCCTTCTCTATGCAATTCCAGAAAAGGAACAACTACAAAGAAGATCCAAAGTCATGGAACAGAAGTTTGAATTCTTTATTTTTATTTCAGTTTTAAGAAAGCGACAACTTAAACTTTAGTTTATACCTTATTTTTTATTATTTCATCTGTGCATAAGGGTTAGAGTTTAAGGGGACAGCACATTTAATAGCTTCTTGTTTACTTTGAAACACCTGTCTTCATGTTAGGTAGTTGATTCTCCTGGGCAAAAGTATTATTCAGAAATTGCTGTTTTGTCTGGGTGAAACCTTTCCGTTTGTATTTAGTCAGTGTAGCAAGTCTGTTATTAAGTGAAGAGGGCAAATAAGAACAACAAACTAATAATGTATGATAATGATAAGATTTAGATATGAAACATTTAAGTGGATTCGCTGTAGGTACTCAGATTGCTCTGCTTCCTGTAGCTGAGTCAAGCTGTGATTATCACCTGTTTGGGTGATTTAGCTTCACTAGCTAAATCAGCAGACTGTTTTGATGACTTGCGTTGTTCTGTGTTTCATTAGGTAAACAGAACTACCACAGCAATATGGAGTGTGCTCAGCTAAGTACGTATTTCATCATGGTTATGTACATCTCTACCTCTTCATTTGAACTAAGAAAATGAGCTCCAAAGATACTACATTTTCGTATTACACTGAAAGGATCCCTAATGTAGAATGCAAGTCTCACTTCATTAAGTATCACTGCCTCCAGGACCCCTTGCAGGGCAAGGTGCTAAAGAATGCAAATGAAATGCTTCAGCACTTGGGCTAGGTTTTCTTGCTAGTGGACAAATTTGCATTAACTGATAAAGGATTTTCTTGAGCATTTCTCATCAATTAAAATGCCAGGATTTTTTTTTATGTAAATGTAGTTTACCATGTGTAATTGAATAATGAGTTTCTTTTCCAGGGATTCTGGGATGTGGCAAATCATGGATCATAGAACGACCTGGATTGGAAAGGACCACAAGGATCATCCAGTTCCAACCCCCCTGCCATGGGCAGGGACACCCTCCACTAGACCAGGTGGCCCAAAGCCCCATCCAACCAGGTCTTGAATACTTCTAGGGAGGGAGTACAGTACAACAAATGAGGTCTCACCAGACTAGAGTAGAGGAGGAGAATCACCTCCCTTGACCTGCTGGTCACATTTCTCTGAGGAGGTTTGTCCAAGTAATAGATAGACATTTTTGAAATCAAAGCTATACTTTAAAAGACTGAAATTTTCACTTGTCGACAAGTTCTGAGGTACACAAGGTCCCCAGACAAAGCAGTAAACACAGAGGAAATATGAGGAGTCATGACTACAGTGACACAAATGTTACTGTCACTATAGACAGCATACAATGTGTTACTTGCCTTTCAAACAGCTTTTTATATAAAGCAAGAGAACTTAATGTGCTGGTTTAGATAACCTTACAAAAGGTGTTTGTCACGGTTCAGCCCCAGTCAGCGGCTGAGCCCCACACAGCCGCTCCCTCTCCGCCAGCATTGGCAGGGCAGGGGGAGAACGGAACAACAAAGGGGCAGCCTCCTCGAGTTGAGATAAGGACCATCTAATGGGCCAGCAAAAGGAGAGGAAAACAACAACAAAGCAGCAGTAGTTATAATGGGATGTAAACAAACACAATAACAAAGAGAGCACTTTACCAATCCAAGATCAATCAGAGGGACCAGACACAGCCCACAGCCAGACCCCAAAGCATCACCAACCAGCCCCTCCCCAGCCAGCCCCCTTTTATGGGGGCATGATGGCACATGGTATGGAATAGCCCCAGCCAGCTCGGTTCACCTGATCTGACTCCTGAAAGTTAACTCTATCCTGGCCAAAGTCAGGACAGTGTTTCTAAAGCTTAATCAAATACACATGCTAGTCTGCAAACCTCTAAAGTGAATAGGTAAGGTAAGTCTGGAAATACCAATACTACATTGTCAGTCTTGGTTGGTTGAATTTTTGGATTTCTTTTTTTCTTTTTAGGCACATAGAGGAGGAATTTTTTATTTAAGTACTTTTAATTACTTAAAAAACAAGTACTTCAAGTACTTTTTTGCTTTTACTTAAAGTTCAAACATAAAGGAGTTTTGGAAACCATGCTTCTTTTGGGTCTGACTGCTAGAAAAGCATATGTGACAGGATTATGATAGAAAAAATACGTATTAGTGGTGTTCAGAAAAGTGTTAGCCCTTGAAGTGGGGGGAAGGAAGCAAAAGCACTGTTTTGGCTGCTCAACAAGTTTTTCATATAGAAAAAATACTGCCCTTGCTACTTGTGTCAAATGTTTTAGTTTTCCAGTTAAGTATATAGCTATAAACTAAGTTATTAACAAGGGTAGTTGATTTGCTTTGAATGCAGGACTAATCCTTTCAGGCTGCTCATCTGCATTCTAATTAATTGATTAGAAACACAGGCATTAGCTCCTCAGCTTGGAAGTGGTGGTAAAGCAGGAGGGATTCATACCTGGCCTGCCCACTTAACTCCACTCTTTTTAGAAATGGAGGCAGAAAAGATGAACTCTGAGGGATCAATGAGCAGAGATTATTGTTGTATTGTCAGATGTAATTCTTCTGGTCTTGCTTTTGACTATTTATGCTTTAAGTATCATAAACAGTACTTCCAAACTATATCTATGCTAGTAAATCAAACAGGGCATCTGCACAAGTTTAAGCATTGATAGAAGTCATCTGAGCTGTAAGATTGTCAGCATGGTTCTTGATACAATTTTAACCTCTGCTGGACATGGTTCAAGCTCATGGGGACAGTACGAACCATGGATCATTCCCTCAAAGTAATTTGGATATAATCATTCTGGCTCTTGGGGAGCGAGGTGAGAAACTTAAGCTCTGTCAGGTTGAAATGGGTTGAAAGTATTTTTTGAATATGTGCTGGAGGCTAAGAAACGTTAGTAAGTCTTATTTTTATTCCACTTCTCCCAGACTTAAGTCATATTTGGTCTTTCTTACAAATATCTGACACTTGAGATGTCTTTTGTTCAATATTTTATTAGAAAAATGTTAAAATGATGATACAGGAAAACAAGTCTCCAGAAGTGTGGGATAACTGGTTAGATGACATTAGAAACATGGGATTTGATTGTGTTATTATGAAGAGTAAATGTAGGCAATGATATCTGGTTTGGTTTGGTTTCCCTTTTTAAATGAAGTAATAGAGCAGAAGGTATCTGGGCGATATTTATTATTAAAGAATCAGTTTGGAAAGGACCTTTAAAGGTTATCTGGTCCAAACCTTCACCAAATTTGCAGTTAGACCCAGCTTTAAAGTTAAGTCAGGTTGCCCAAGGAATTGTGAAACTGAGTTTTGAATGTCACTAAGGCTGGAGGTTCCTATGAAAATGTTACACAGATGCTCTTCCTCTTTCTGGTAGAGGAGTTATTCGAGAAGGACCTACAGAGTTATACTGCACCATAGTTATCTTCTAAAGAAAAGGCTACATTCTTTTGAAGCATTGACTTCGGCAATGTTCATTTTGCCATTGCCATTGAGGTCAAGACCGTTTCTGCCTGAAGAGGAATATTATGATATTCTGATACCACTAGACAAAATATTACTTGCCTTGTAATAGTCGCATTGTAAATGTGATAGACAAGGAATACAGGAGAGGAAAGGCCTGCACCAGTAGATGACCTGATGTATCTAGTGTGGTGGGGGAAACAAAACAAAGAAAGATTTGCAAACATGAAATTCTTCTAGTGGTGTTGCTCAACTCAACACCCTCCCCACTCCCCACTTTACAATGATGTATATATGTCAGCTACTAAATGTTCTGGTAAAATTTGAAAGCATGGAAAAATAATGGTGAAAGTCTCAAAAAATAATAGTTAGATAGAAATAAGCCAAAATAAATTGTAGTAAAGGAAAAAAACAAAACAAAACAAAGCAGTCCCAAGTGCAATATCTTATAACCTAGGAAAATGTGTGAGCTTCATCAAGTAAGAACCCTCCATATTTAGAAATGTGGAAATTTTCCAGTGTACCTTTGTTGACCTACTAGGAACGCCCTTCAGAAACAAGACCATCTGAAATGTAAATATATCTTGGCACAGCAAAAATGATTGATGTCCTTTACATTTTGAGCTTTGAATAGTTAAGGGCTGAATTTATACTGTATAGAATAAATTTGAATGATTCATCACTTATGAAAATGTCACATGAACTCCTGTAGAGCTCTATGAAGAACTCAGTAGAGGGTCAACCGGATTTTACGAATCTATTACATTCCAGATATCTTTTTCCTCTTTTATTTTTTTTTTGTGTGTGTGTGTGTCTGTGTCCCCGTGCCCTAATGCCATCTTCATGGCATCCAGCTAAAATTAATGTATTTCTATTTATCTGCAAATGTACTTCTTTATTTCTAAGAAATTTTTTGAGCTTTATTCCTACCCATAATCTCTTACTCAAATGGACAGGTCGCTTGAAATCAAGTCTAGCTGGCAGCTTTGATAATACCATCAACAGGAAAACAAGGATTTACCTAAACTTTACAACTGAGACTGCTCAGTTGATAGACTCTGGTCATGAATGTTAACCCCCAACCTTACCCACACCAGTTTTCAGTAACAAATTCCAGTTGGTTCAAATAAGCCTGAAGAGTAGCTATATGTTATATTTCACTTTACCATTTATTTCTTTCTTTTATGCTTTTTTCATCTGCCCCTGTATTGAGAAGCAAAATTAATTTGAGTCCTTTTTTCCCAATGTCACTCAATACCAACTTCTTCCCTCTGGTAGGCCTTTGTCATAAAATATAATTCAACCCAAAATTTGTATTTGGATCCCAATGGGTGAATTAAAGTTCATGCAGTTTAAATGAGATCTGACTTGACTTTCTATTTTGTTGACATTATGCTGACTTCTGAGTCACAAACTATGCGAGTGATGGAAGGTTTACCTACAACCCTCAGTATCTCAAAATGTGCAACATCCCATTTATATGTGTGATAGAGTTAATAGGCCAAATCCTCAGGTGCTTTCACAAAGATGTATCATTTCTTCTTTCAGAATTAACAGCAGAGGTGTGGGATGGAAATGAATGGATAAAAATTAAATTTTCACTTCAAATCTTTCCATGGGCTTTTTTCTTCCTGTCTTTTCTCTTTGTACCCTCCTGTTGCAGTTTCTGTTTCTCCAGTATTTTCTATTGATTTTTCTCTCATCAGCTTTCTACATTGTTCTTTTTGGTCCTCTTTCTTTCCCGATTTGATTAGTTTTTCCTGTTTCACAATTTTTTTTTTTTAATTTTTTTTTTAAGGTCTCTTTCCTCTGCTTTAAACCACCACACTAGAAGGTCATAGATGCCATACAAAGAGTTGCAAAGTTTTACACAAAGAAATCACAGTTAAGAAGATATCTAGGGATGTATAAATGATAGAATGAAAGTTCTCACCCTTAAAGCAAACCTGCAAAATGACATGATATGGATTAGTTCTGCTGGAGACCAGTGTTCAAAAACTGCAAATCTCTTAAAAAATATTCTGCTGGAGGAGAAGGGATGTATTTATTTTTTTTTCTTTATTCAGTGAGGTACAGTTGCGGTTATAAATTAGAGCCTTATTCTCCAAATCCAGCAGAATAACCCACAACAAGTTGCCAACAGTCTATATTCCTAAGAATCTGAAGATATGTCTGGTTTTGCTGATGAAGTTAATCACATCCTTGCAGTCCCATTACCAGGCAGCAGTGCTGACGAGTGAAGTCTCTCAGTTCTTGTTCATATCTGCTGACAGATGCGAGATACAAAACAGGAAAACTTCAGCTGAACCTCCCCATTCTAATATATATGTTACCTATCACATCAGACAGCATCAGATTCACTAGTCAGAGCCACTTCCACTAACCAGCCAACCAAACTACACCAGAGGTGTGGAGGTGCTTGCACAGGACAAAGGGCATTTGAGTTCCCTGATTTATTCAGTATAAGGTGGGCTAATGATATATTTACCTTCTTATGGGAGCCCTCACTGCCTAAGCAGTATGCCATATTATCTAGCTCTGTGGTTGATACTGTGCCAGCATGTAGGAAGGACGGCAAGGTTTGCTGAACAAAGTGGGACTGGACACCTGCAGTACTGTTTGGTGATGCAGATTCTCCTTGGAAGTGTGGGGCAGGTGGAAGGAAGTCCTGGGTTTTCTGTTGGGGGTTGCACAGTTTGAATAAAGAGGTTGTCGGATAAAAGAAATTAACATAATCAAAAAAAAGAGACTAGGTCTTGATGATACAACTTTCCCATTTAACTTTACTCCCCCCAGTTTAGCCTGCTTTCTCTTGGTAAGCCTGTATCCTCTCTCCACCTAGACGGTAGGGGAAAATGGACAAGCAAATATTCATCTGCAGGTTTTTTATGTCATTATTTTTATAATATTAATGACACATTTACACAGAGAATGTCCATCTGTGTTTGAAGCTCATTGTGCTGTCAAAACTTAAACAGATAAAGCTGACTAATTAAAAAGCAGAAGCAGAATAGCTTTTCAAATGAGACAGGCAGTCTCTGAGAAATACAGAATTATATGAAATATTTTCTGACTTTACTGTCTTACCAAGTGTATCCTGCTTGTCACTATGTATTGCAGTGTTAATACAGTTCCTAAAACTTCTGCGGAATGGAAAAAAATAATATACCTAAGAAAATCAGTTATATATTATAAATCTATTTTAGCAGTGAGCAGTTGAAAAAAAAAGTTTTAAAATAATTTCTCCTTGTCTTAAAATATTTAATTCTGTAGAACACTCCTTTGTAGGAAGTATGTGTGAAATAAAGGTAGGAATTCATATACTTATATAAAAATCCCATTTATTTCTATTATTAAATTAATAAATTGAGCCCTTGTTTATCCTGAGAGGGAATAAAACCACATTTAATTTAGAAATTCAATGGCTATCAAACTAAATCTGGAAAATGTGCATTTGTTGTATCCTGACATTAATGATACCGTGCTGTCACAAGAAAAAAAATTATTCTAGAATTATAACAGCTTTTAAAATGTTAATCTAATTGCTTCCCAAAAACCTGAATTTGTGAGCACTCTTCAGTGTAATATTTAACGCATTTCCACATTCATACAACAGGCTGACTTTGCACTAGAACAACTAAATGTGCTTGAAAAAAACAAGGTAGGTGAAATCATTGCCTTTTGGCTGCAATGTTGTCCTTTTGCCATCTCTAAAAATTAAAAATAAACAAACCAGTTCTGTCTCCTTTAAAAAAAAAATGAATTGCATTTTACTTTTAGTACTTTTCTTGATTGTCAGTTGTATTTTAAGAGACATGGTACAGTGATAAAATTTACGTGTATAATTCCTAAGCAAATCTCCTGTCACTGGATAACTCCCCGTGTCTAAATGGAGGTATAGCTTTGGAGTGACAGCGATGTTTAGGGTTATGAAGTCACTGCATCATGTTTGAGGGTGAAAAGTAATTTCAAAGGGTATTTCCAAAGACTGAGGGGAGAATAAACCAGCTAACTTGAGATATTCAGAATGCAGATGTACACATTAGATGTAAGCCTGTTAGTCTCCAGGGAGATCTTCATCTGGTCTGGTCTAGATGTTTACCTTTTAAAGTAACGAAGTGTATTCTGCAGTGCCAGTCTCTTTCAAATGGCTGTATGGAGAGCCACATTAATTAGCTTACAAGTAGACAACTACACCGTACAGTCAGGTGGATCCTCAACTCAGCTACATCTTCAAATTCGACTGTAACCTGGAGTTCATTAATGGCCAATGAAGCCACACAAAGCCAGTATGACACTCACAGCTAATGAAGTGGTGGTAATGGAGAAAGTAAACATGCCAGTGACACACGGCCCTGATCTTACCTAATACCACCTTGCCTATGTTGTGGCAGCTACACAGAGCAAAAGAGGACAAACTCAGCTTACCAGAACAAGACATCAATGCTGTTTCTATTTACAATGTTAACATCTTAAAAAGTCAACAATGGACAATGCCAGGTGGAGATTTGGCTGAAGATCTGTGTGTTAATACAGGACAGAGTAAATTAATCAAACCAACATTACCTTTTCCACTTCTGTTGAAAAGCTCATAAAAGATCATAAAGGTTCACAAGAAAATTATCTTTAAAGTGTCAAAAGACAGGGAAATATTTAATTTACATACAGTCTGATGGACAAAACCCCACAATTTTGCCACACTTTTTTCTCAATTATTTAGGAAGTTATATGCTTAGATTCAGTATTGTAGAACAGTGTATGTAGTAAAAGGTAAAAAAACTTGTTAGAATAATAATGCTGGGTAGCCTAAACTTATATAAAAACTTTAATAAGGGGATCAAGCAAAGAGGTAGGATCTAGATACTGCAAACTAGTTTCACAGAGCAGAGAGGACTATATTTTCAAAGGAGTATTAAAAGATAAACAGAATAAAGCAATGTTAAACAAAGGTAACTTGGGAAGAGTGCAGCAAGGCATACTGAGAGGGAAACTACATTACCTCCGTTAAATATACAGGCAATAGATTAAAGACAGGGTCATCTCACAGTTTCACAAGTTTGAAAGAAAATATATGTAAGTCTAAGACAGTTTCCTAGGTTCTTTTTGTTTTGTTGGGGTTTTTTTTTTGTTTGTTTTTGGTTTTTTTTACCAGTTAAAATCACCTCCACAGGGTGATTTATTCTGTGCTAAGAAATGTCTAAAATTGGGTAATACCATAGGATTATACCGGATCAGTCTAAAGGCATGGGTTAGTTACCCACACATTTGAGTCTCTTGAGATTATCCATTAAATCTTTTTGGGCACGGGGGGTACTATGCAGTTCATATAAGAAACTGGTATCGAATGTCTTGGAAGATATCACATGGCAATGGAGTCTCTAACTTTGTCCAAAATTGGATTCCTAGGAATAAGCATATGTCACACTTCCTTCTCACATCCTCTCAGGCTCCATTTTTCAGGTCCTGAACTTCTGGAGCTGGTTGTATTTTCTCTGGTCTTTGAGGATGCATTCCTAAAAGGTGTAACTGTAAACTGTTAATGATTTGACAGACAGTAACACATTTTTGTGTCTTTACATAAAAGATTAATGTAATTGAAAGGAGATGTACGTAGGGACTACAGAAACACATCCAGTTTACATACACAAGGATAATAAATATGACATGGAAGACAGAAAAATATAGGCTAGCAATGTGCAAACAGCTTTTTGGAGACTGGAGTGCTGATTGCTTTTTAAAATAAAAATCAATACGTAACTACTTGTTGGCTTCAAATTTTTATTGGTGGGTTACTTTATCAAACAAGACCAAATGATGTCAACATTTTACTGTTCTTGCTGCCTCTTTCTGTACAGTAACCTTTCTAGTATTGTCATAATCTCTGTGAGATGTCTGCTACTCATCAAAGTCAACCAAGTCAACCATGGGTGAAGGAAGGAAAAGTGGAGTAATGATCACGGTTATCAGAGCAGGGTATTAAATGATTGGCAATAGAAATCTGAAATGGTGGCTAGAGATGCAATGAGGTGTTAATGTATTTAGTAACCTGGATTTCTCCTTACCTTAGCTTTTCTCCCTTTGCTTTCCTCAGTAGCAGAAGAAAAAAAATAATTGTTTACAGCACCCGTTGGCAAAGGCCTCCAAAGTTTAACCACATGTGTGAAAAGCCACAAGGTTTTGTACACAGGATATCTCTCTTCAGCTGATTCATTTAATGCCCCTTGTTCCTGCAATGGACAGAGAGAATTTTCTCCATAGTGCTCACAATTACCTATCACCATTCAGGTGTCCTTCTTGCAGGTTAAAGAGTCCTGTCTTACTCATTTCCTAAATAGAAGGCATTCGTGCCTTTCATTACCCTAGCTACTTTTTCCAAACTTTTGCTGATTATACTTAATCTTTTTACAGGTGGAGCAGCCGGAACTGATCACAATATTCAAGGTGCAGACAAATCCTGGGTGGGATAGTGGTACAATGGAGTTTTGTATTGTTCTAACTTTTCAAATATTTCATAACCATTATTTTTTTGGGTTGTTTTTTTCTTCATGGGTCTATCCTACCTAGTAGGTTTTTTTTCAGTGTGTAGCATTTTGCATGGGAAATCAGGTTGGTTTGAGTTTTTTCCCATGTGTATTTCTATATTTATCTCTCAAATTTCATCTGCTATCTAATTGCCTACTTGGTGAGCTTCATAGGATCCTTTTGCAGTTCTCCACAGCTGGTTCTCAATTTAAGTATGTTGACTACTATAATGTTATTAGAAAAAAGTTGTCCTTTCTCTGTTCAATGCTTTCCTCATCATAAATCAATGTGTTAAAAGCACAGGTCTCAGCAATGATTTCTGAGGAACTCCAGCGAAGGAACTCACCATGTGCTCCTATCCTCTCTTTCATGTCTTTTAACTGATTATTTATTTTTATAAGGAACTTCTCTTATATCTCAGTTTTGTTTCTTTAAACATAGTTTGGTGAGATAAGTTGTCCTTTCTATGTGACTATTTTTGTTTTGGTTGCAGATGCAATAGACAGCTATATAAAACTATGGAAGAAATCAGGTAGAAGTAATCCCATCTTTAAATCATAGAATTAAACTCTATAGGTTTAATATATATATATGTATACATACAAAGTATTCTGTCATTGTTATTGTGGTCAAGTCAGTGCGAACCCACCCGTAATGCTTTTCTCTGGTGGAAAGACATACAAAAGAATGTGGCACTGAGAAAATTATTAAAATGATCTGTATATCTGCCTTTATCAGTAGTGAGGGATTATTTAGAGATTTTCTAAAGATCATTTCAAGAAAGATCATGTAGGATTAAAGGTGACTCAAGGAAAAAAGTAATGTACAAGAATATGGAAGACTTTCTAATGTGGGGAGAATGAAAAGTTTAGGATTGTTTGCATTAGAACCGGCAAGACATACAAAGTTCTAATAATAATTATAATAATATAATTATAACAATGTGTTGGAGAAAAAAATTATCTTTCCATTTCTCAGGATAGGACGCAAAGAGAATTTTCAATGGCATTAAAAGTGTAAACATTCATATAATTCTCCACACAACATGTTGTGAGCTGCTGAGGTCTTTGGGCTGGGAGTTCACTGAGACCAAGGTTTTAGTAGTCTTGGAAAAGGCTGTCAATGGCCTTTGATCTGAATCTGTCTTTAAACTCCATTAGATGTGAAGGCATGTGTTACCATTAGAGAGATCCCTGGGTACCACTCTCAACTTCAGTGATGTCTCCAAAAAGGTATCAAACCTGTCACCTGTATTGTATCTGCCACCTGTGAAAGGATCTCTTCAGTCTTGTATGACTCTGTGAACAACAAATAGCAGTGAACATCAATGTATAGACAATCAATCAAGTCCATTGAGTAAGAATATGATCTAGTTTTAGGTTGGATATTAGGAAAAACTTCTTCACGGAAAGAGTAGTGAGGCATTGGAATGGACCGCCCAGAGAGGTGGTTGAATCACCGTCCCTGGAGACGTTCAAAGAACGGATAGTCTTGGCACTCCAGGACATGGTCTAGCAGGCATGGTGGTGTTAGGTTGACGGTTGGACTTGATGATCTCAGAGGTCCTTTCCAACCTTAGTGATTCTATGATTCTATGATTCTAGTTAACTAAGCATGTATGTCCAGGAGGTTTTATGATAGCTAGTGGAACCTACACTGCCTCTAGCTCCGATTTGGGAAGCATAATGATTTCTTGAGACTTTTGAGTGCTGAAGCATGTCCAAAAAAGAGCAACAAAGCTGGTGGAGGGACAAAAGAACAAGTCTTAGGAGGAGTGACTGAGGAAACTGAGGTTGTTTAGCCTGGAGAAAAGGACACTTAGGGGAGACCTTATCGCTCACTAGAAGTACCTGAAAAGAGATTGTAGCCAGGTGGGTGTCAGTCTTTTTTCCGAAATAGCAAGTGATAGGATGAGAGGAAACAGCCTCAAGTTGTTCCAGGGAAGGTTTGCATTGGATATCAGAAATAATTTCCTCACCAAAATGGTTCAATCATTGAAACAGGTTGCCCAGGAAAGTGATTGAGTCACAATCCTTGGAGGTATTTAAAAGGAGCATATATGTGGTGCTTAGGGACATGATTTACTGGTTGGACTTGGCAGTCTTAGGTTAATGGTTGGACTTGATGGTCTTGAAAATCTTTTCCAACCTAAATGATTCTATGATTTCATGATTCTATGATTCTCTAACATTGATTCCTACACAGCAGCTGTCAAAAAGAAAATAAAATTTAGAGAAATGAGGATGATTTTCATGGTCATCAGGTGAGTTACCTCAGTAATTACTTTTTCTCTAGGGGTGTATTCCTCAGGCCAGGGGTTGAAGTTCTTGTATTTTCTTCCCAATGGTTAGATCCATAAGACCTAACCATTCTGTGTCTCACTCGGTGGACACAGGAGCACATCTTGGGTCCTGATTCCACCTAAAGGATATATGGAAGCATGACCTAGCCCCTTTCTGCCACATGTTTTCTTTTACAGAGAGGAATGTGATGTTCAGATAGGATCCAAAGTGTCTAGTAGAAATGGATGATCAGTGGACCAAGAATCTCAGCCTGGAACAAGACTTCCTAAAAATTAGCTGAATGGACTATTTCAGCTGGAAGGGACCTACAATAATCATCTAGTCCAACAAATTAATGGCTGACCAAGTTAGAGTATGTTATTATGAGCATTGTCCAAATGTCTCTTAAACACTGACAGGCTGCTTGCATCGACCACCTCTCTAGGAATCCTGTGGCATTGTTTGACCACAATGTGGTCAAATGTAATATCCTTCTGTGGACACATTCAGGGACCTTCACATCCTTCTTAAATTGTGGGGCCTAGAACTGCACACAGTACTCCAGGTAAGTATGCACCAACACCGAACATAGTGGGATAATCACCTCTTCTGACCAGCTGGTTATGCTGTGCTTGATGCCCCCCAGGATGCGGTTTGCTCTCTTGGCTGCCAGGGCACCCTGCTGGCTCATACTGAGCTGCTGTCAGCCAGCATTCCCAGATCCCTCCCTGCAGGGCTGCTCTCCAGCCACTCCTCTCCCAATTTATACTTGTGCCTGGTGTTACTTGGTCCTAGGTGCAAAATCTGACATTTTGACTTGTTAAATTTCATCCCATTAATCATAACCCAGTGCTCCAGTCTGTCTGGATCCCTCTGCAAGGGCTCTTGTCCCTCAGGAGATTTAACACCACCTCCCGGTTTGGTATCATCAACAAACATGCTAATAGTGCATTGAACTCCTGTATACAGATTGTTGATGAATATACTAAACAGGACTGGCCCTAGAATTGAACCCTGACGAGCACTGCTGGTGACTGATCACCAGCCAGATATAGCCCCATCCATTATAACCTTTTGAGCTCTGCCCTTAAGCCAGTTCTTCACCCAGCACACCATGAACCCATCCCACAGCTGGACAACTTGTCCAGAAGGATAATGTGAAGGACAGTGTCAAAAGCTTTACTAAAATCCATCACCTTTCCTTCTTCCACTAGGTGGGTGACCTTGTCCTTCTATGGAAGGATATAAAACTAGCTAAACAGTACTTTCCCTTTGTGAACCCATTTTGACTGTGCCTGATGATTGTATTATTCTTTAAATGACTTTCAGTAGTACTCAGTATAATCTCCATAATTTTTCCAGGAACTGAGGTTAGACTAACAGGTTGATAGTCCCCCTGGGTCTTCCTTCACATTCTTTTTCTACGAGCTTTTAAATATCACAGTGCATTAATACTTCATCTTGATCCATACAGAAGAAAGTTTTCTTATATCACATCAGGTAAATAGTATTTCATAGAATCATAGAATACCCCAAGTTGGAAGGGATCCATAAGGATCATCAAGTCCAATTCCTGGCTCCACACAGGACCAGC
>VWZZ01001716.1:379120-391881 GCA_013399095.1 Psophia crepitans
GACCCAGCACCGACCCCTGAGGGACTCCACTAGTCACAGGCCTCCAACTAGATTCGGCCCCATTGACCACAACCCTCTGACTTCTGCCCTCCAACCAGCGCACAATCCACCTCAGTACCTGATCATCCAGGCCACAACTCCTCAGCTTGCCCACAAGGATGCCGTGGGAGACAGTGTCAAATGCCTTGCTGAGGTCAAGATAGACCACATCTACTGCCCTTCCATCATCCATCCACCTGGTTACATCCTCATAGAAGGCTATCAGGTTGGTCAAGCATGACTTTCCCTTGGTAAAACCATGCTGACTGTTCCCAATAACCTTCTTGTCCTTGATGTGCCTGGAGACAGTGCCAAGGACAAGTTGTTCCATCACCTTTCACCATGAGGCTGACCCTCATGAGGAAGCTGTAGGCTGCCATGAGGTCTTCCCTCAGCCTTCTCTTCTCTAGGCTGAACAAACCAAGAGAATTTAATTTGTCAATAGAGATTTACCAAGCACAAAATGTTTTTCAGAAATCTGATTACCAGCTTTGACTCATCTGCTGCCTCTTGATGGATGGGTAGCTATATACCTGTTTGCATTATTACTGAAAGGACAGGATGAGAAAACTTGCTTTTTGCACAGAAAACAAGATATACTCTCTCCTGTAAGCAAACTGGTATGGAACCTTTGCATATTTGAGAAAATAGCATTTTTTTAACTAACTGCATTATACTGCAGTACTGTTAACCTCGGTCATCGTTTTAGACATTGTCAGTCAACAGTTCAGTGTATAGTAGCCAAATGATTCTTTCAAAGCTAACAAAGGATTCTGGTCATTCTAGACACCTCTGTGATTTTTACAAAGCTAGAATTGGCTCTAGACATTGAGGAATATATGCTTTAACCTTTATATTGACAACATCTTATGACAGAGGATAGAAAAACCATCATGGTCTTGGTGACCTCCTTGCTATGTGGAAGTCCCTGGACACCTGGGTTGCTGTGCCAGGAGAGGAGTGCAGGTGTCACAGGCAATAACCTCTGCTACAGGGGCAAATAATTTTTCAGAAGCAACAATTATTATTTCTACTTCTCTCACTGAAGAAGGGTCCAGGCTTCATCCTCAAGGCAGTAAAATTGAATTTTCCTTGCAGAGCTGAGAAACCAGAGATGGTTCAGGACTATTCATAGAATAGAAAGCCAAACAAAATAACTCCTACTGGAGATATTTTCTCTTAACACACTTTCACTGTACCCTCACAGCTGTGCTCCTCTAAGTGAATCAGTCTGCACTATGAGAAAGTGCAGAGCAGAATCAAGAATATGGGAAATAGGCATAGTGGTACCAAAATTCAAAGTACAGCGAAAAGTTCACTACACTAAGTGATATATTTTTTCCATTGTTTACTTTATGAAGAAAGGAATTATTTTGCTGCTAAGGTTATTTCACCTCTTTAGCAAACTGCCAGAGAAACTAAAATTTTAAGGAACATAGTACTGTAATGATGTATTTTCCAATAAAAGGAGTGTGGAAGATTGTTGGATTTTTTAAAACTATAGTTACCTGTTATGAACTGAATATTTCAGAGTATATATAGGAGTTGTGAAAGCTTGTCTATGAAAATGATTCATAAGACCTGTGATAAAACAGCTTCTTGGAATATTTCGACTCCACAATAGTATTTTTAATGAGATTGTTTAGAAAACTAACATTTTCCCGTGTGATTTAGTTTCTTAGCTTTATGAAACCTAGATTTAGTTTTATGAAACCATTTTTCCAAGAAATTGCACATTTGCTTTAAAATGCTCAGAAGTCTCATCTCCAGGGAAGGCAATCTTGTGCAGATGGCCACCATCCAGAACAGCCTCACAAGTGTAGGCAGTTGCAACTCTAACTCTGTCTGCATGTCAAGATAGTAGCAAGCAAACCAGCTCAAGTCCCAAAGCTCCTTTAGTGTAGAAACTCAAAAACCAGTTGTTTGGTTTTGGTTTTTTTTTTTTAGATGAAGCAGAGTAAAAAAGAAAAAAGCCTTCCAGATGAGAACTGGCTTGTGTTCCATGAGCTGGGACATGAATATAGCTGATGTACATCTACAGATGATCAAGCAGACCACTACAGAGCCATTCTGAAGATAATACTGAGAACATGAATAACTTCTACTAGATACTGACCCTTAGCACTCTGAAACAGGAGGAATCAGTACTTCCTCTCTCAGCACCTGCCTAGTGATGTCTTCAAATCAGGGTTTCCATGTTGGTACAGAAAATCTGCTGTAGGGCAAAGAAGAATTTCCATAGTCAAAGACCTATTATTGGCTTTACATAAAAGTGAAATGTATGGGTCGTGATATACATAGGATCAGAAGGAATATCAAGTGTCCTCGTCATTGTTAAACTCTGGCTGAGTACGAGTTTAAATTCTGGCTAAATTTCACGTATTTTTAGCTAGTAGGCTTCTAGTGTAAGTCTCCTAAGCTATGTCTATGGTAAAAAGAGAGAATCACCAGAAAGTGGTTTCTTGAGTCACCTTCTGCATGTACCTGTGTCTGTCTACTGAGGACATTGAGGTCTGGCTAGCAAGACAGTTAACAGAAACTGGTTTAACTGAAAAAAAAAACAGCAAAAGAATGGAAAATTACCTTTAATGTGTAATTTTTATGGAAAGAAATTCAAGTTGTTCATCTCAGAAAGTTCCTACAGTCCTGTATTGCTGAAAGACTGGATGTCTGCTTTTTCCCATGCAACTAAATCTTGAATTCAGCATGTGAGTGAAGCTTTCCTAGAAATTAAGGTGGAGTTGTCTGTGAAAAGCATTGCAAATATTTTGATGCTATTTTTCGATGCTAATTTTTTATTATAAAATACTGGCTTAATTGTGCGATACCTGTACCAACTGTACAGTTGTTGCACAGTCGTGCAGTATATGTACCAAGAGTATCAATTACAAATTGGTAGGAAGGAGCTACAGAAATGAGCATGGGCGTTTGTAACCGATTCTGCAGGACCATAGCAGGACCACAGTTCTGCACTCAACTGTCTGCCATGAAACAATTCCGTTTTAAACAGTCTTGTAAGAGTGCTTAACCGTTTTGAAACTTCATTGAAGTTCTTGGTAAGCAATATTCAACACTGATTCAATGTCAAGTGTTGATGTCTGTTATAAGCAGATGAACCACATAGCAATGATCTGTTGTTCAGTAACTAAAGGTGAAGTTAGGGAATCTCCCATGAAAGAAATAAGCTATGGACCTAGGCTGTCTAGTAAGAAAATTATTTTCTCTATCCCCATCCAGACTATTAACGTGCTCGTTAGAATTCAAAAGTTCCCAGTTCCTGTTTAAATGTAGACCCTTTAGACTTGCTTTAGGCATGGCAGATCTGACTTCAGATAAACAGATCTATGGTAACATGCAGAAATGGTGCTGGAAGGCTGAGATTCATCTCACTTAAGATAAGATATCTAAAGGTTATACACCTACCGTAAGCCCTTAGCTCTTTCTGTCATTGGTGGAAAGAACTGTGGGCTTCAGAGAGTGATTAATCTCAGCTTTCCTAGACATATGCCATGGTGAGATGAACTGCACTCTGAAAGTGCCTGTTCTCTCCCGTGACTATAAATGAATCACAATGTGACTAAATCAGACTTAAAACCTTGGACATGAAACTAATTTTCGGATACCTAACTGTGAGTAGATGAATCCCACTTCAAGTGTCTCTTTGTTTTAAACTTTTTCCAATGTAAAGAAACTATGTCACTATAACCTGTCAAAAGAACACAACTGTCATCAAAGTGAAATGGAGCAATGATCACAGAACAATTTTTTGTAGATCTTTATTGGTATCTTTAGCCTGGAGGTAAGTGTCTTTTGTGATATAATGGAAAGTGAATACAAAGAATAAATATTGTACGTGATTAATAGCTATGCCCTTTCTGCATAATGTACCATAATTTATTTCCTGCTGTGCTCATTATTAGATTAATCACACTTAACTTCACCAAAGCTAAAAGTTACCCACTTAAAAGCTAGAAACCTGTAAGTTAAACACTTTAACTATTTATGTAGACTCTAGTGAGAATCAGTCTTGAAATAAAAGCACTTCCAGGAGATTTATTGTAGAAACCATCTTTGCTAGGTTCACCACCCTTTAAGTAAAGATGCTTTTGCCCTATGTAGTCAGATGGTCCCCATTTCTACCTAGAAGTCCTCGATCCTCAAAATGGATCTTATGGCTGTAAAACCTGATTTCCTATATTCAGCACCAGTTGTCCAAACAGCTCCAATTAATAATAATCACAGTTTCAACTAATTTATAGATCTCATCTATCCTACACAATGCCTTGTTAACATAAGCTTCCTTTCCAAGAAGAGACTTCACAGTAAAAAAGGCATAAAGATGAGGAGGGGTTATTCTTGTAACTGGCAGTTGACATTAGCTGTGGAATATTTCTTGGAATATTTCTTGGAGGTCGATGCTCCTTTAGTACAATAAGAAAAGAAATGGAAAAAAAAATCTTTAAAAGCCAAACTAAGAAGTGTGCACTTCCCACTGGGCTTGTGAATGCTTTATTTGCTGTACCTTCTAAAAGTGAATTTAAAATAAGTCAAGCAGATACCTGCTGAGAAATGTGTAGCTTCACTGTCTAACTGGGTCATTCCCAAATCTGTCACAAAGGACATGACTGCTAAGTAATCTAAAAATTCTGTTCATAATCAATCATCTCTTTATAAACAGACTTCCATGTCACTAAACTTCCTAGCAGAACCCACGATAAGGCTTAGAAGGCATCAGAAAGGCCGAGTTCAACCTTTATAATGAAGGGGGTTTAGCTCTGATGATAGGATTTATCTCACCTAAATTTAGAGTTAGAATCCAGCTGAAGGTTAAGGCACCTGCATTTTGATACCTGTATGTAGTTGCTTCAACTCTTTGCCAAACGAAACCATAGCTGTACCATCAGTGGATTTTAGGAGATGATTCAGCTGACCAAAAGCCTAAAATATGGATCAGTTGCCTTAGGCTCAGCAGGTACCTAGTCTGGTCAGGGCTGCCTAACCAGAGGCACCAAATGCAAAAGGCTGGCAGTTATGGCACAGCAAATATGTGAGACCTGTGTCCTTCTGCAGTGGCAGCTGGAAGCTGGGACTCCCCCGTATGGGTGTCCTGTGAATATGATGAGGTTAAGGAGGAGAGCTGGCTAATTTTCCTGCCTAAACTTGCATAGAGTGAATAGTTGCCAGAATATGGTTTCACTGATGACTTATTTTATTTCTTTCTTCCACAATTTTCATTTCTGTAGGACAAAGCAGGCACCTGCAATGATCCAGTCTCTCTTTGCCATATGGCAGACAGTGCCTTGCAAGAACCAGGACTAATGAGATACCTACAGCCGACTTCTCAACCCATGTAAATCTTCCTTTGCTGAGCATGCATGAATGGATAAAAGCAAGGCTCAGCATTTCATTTTGTACTGATAGGTTTCAAGCACTGTGAACCTTGATCCATTGTTAAGGCTGTTAATTACTGTATAACATTTATCAATATTGTCACCAAAGGCACATTCAGATATTTCCATTACATAGGCATTGCATTGTGAAAATTATTGGATTTGTTCTGAATAGTGCACAAGAAACCAAAGTACAGATCTTTGTCAAATATACTCTGCTTCAGCAATTCTTTAGTGACAGACCTAAAAGGAATGCTTACTGGATTCACAGTCAAAGGAAGACAATATATCCATTTGAATATGAAAATCATTGCTATTACATATGAAAATCACTGCTATTACAATGACTTTCCTTATGTAAAATCATGATCAAGCAAAATATTTCCATCTATTCAAGCAATGTGAAATTTCAGATACCAGTAATTCTTACATTTGTTCACTGATTCCCATCAGTTGTCTTAAGTAAGCCTTGCCATCTAGTGTGTGGAATTCTAATACCATTATTCTAATTATTCAGTTAATGAAAACTGAGCAAGAAATTCTATAAATTGCCACAGCTACAAACAGAGTTTAAAACCAGGAGTTCTTGAAGAGCTGAACAAATAATTTTGTGAATGTGGAAGTAGAGTAACTATAATATTTATTTTGTTTACCAGTGGGTATGTATGCCAAATGCTCCTAACACATTTTAGTTTTGGTTAAAAAGTATTTTAAAAAACTTTTCTGAAGTACTAAAATTTAACTTTATTTTACAAATATGCAAAATACTCAGGGCACTTAGACGTTTATTTTGGGTTTCCATGATTTTTTTTTTCTTCCCTGAATTCCATCAGTCCTTTTTTTTTTTTCCTTCATTTATGTTAACTGAGAATGAAAGACTGAGGTAAAACAGAGACTCTCTATCTTTCAGGTGACTGATGTAACCAAAATGTTTAAGATGACACAAATGTCTTCAATGCTCGGTTCTGCACCAAACACATAAACATCTACTGTTCAGATGCAGAACTGATGAGCTTACCAGTCACACACATGCAGTGTTAAAACATAGTTTTCTTAAAAGCAAAGAGATGTACTTGATAAATCAGCTGTTTTCACCATGCCACTGCAGCGTTTGACTCCTACTCGTGTGTTATATTTTGCATTCCCTTCCTGTCTGGTGAACTGCTCCAGTCTGCTCAAAGGAAAAATAGACAGGCTTTGAGTTAATAAATAATAAATAAGAATCATCTGGTTTTGTAACACGGAACATTGCACAGCTTATGAGTGCTAACCTTACCCCATCCAGGTAACTATAGGCGGGGGTTGCAGTGACAGGTACTTGTAGACTCCTTTGAAACATAAAACTAGTTCCAGATCAATCCTGTGAGACTTACTATTAACAAATATGTGGGAGTGCCTGGTAAGGCAGCTGAGGCTGGACCTCCACTTTGCCAGATTTTCTAAGGTCCCTGGAGATGGCTTGGGTTCTCTAGGATGTCTCAAATGGCAACAGTGTCCTTTGTTGGATATCTGAGTCTTGATCCTTTGTCTAGTGGGTTTAATCCTCCTCTGGACACCTCTGACTATACACATTCAACTCAGTTGACTGCACTGGAGGTTTAAAAACATAGAACAATTAATGTCTTTATCTTTTTCTCAAGGTGAATTTTACTCCCTTCATGCTCACTGTTTAGGGTGCAAAATAACTAGAGAAATATAGCTATACACATACAGATGAGATGACTGTCAGAGGTAGCGTGGGCAATAAAGGTCTCTCAGAAGAACTGCAGCAAAGTGAGGCCAAGCAGTTTGTCACTGTCATAGGCTATCTGAGACAGCATGACTTCCTTGCAGTCTCAATGTGGAGCACTCACCACAAAGACATCTGTCTTCTCAAATGAAAACACAGGTTAGAAGCATAATTAACAAAGGAAAAAATTGGCCGTGCTGAAAGACAGGGAAAGCCGTTACCCATCTATTTTCAAATAGCAGTGGGAAGGGGCTAGGGAATGTCTTGCTGGTAGCTGGTATCATGCAGGCATATTCTTCTCCATCTGGCAAGCTGAGCTTGCAGATTCAGTCCCTGAAAACTGAGAAAATGGCAGCACTCAGAAAAGACATTTCTTTGTTCCACAGGTAGGTGCTCCTGGGGTGGCTGTAGCTACAGAAGATCACAGAAACTTCAGTGCTTTTCCTTTCCAAGAAAAACAATGCATTTAGATAATTTGATATACATTCTAGCAATATGTAATATGAAAGAGAGAGGAAAATGTTTGTTTTCAAGCAGGAATTTAGGGAATATGTACTAAATATTGAAGTTAAAACTAGGATTCTTTTATGCTATCGCAAAGGAAAAGCCGATATTGGCAGAATATAAATCCTGTTTACAAAACACAAATCAGGTGAATGATGTTTATAATTCTTTGCATTTTACTCGACTGTGGGCTTTTCTTAACTTGATGATCCTGTCATTTTCTTACCAGAAGACAATATAAGAATATAAGTCACCTGAGCAATATTTGTCTTGCTGTATGTTTTATTATGCATTGTCCATTGCTGTATATTCTGAGCTCAAGTTATGTTGTCTAACTGAAATAATTTCTAACCTCATTTTGATTTCAGGTTTTCAAACTCTGTTTTTTTTTCTCACAAATTCAATATTCTTGTATCCATGGCAACAAGAACATATGCATACTATGTCTTAAATATTATCTCACTAAAAAATCAAACACTTGAAATGGAAAGCACTTTGCATGTCAGAACTTCACTGTATTTCAGATAGAAAATTATGAACAAGAAATCAAATGTGTAGCGACTTTGCTGCTGGATGTACTGTAATTACATCCGTGCTTCACAATGTACTTCTGTGGCTCAAGGTTTTTCAAGATGAAAAATAAAGTCCTGCATCTTTATTTATTAAATGTTAATGCATTCCTAGCAGGAAAACTTAACTCTGCAAATGTTTAACAATTATGTAGAATTCACTTAAAGTGCTCTCAGCTTAATCAGCTTGTTTTCATCTTTTTATTTTAATTTTTATTTGAATTCAACAGCAAGAGATTGGTCTCAACAAAAATACAGAGATAAGAATCATCACATTTTCTAAAGATTCCAACTCACCTCCAAGTTTTGGTGAGCCAGAATGGTAAAGACCAGTATAGGTAGTGAAGAGAAGATAACAGCACTCTTTCAGTGTCATCTTCACACCCAAAATATGTCCCTAAATTTAATTAAATAAAATAACTTTTTTTAAAAACTGGTCAGAATTATTTGTAGTAAAACATGAAGAAGCAGATTCTGAGATGAAGTAGAATTTAATTGAACACTGCAGGGAATTGTCTGTATCTAATTTTTAAGAGGAAATACAGGAAAACATGCAAAACTGTGTTGCATATCATAAATCCTATTTTGAGAACACACAGCTGCTTAGCATTGTTTCTATCTGAATAAAAAACCTGCAAAATGTGAACTTTTTTTTTTTTCCTGATGATGTATTAGAATAAAGGTGGACCTTGGGTTCAGATGACTGTACCTTAAGCCAACATATCCATTTGGATTTGTAGTTCTGTATTCCTTAATGAATTTGAGGGCCATCACTTCACGTTGACTGTCCTATCCCTCAGACTGAAATTATATTGGCAAGTTCAAATGCTTCTCAGTTTGAAGAAACCTCAGGGAGGTTTGAAGGTACCTATGTCGAGAACCCTTTATCTGTGTGAGTCTAGAAAAAAGAAACAGAAGATTAGTATTGCAATTTCTTTTCCATGTTTATAATCTTTCCTTAGATAGAAACATAGAATCATAGAATGGTTTGGGTTGAAAGGGACCACAAGAATCATCTAGTTCCAAACCCCCCGCCATGGGCAGGGACACCCTTCAATAGACCAGATTCTCCAAAGACCCATCTAACGTGGCCTTGAACACTTCCAGGGATGGGACCTCCACAGCTTCTCTGGGCAACCTGTTCCAGTGCCTCACCATCCTCACAGTGAAGAATTCTTCCTAACGTTCAATCTAAATCCCCTCTCTTTTAGTTTAAACCCATTACTCCTTGTCGTGTCACTGCAATCCCTGATAAACAGACCTTCACCAGCTTTCCTGTAGGTCCCCTTTAGGTATTGGAAGGCCGCAATTAGGTCTCCCCGGACCCTTCTCTTCTCCAGGCTGAACAAGCCCAATTCCCTCAGCCTGTCCTTGTAGGAGAGGTGTTCTAGCCCCCTGATCAATTTTGTGGCCCTCGTCTGGAATTGTTCCATCAGCTCCATGTCTTTCCTGTACTGGGGACCCCAGAGCTGGACGCAGTACTGCAGGTGGGGTCTCACAAGAGCGGAGTAGAGGGGCAGAATCCCCTCCCTCAACCTGCTGGTCACACTATTTCTGATGCAGCCTAGGACATGGTTGGCTTTCTGGCCTGCCAGCGCACACTGCCAGCTCATGACAGCTCTCGGGTGGAGAGAGACAGAAACATTTGGAGCAGTTCAATGTTAACGAGATTTCTCTCTTAACAGTTGTCTTATTCCTCTTTTGCTTCTCTCTTTATTCTCATTTCTGTTCTCCTATTATTCTGCTCTTTGGATCTTCGGGGTTTTTATGGTTAACATGCATGTAAAGCAAAAACTGAATGCCAAGCTAAGGTCAACAGTTCCTAATGATGTCTGCAATAGTTTCTTCCACTTAATTTTCTCATCATGCTTTACCTACAGATCTATTCTGACTTTCATAGGTGTTGACTGCTCACAATTTCCACCAGCTTGTTTTAAATTTGCTATGGACTCAGGTCTTAAAAAAATCCTAACAACTAAAGGTGTTTTGAGTTTGGATTGACATCTAAAAAAGACCACAATAACCTGACAGTCAGTCAATAAAGTATTTTGGCTACCTTCCTCTTCTGAGATTTAAATATAAATTTTCATGAAAAGAGAATTTCACACGAGTTTCACTGGATCTGACTTGGACTTTCAAGGTCACAAATTCCTTCTGAAAATCTTGTTTAGCTCCCAAAAGCAGAGGAGCCCAAAATCATGGACTGAAACTTTCCATTTCCTGACAAATACAAGGCATTATACCTTGCACCTAATAATACAGAATGTTGTTTAAAACTCTTCAGGTGAGTGCTTTCCAGTGGACCATCTTCATACAGTAAATACAGGGGGTTGATCTAAACCTAGGATTCCTATGTGCCACAATAAAAAAAAACAAACCGAACAATCAAAAAAAAAAAAACAAAAAACAAAAAACCACCCCAAAAAAACCAAAACAAAAAGGAAACACTTTCCACATGCTTACATAGAGATATATCCAGACTATTCCAACTGCTTCCAATTTTACCCTTTTTCCCCTACTATTCTTAGTTACAGATTTTTAAAAAGAAGGGAAATTAACAGAAGAAAATTTCAATAACAGATATACGAGTTGACTGCTCTTTAGTGTAGCTTTGCTATGCTCATAGGACAGATTGCAAATTTCTACAAGCAAGGACAATCTTTAGAATTTCAGAAATAAGCTCTTACTTTAACTCATAAAAGATATTGTGGAAAATTTGTCATTACTCATATGCAGCAACATTTTTAAAAAACATTGTAATATTCACTTTCCCTTTTGCCCTTTCCCCCTCTTCTAACAGTAAACTCTTCCTGTCATTTTGCTTTTTCCATATTTTTCTCAGTATAGAGTAGTTTATCATAATCTTAAATCTACAGTTCTGGCATCTTAATTACAATTCTAAACAATCACTGAAGAAATCAATTGAACCAACAATGTTTCATACATCTTCTTTGATGAAGAAAACTTTCACCAAAACTCAAGACTTCAATGAACATCACCTTTGACACATACAATGTCCGTTACTTGACTAGAGCATTGTCTGCATATTGACATGAGAGGTGTTTTGTTTCATTTTCTGGTTGAAATGAGCCTCTCGAGACCTGATATCTCATAAGTAATTTCCCTCTTATATTACTTATTTCAATCTTGGCACTGAATGAAGGATTGCAATTAAAATAGACCTACTTGGTTCTTGTACCTTTGAAAACAGTTATCCCCCTAGAAGCTTAGACTGAAAAGAACATGCATCCTATACTTCATTTATTCCGTTCTCTGACACCATTTGAAACATCACTGCAGCCATTTTAATTGCTCCATGGCCTGAAGTTCCCACCCTCTCTATGTCCTTTAGATTATTGGTCATTCAGTTTTTTGAAGTAGCCCTGTGAAGATTTTCCTAAAATACAAAATTCCATTGGTTTTAAGGCCTTGTTGTCATGGCTTGAAGGTAAGATGTCCATTCCAAAGATCTTTTCCAGTCCCTGAGGCATACTGTTTTCAAAAGACAAGGCCATGGCTCCACACCTTTGTGGAGTGATGTTCTGTTCTAGTGCTGCCCTGAAAAGGATTGACATCCCTTTATATATACGTTACTTTATAGGAGCATCAGTTTGAAGCTGCAAGTGTTGGAAAACAGAAGAAAAAATGGGGAAGATGGAAGGACAGCCGCACTGATTTCTGTAATTGACTCTCGCTGAAACTCTTTTTATATTTTGTGGAATTTGTGCTTTCTGCTTATAAACATTTTTTTTTTTCCTCCCCCTATCTTTGAGAGTACTATGAAATGGTTTTTCAAAGTTGCCATTTATCCTCTTCTCTACAAACATTAATACTTAAAAATCTTTCAGTGTAATGAGGGTTATGTGAGATAGAGTTACCAAGAACTTATATGCAGGGAGAGATAACAGAAACAAAATTGCAGTGGGACTGAAGTATTCAAAACTAGTCCCCAGTGGGTGAGCAGCAGACCCAGAAGGAAAGCAGAAAGCAGACAAGGGATCTGGGAACTTACTTGGGAAAAGAAGAAAATGTTCCTGCTCTCTTGACTTTTCTTTTTCACTTCCCCTCCGCCAGTGATCTGATAAAGATGCATATATGGTTGAGGAAAGGTGTGAAAGTAAGGTTCTGCCTCACCCAGACAGGCATTATACCCGGGACGGAGATCTGAAACGTTGGTATACTTGCATCTAATATAAACTAAACCTAGGTCCATGCTTGTAGACGTGGGGCAAAAAGTGCAGGTATAGGCTGATCTACTGAGGAACAGGATCGTTGCATAATAGCGATTAGACTTCCTAGTTTGTGTCGGGGTATTTTGTGCCTTGGCTGTATTGTTTCCTCTCTTGATTCCTTAACATCCCTATAATAATAGATTTGTTAGCAAGGAAGCTATTGGAAATGAAGATGTTGTGCATTTAACTGCGAGTTACGAGTGAAATGCAGACTTTTCTCGGTTCTCCACATCTGGGAGTAAGAGATATTTCTTTTTTTCCTTTATTTTTCCCCCCTTTTTTTTTTGGGGGGGGGGGG
>VWZZ01001716.1:391889-453335 GCA_013399095.1 Psophia crepitans
CGGTGGTGGTGTGGGTCGTGGGGGGGGGGGGGGAGATGATGGTGGTGTGGTGTTTCTCCCACAGCACTTCCCACTTCCCACTTTGCAATAGCAATATTCTCACTTGTATCCTGGAATATATGAATTTATTGAAGCTAAAGATCACTGGCTGCATGTGACTGGTAGAAGTGGTGCATTGCATTGTCATGCTGATATCCCAGTTTCCTTTGGGATCTCAGACATTCCTCACAGAACTTGTAACTCTTTATGGCCTTTTTCCTGATGCATAACTAACGGAAAGACTTCTAGAAATCAGACTGTAATTCAGTTTAAGTGAGTGCAAGATTCCCATTACCATGTTGCTTGTGATATTATTCTTGTCTGTAACTAGCTGTAATACTGTTTATAGTACCAAACATTTGCTTAGAAATTGAAAAGTAAAATATTATTTTTAGTAATGCATGGGTCAACCTGGTCTGAAATTTAATATCTGAGACACTTGTGTGTTTTTTTGGGGTTAATCGGTTATATAGATTCATCCTTTCCCATCCAGTCCAGCTGATACCTGGTAAATACCAACCATATTTTAGTTTCTAGAAGCCTAATTTAAATACAAATAACCGCAGCTACTTCAGTGGTAATGAGAGAAGAAAATGAAGAAAAAAAACATAATTTCAAAGAAGTGATATGGGTTTAATGGTTATCACAAATTAGGAAAAAAAAATAAAAAAAGAGAACCTCTCCTCCCAAAAAAGCCCCAAAAACACCCAAACTCCACAGAAATGGAAGTTATTAATTACAAAGAGAATAAAAAAGAGATTGCATTGTAAGGGAGCTTTTTTCCAGTCTCTTGCTTTGGCCACAGACCTTTTTGATGAAAATTTAGGTAATGGAAAAAAGTATTAATCAGAAAGATCAGATTCATCTCTATTTTACGCACCTGAAAACTTCAGTTCTGATCCAGGCTAGTCATCCAGATTCTCTGAAGTCAGTGAAGAGGGACAAATGCCTCCTTTGGATGTGTAGACATGGCTAGACCCAATTTAGGCATTTCTCTTTGAAGGAGCTAAATTGCTCCCTTAATTCAGAGACTAGGTGGTTAACTTCAGATTATCTCTTACCAGTATGTTCAAAAAAATATGATAACCTGAAAAATCTCTAGTTTAAATAGACTTTCAGTGTGTTCAATGTGCAGGGCAGTAGTTCACAGACTTCATGGAGGTCTGACCTGTGACCTGTGCTGTTCAAAGTGTTTATGAATATTAATAATGAGGTGACAAAATTTGCTTCTGAGACTTGATTAATTGGGATAATAAAGATGATGCCTAATGGTGGAGAACTGCAGATGTTTGCAATATTGTATCGCTAGGCAACAGATTGCTGACAAACCTCAGATGTAGTGCTTTTTTATATCGTATTTGCAGGGATATGTTCTGAGTTAACTGTTGTCACCCAGAGATGAGGTCTTTGAGTGACACATCATCACCGAGTAGATAAATCATCTCAGTATGCAGCAACAGTCAAAAAGCAAGTGAAACCATACTAATAACAAAGGATGAGACAGCATGTCAGGAAGCATCGCCATGGTGGTGTGTAACTTTGTGGTGCACCTGCATTTGGAGGCAGGCATGTTCCCTACTTCTCAGAAGAAACACATCCCAAAATGGAAAGATGACCCGGAGGATCAAAAGTGAACGGGTCTTTGGCTGACTAACCACTGAATGGACTAGGACACGCAACTAGGATGAGATATCTGATACGTCATTTGATAGACACACAGCAGAAAGGACATGAATAAGGATTGATTGTTCACTGTCCTTTCCGCAAGAAGTAGAATACACCAAACAAAGCTATCAGCATACAGACTCAAAACAAGCAGGAGACACTACTCACAGGCCTGATTGCGTTAGAAAACCTCCTTTGGATGTGCAGAAGTTAAAAGCTTAATATAGATTCAAAATATATTTTTTGAAATCACGGAAGGAAAAGACGTTAGAGGGCATTAAATAAAAAGACAATAGCTGTGGATTGGGCAGCTCTTGAGGCACAGTCTGCTGCATGATGAAAGAATGTACTAGGAAGTCTCATGTTGTGCTTTCTTGGTTGTAATCCTTCTCAGCATCTGCTATTCGTCCAGTGCCAGGGACAAGATTCTCTTCTAGATCGTATTATTTCATCTACTCTTATATTTGTTACTGCACACTTATTTCCTTTCCACAGTCAACCAGAGTGTATTTTGAGTCTTACAAGTTTTCATAGTGTTTCATTAAATATAATTTATGAGATTTCAAAAAATGGTTTTGAAAATGAAAAATCCATTCTCTTCCACTTTCATTTTTCTCTTTGCTTTTTTTTTTTTTTTGTCTTACACAATATTGAGCTTAGAGGATGAAACTTTTGCAAGTTCACTGTTTAAGATGAAGTAATTAACTGTGGAATTGAGTTGTTGTCTACCTTGACTTCAGCAAGGCTTTGACACTGTCTCCCATAACATCCTCACAGATAAGCTCAGGAAGTGTGGGTTAGATGAGCGGACAGTGAGGTGAGGAGAGAACTGACTGAACCCCAGAGGACTGTGATGAGCCGTGCAGAGTCTAGTTGGAGGCTGTAGCTAGTGTTGTGCCTCAAGGATCAGTACGGGGTACCACCTTGTTCAACATATTCATCAATGACCTGGACGAGGGGACCCTCAGCAAGTTTGCTGACGACGCTAGACTGGGAGGAGTGGCTGACACACCAAAAGGCTCAGGAAGTACTGCAGAGAAGTACCTGGCAAACAACAAGTTAAGCATGAGCCAGCAGTGCCTTTGTGACCAAGAAGGCCAATGGTATCCTGGGGTGCATTAAGAAGAGCGTGACCAGCAGGTTGAGGGAGTTTATGCTGCCCCTCTACTCTTCCCAGTGAGGCCACATCTGGAGTACTGTGTCCAGTTCTGGGCTCCTCAGTTCAAGAAAGATGGGGAACTACTGGAGAGAGTCCAGGAGAGGGCAACCAAGATGATGAGGGGGCTGGAGCATTTCTCATATGAGGAAAAGCTGAGAGAGCTGGATCTGTTTAGCCTGGAGAAGAGAAGACTGAGAAGGGTTCTGATCAACACTTAAACATCTACAGGGTGGATATCTAGATGATGGGGCCAGACTCTTTTCAGTGGTGCTTAGCAACAGGACGAGGGGCAATGGGCACAAACTGGAACACAGAAAGTTCCATCTGAATATAAGGAAAAACTTCTTTACTCTGAGGTTGCCCAGAGAGGTTGTGGAGTCTCCTTCTCTGGAGATGTTCAAAACCCATCTGGATGCAATCCTGTGCAACCTGCTCTAGGTGAACCTGCTCTAGTACGGGGGTTGGACTGGGTGATCTCCAGAGGTCCCTTCCAACCCCTACCATTCTGTGATTCTGTGAAGTTTGATTTTCTCAAGTTCTCCACATGCAGTACTTGTGCAAAATTCTGTACACTAGAAAATTTATTGCACTTAAGAAAGTTAACTAATGTGTTTAATATTTTTTTCTATTAAAATCAGACTACCAGGTCATGTTGAAAATGTTGTTGAAACCACTAGAGGAAGCGGAAAAATGTTTCATATTTCATGTCTTTACAATATTTAATTTAATATTTTGTCTGGTACATTATCCTTGTCCAGGTTTTAACAGTTTGTATACAGTTTGATATTCTGTTATTGGCCCAACAGTACTTTGAACCAGTTGTAGTATTTCCAACATTTTTCTGGCTTTATGGTTAATTAGAAACATTTTATTTAGATTTTTTTTTTTTTTTAATCTTGCCTTCCTCTAAATTCAGGACCGTGTCTATATCCAAATATCCCACATAAGAACTTTATCCTACAAATATTTTAGAAGAATATTGAAGAGATAAATTATTTGTTTCTTACATAGAACAAGCAACACATTTTGTGCCTGCTTTACACAGTGCAATATACTTTTTATATATTTGCCTGAGTTTGCCATATCCACATATTTAATGAATAAATTTTAGAAATAATCAGGGTTACATTTTAAGTATTTGTAGTTATGATGGATCCAGTCCCAATCACCTGCTCAACCTGTAATACAATAGCTTGTGAATTTTATTTCTCAAACTAAAAATAGAGATTAGCATGGATGGAACAATGGGAGTTGGGTGATACTGTGCCAAATATTCTTCCAATTTTCACCTCATAATGTCGGTTTTAATTCAGTTTCACATTTAATTTCCACTTGAATTCAAGCGAACTAAGTCTAAGTCTCTCCCTCTAACTCTCATTGTCTGTCAATTCTGCTTAATCATCATCCTTTATTGTGGAAAATAAATTAACTCCACAAATAATCCCTCAGGATCTCTGGGTTTCTAAAGGAATCCTCCTTACTTCTCCGTGTATTGTTCTCCCATCTGTTCGTTCACCCCTTTGCACACTAATAACAGTCACATTTGCAGGAAACAAGTGTAATCCTTCAGTATGAAACGTATAATAGAAGCTACACAGACAAATCCTTACTGAAGTGCATGGTGTCCTATTTAGAAACATTGTCAGGCTTTGTGGAAGTAAATGAAGGAATTTTATTGCAGTAACTTCTTTTGGGGAGTGTGTGGGCAAAATAAAATTATTAAAAGCCTTCTATCTTTAAATTGTTCACATCCTCTCCCTTCTGGCTCGTTGCCCTATCTACTAGACTGTGTCCAGAGTTTCTTATTTGCTTTCCTTCTGTGATATGACTGTTGCATTCTTGGTTGCAGAGTCCCCCAGGCTCAGGAAGAAGGGTGAATAACAATTTTCCTGCCCCTTCCACCTTTATATAATAGGTTTTGAAGAATGGGTGAACAGGGATTTGAATTTCTTTTGATTGCAGATATATTTGTTCCATAGCGGAAGAGTGCTGTTGGTCTTGAGCTCTTTCACAAGCTGTTCTGCTGCTCCCTGTGTCTGTATGCATGTGCTGTTTGAAGAGGACCTGACACTCTGAATCCTCACTGGAAGGAGGCAAACTGTACATGGCCATTTTTTGTTCCCTCTAAAGGGAGCAAGTGATCTGACACATTGCTATATGTCTCATTGGCCAGTTTTAAACTCTGTTTTTTAGGTCCATAATCATCAGTCTGATACCAGTCTCTTTAATGAGTGTGGTCATTTAGGTAACTCTCTTTGATTCACCCTATTAGCTCCAGATACCTTTTTGCGGTTCACTGTGTCACCCAAATTGGTCAACTGAAGATGGTGGTCTGACTCTCTCTCCCCCATAGACTCTTTGTTTGCTACACTGACTTCATAGTNGTATGCATGTGCTGTTTGAAGAGGACCTGACACTGAATCCTCACTGGAAGGAGGCAAACTGTACATGGCCATTTTTTGTTCCCTCTAAAGGGAGCAAGTGATCTGACACATTGCTATATGTCTCATTGGCCAGTTTTAAACTCTGTTTTTTAGGTCCATAATCATCAGTCTGATACCAGTCTCTTTAATGAGTGTGGTCATTTAGGTAACTCTCTTTGATTCACCCTATTAGCTCCAGATACCTTTTTGCGGTTCACTGTGTCACCCAAATTGGTCAACTGAAGATGGTGGTCTGACTCTCTCTCCCCCATAGACTCTTTGTTTGCTACACTGACTTCATAGTGCTAAAAACCAGAACTTTGATTTTATTGAAGTGTCCCATAGCCAAAAGGATCACACTACTTAGTGAGCAGTTGAACATCTGTGAAAAGTCAAAAATACTTGTGTTGAGAGGTATCCTAAATAAGCTGCTCTTCTAATGTCTTCCCTTTGCACAAAATTGCATTTCCTACTCTATCACATTCCTCTGCTGAATGTCACCCTAGAGGCTTCACTTAATGTATGCAAACAGAAATAATTGCTTCATTGAATTACTTCATTCTGGTAACTTGTTTTTAATATTTAGTTTTTAGAGTACAAGCTAGATGGAACTAATGCATGGGGCTGTGTTTTTCTTTTGTAAAGAAATGGAAGTGATTACATTCTCAGTAAAGAAGCAATCTATCATCTTTTACCATAGTGTTATTGTAATCAGAGTCAGTATATTCCATAAGTTGGCAAAACAGAGAGTCATTCATTATTTATGTTTGTAAATCATTTACATTTAGACAGTACAACAGACTGGTGGGGTTTCCATGCTGTGAAATAACAACTTAGCATCATTTGGGGGCAAGAACTATTTTGCATGCTATGCCAGCAGAAAACTCATTGCAATGGTTCATTTGAGGGCATGATATGAATAATATGAATCTCAAAACTACCCTGTGTCTTCAGTGGATTCTTTCTGCCAAAAATGTTTATCTATCCGATCCATCTAGTGTACTAATTTCTGTAATGTCTCCAGATACATTATTCATTAACAATTAACACCTTTAAATTGTACTCCAAATATTAGAAAAATTCTCTGTGTGTACATATGTATGGAGACAATTGTGTTTGGATTTAAAACAAATGGTAAGAAACCTGCAGTCAAGTGAAAATGACTGTCTCTGCATTGCAGATCCTAAGCAACTACTTCATGAAAAACAACAGACTGCAATGAGTAGCGCAGAAACAGGCAGCTTCCAAAACATTAACCAGCGTACTGTTAAATTAGATTTCATAAATGATCCCTGCCTGCTACTTTCTGTGTGTTCTACATAGAGGCCACTATGCATCTTCATCTATTTTAGGATTGCTGTGTGCAAATATTCAAAGAAGATCATGCAAGGGAACCCACTAGATGTATGGTATAATAATAGAAGTAAATGAAATGAGGAAAGTAATAATGAGAGATGCCGGTGCTTGAAGGAAATATACCTAGTTGCTCAAACTGAAAAGAATATTATGTCAAGATGACACAATCAACAAAAAAGAGACTTAAAGGAAAATATTTTAAAGAAAAATATAAGAATGGATTTTTTTTCTGATTGATCAGGTTAGACAGAAATATATGTCTGAGATATTTCACTGGAGATAGCTGGACTTTTGTCTCTGTGAGCTATTATTCAATTAAAAAATCAACCTCATACCCCCAAATTACCTGAAATTATACCATCTCATTTTAGAAATATGGAAAAATGTCTATTTCATTCACATTTTGGGTAGAAATTTTACAGGTGTACCCTTCGAATGCAGCTACTATTCAGTGCTTTTTCAGGAGGCTTTTTGTAACATTAGAGCAAACTTATCAGTGACAAGTAATGCTATTAAAGTTGCAGTAACAAACCAATATCTAATTGTGAGGGGATGTTATTTCTTTTATAGTTGTTTCCAAACGTACCCATCGCTCATTGCAATGGGCCATATTCAACCCAGGAATTTCCTGCAGGTGCTGTTCACTGGAAGGTGCTGAGGTGAGATGAGAAGCTGTGGTGACAGATCTACAGACTGTATTAGATCACCTGGGTCTTAGTGGATGGAAGCACACCGTGACTGGGGAAAGGACATCCTATTTTGGGGTCAGGAATCATCTCAACCTGACTGCAGTCCTGGCAGAAGACCTGTTCCCGTGCCTCCATCTTCAGTGAATATTAGCACAGTGTATTATTTATATTGAGCACCTTTAGGTGTTACTGTAATTCAGTTAAGGACTCTGCTTGTGAGAGGACAGTATATGTGTAACAGACCAGTGATGATAGGCAGAGGGCGTAAACCAAATCTGACATAGCGCAAAACCCGTCATAGGCCTGTAGCTGAGAGAGTTTCAGGTGCTGAAACATGATTTATCCTTACCTGAGGTGCTCTAGGATATCTCCCTGGCCTCCAACTCTACCTTCAGAAAGCAGATGTCTCCTGCAGGTTTTGTGTCAAGCCCTGACACAGGGCTGACACATCTGAAACAAGAATGTTTCAGATAGCCTAGGTCACCTCAAAAGACAAGGACCGCCATGCTTAGGATGCACAATCCCATTTATGGTGTTATTCTTGGTTCTAGCAATGTTTATGAATATAATAGAAGGTTTTCTTCTGTGAAAAGGATGAGTGAGAAGCAAAAGCAGAAAACCAGAGGCTAAGAATTTTCCATCTTTGAAGACTAAGGTTCAGATGTTGATGTTTCATCCCTTTAATTGAAATGTCAGAGGTACAAGATCCTTCACAGAAATGGCATATCATATCTGGGAAAGTGAATTAAGTCTCATCTTTTGCATAGCCGCTGAACAATCTGGAGAGGGCAAAGTGTCAGGAGCTGGCAGGTGTGATAGGAGATGAAATAGCCAGAGGGAATGTTTTCCAATGCAGTTGTTCTCTGCGAACTGTAGAAATTCACTTGTTTGACTAAACAAATGACAGATACAACTCACCAGAGCTTCACAGCTATAATTGCCTTTGCTCTGGTATGTTTGAGAGCTTCAGCAAAGACAAACTGAGAATAATCAGTGAAAACAATCTTCATGGCTTTGCAACTCTGCTAAAAGAAAACATGCTCAACAAGTCCCCATATGTCTTCCTCCTCCACTGGGCGAAATTGAACCATTCCACACAAATCTTGCACTTGCTGAGGAACAGGCAGTTTGAAAATAAATCGAAATAGTGCTTTAGATCTTGACATTCTTGGGAATTAAAGAGAAACATCCATAATCATAAAACTGGGATACAGTTGATCCAAAGGAAAATGTAAGTAGCTTGTTGGGAGATTGTTACTCATATGAGGTGAGTGTTATGCTTACACCTAGGAAGGTCACTTCCCCAAAGTGCTGAGTCCATGGAAGAGAGTATCTACATCAGCTTTGACAGTTCAAGACTGGTGCTGTAATATTATCAGCAGCATTTTCTTACAGAAAGTGACATTTCTGTTAATTTGATCCAATTGTATAGAACTGTCAATCAAAACCTAAACTAAGGAAATTCCTTCTGTCATGTTTTTAAAGGAAATTTACAGCTGACTATCAGCTGATAGAGGTCAGATTCAGTTCAGAAATGTTTATATGGATAGTCCAAGTCCCAAATGAGCCTTCACATATCCATTATCACCTATATTGATGACTGTCAACCTGACTCAAACACATCCAACACTAGATGTCTACATCTGAGAAAGTGTTCTCTCTTGATAATCAAGGCACAAGCATTTTATGTATCTGTAATGAGATAGTTATGCCCGAAGAAATGTCTGTTGATGACTATAACAAGTTTCTAACTCAGAATAGTTTAATGATAGTGTATATGTATAGCTACATATAGCTGCAGTGTAAATGTATGGTACAACGGAATACCTTTTAAACCACAGCATAAACTGGACTTTTTAGGTCCCATTCACATAGGAACCATTCAAAGCATGTAAAAAAAGAGTCTGGACTTGTGTTAAGGCACCAGTCTAGAGTCTGAGGGTTTCCTCTGTTGCTGCTCCAGAATTTGCCTATTCCCAGTAAACTGGTATATTGGGTTTACAGGGCCAGGTTTTGGTAGTGGGGGCAGGGACTGCAGGAGTGGCCTCTCTGAGAAGATTACAGAGGCCATCTCTGTGTTGGACAGGGCCAGTTCCAGCTGGATTCTCTCATGGAGGACCACACTGGATCAGCCGTCCACACTGCTACCCATGAAAGACCTCTCACTAGAGCAGGTGAATGTGACCCAAAGGAAGCTGCAGCCCTTGGAAAGCCCATGCAGGAGCAGCTTTTCTGGTAAGATTTGTGGCCTGTTGGGGACCCACACTGGAGTAGTCTGTCCCTGATGTACTGTACCCCATAGGAAGGACCCACTCTGGAGCAGTTCTTGAAGAGCTGCAGCCCATGGGAAGCACCCACATTGGACAAATTTGCAAAGGACTGTACTTTGTGGGTGGCATCCAGCGATGGAACAGGGTGAGGAGGAAGGAGCAGCAGGCATGAAGTGTTGTGGACTGACCACAACCCTCATTCCTCTGTCCCCTGAGCTGCTCAGAGGGAAAGAGGTTGAAGAGTTAGGAGGGAAATTGAGCCTGGGAAGGAGGGGTTGTGGGGAGAAAGTTTTTTAGTTTTTAGCTTTAGCCAAAAAGTCTAGAGTGCAGGTGTGAGATCTAACACGTATATAGTGATTATTGTTTATAGTTACCATGGGTCCTTACACAGGAGGTCAATACTGTTACGTTTACGTGTAAGGCAAAAAATGAGGAGATGATGTATGGAAAGGTCACTGCAGTAGCAGATTCAGGAGTGAGACTCAAGTGTCCTCACTTTCTTGGTTTTATCTTCTTTTCAATATGTTTATGCATAAGATTAATGCTATTAAAAATTACAGTAAAGTTAATTCATAAATATTTTTTAAAAAGTATCTTTAGTCTAAAGTGCTGTAATACTGGAATGTATTAGCTTGGTTAAAAATTCACTTTACACTGAACCTTGCAAGCAGGACTAGAAGTTAGACATGAACAGGAAAAGCACAGAGAGATATAGAAGTGATTTTGGATTCCTTGTTGACAGACACTAGTTCATTCACCATCTTCAAAAATAACGGGAGAAGCACAAAGGAAATGATGAGTCATTTAATCATAAGATTTTTATAGGCAGATTCCGCCCATGTTCAGCATGACTCTCAGCTCTCACACAACACGAGCACACTGCAGTGCAGGTCTGGAGAGAGCTCACAGCGGTGCTGAATGCCATTGCACATATCAGAAAACTAAATCAAGCTGAGTTTAAAGTGGAGGGAGAAGATCCAGAATATTCAGTGGGAAAACTTATATTTTTATTTATTTTTCATGAGCCATTTCAGAAAGGAACTTGTAACTACCTGACTTAGGTGCTTAATTGTACCATTAGGCCAAAAGGAAGCTCCGGGAGAGAACGGAAAGTACCAATGCGGATTTACAAAACATCTTTTGAACTGAAAGTAGATGTGTTTTTTCTTCCTGCAGATTTAGCAGTCTAGAAGCAAGGCAGAAAATAACATGTTAGACTGAGTTAAACCTTTTGCAGTGCTCAGCAATCACAGCAACTATAACTCTGCAAGGTCTAGTTTATATTTATCATCTTGCAGTATCAAACAATGCCCTAAAATCAGCATTTTACTTATTTTAAGCAATATCCATTAAAAATAAAGTTGAGATTTTTTTTCCCCCAAGAAAATGAGTACTTCTTTTGGCTAGGAAATACCACTTTTTTTTGAAAGTAGAACTTTTTTACAGCAATGTAAGCCTTTTGTGGTGACAGAGGGATTTAGTTCAGAATAAAATTCCTTGGTTTTACAGTATATTCCATTTCTTTCATAGAAAAGTCAGAAGAAAATTCCTGTTCAATACAATAACTGCAGGAATATTACTTAATGACAATAATGGGTCTGCTTAAAATTTAGTCAAAAAGTGAGGTGGTTTGACACATGTAGCACTGGAGGAAATGCTTCACCTTACTCAGAAACTTAAGGTTTAAAGATGCATTAAGTCAATTTCCTGCAAAAATATCCACTTTTCCTTTGAAGATGAGCTCTTAAAAATGGTACAAGAGCTTGCTATAGGAGACAACCTAAAGAAAGTACATGTTTTGTGCCCTTAAAGGGTCCTTTACATTAATGTAATTGTGAACTGGAAAGATATATATAAAAATTAAGAGAAATACTGCACTCTTCATGCTTATTTACATTAAAGACTTTCTTTGATCTCTTTGTCTAAACTTTGATAACTTTCCCACAGAACAGATCACTGTATAACATGCACAGCATTCAAAATTAATAAATTAGTGTGAAAGATAAGCCACTAGCGTCCAACATGTATATGGCTTTGATGCTGGATTTGTGTTACTAAGGCCCTTGTTGGAGTTTTGTTAATTGGTTTTTCCCTTTCCCTTTCCCTTTCCCTTGCCCTTTCCCTTTCCCTTTCTCTCTCCTTTTCCCTTTCCCTTTTCCCTTCCTTTTCCTTTTCCTTTTCCTTTTCCTTTTCCTTTTCCTTTTCCTTTTCCTTTTCCTTTTCCTTTTCCTTTTCCTTTTCCTTTTCCGTTCCTTCTTTTTTTAACAATATATTATTGTATTGTGTTTGCGTGGCAAGGTGTTAGTTTCAGGGGCACTACAGTGGTGGCTTCTGCAAGAAGCTTCTACAAGCTTCCCCCATGTCCAACAGAGCCAAAGCTCATCTGGCCAAGGCCAAGTCCACCAGTGACAGTGACAGCACCTCGAGGATAACATCATTAAGAAGGGAAAAACAACCCATACGAGGAGTAACTGCAACTAGAAATGAGGAGTGAGAACATGTGAAAGGAAGAACTCTGCAGACATCAAGGTCAGTGAAGAAGGGGGAGGAGGTGCTTCAGGTGCCCTACTGCTCCCCTGCAGCCTGCGAAGATCATGGTGAGGCAGTCTGTCCCCTTGCAGCTCATGGAGAATGATAGTGGTCCATGGAGGACCCCATGCCAGAGAAGGTGAATGCCCAAAGGAGACTGTGACCCAATGTGAAGCCCACGTTGGAGCAGGCTCCTGGCAGGACCTGTGGTCCTGTGGAGAGAGGAGCCCATGCTGGAGCAGGTTTGCTGGCAGGACTTGTGACACCATGGGGGACCCATGCTGGAGCTGTCTGTTCCTGAAGATCTGCGCCCCATGGGAGAGACCCATGCTTGAGCAGTTTGTGAACTGCAGCCCATGGGAAGGACTCATGTTGGAGAAGTTCATGGAGAACTGTCTGCTGTGGGACAGACCCCAGGCTGGAGCATGGGAAGAGTGCAGCTGAGTCTCAAAATAAAGGAAAGGTGAGGGGAAGTGTTTTTAGGATTTGGATTTATTTCTCATTACTTAACTCTGCTTTGATTGATAGTAAATTAATTTTCATGAGTTGTGTCTGGTTTGCCTGTGATAGTAATTGGCGAGTGATCTCTCCCTGTCAACCCACGAATCTTTTGTTGTATTTTCTGTCCCCTGTGCAGCTGAAGAGGAAAGTGATAGAGTGGCTTCGGGGGGCACCTGGCCTCCAACTACAGTCAATCGACCACATTTATTTTTCCATTACCAGGAGAGAAACAACCTCATCCTCCCCATCTGAAACGCTAGAAAACTTTGGACAAGGTTGAATCTCAAACTGAGATATAGGATGTTAGTTGTGATTGACTCCCTTCTGCGTCACTGGCTGATTTACAGGCTAGTTGATAAAATGGTAAGCATAATCAGAGATTTGCCTTTCAGATCTACCTCTAAGTTCAAATGGATGGATTGTATATCCATTTTGCAGCGTTTAGATATGTTTCATCTACATACGAGATCTTCACTTTCCAAAAATCACTGTACTAATTCTGTACATAAAGACAGATTTTAACTGTGGAAAACTGTTCATGCCAAGTAATTTTAATTGCGTATATTTTTTTAGGGAATGAACTAGGGTACAAGGAACAACAGGATAATTTACAACTAATCTGAAATGAGGAGAGACTTTTCAGTGAGATGTTCACCTTCCAGTGATTTTATTTTAATCCAACATTGTGGAAAGGCTGATCTTGAAATACTGTCCTTGTAGATCAAGCTTAAGCTGTATTACTTACATTTTTGCAACACATAAAGATTCACATGCATAAATATTAACAGTTTTATTTCATAAAGATGGAGGTATTTTATTCTTAGAATTTCTTCTATCTGATGATGATACACAATTTAGGATTGCACTGAAAGATCCCCTTGTTCTATATCACTTTAGGTAGGGCTTTTCTCACTTAACTTTCATCATTCAGTCCCAACTGACTGATGAGGCTCCCTGTAAGAGCAATGGGAAGAGGTGGGACCAGCTTTGAAAGAAGGTATCTAAAATAAGTGGAAGAAGTTAGTGTGTAGAGGTTCAGTTGTTGACAGGGGGGTGTCTTGTAAGATGTGAGATATCCTGGGATGTACAAGACATCCACACGCAGCCCCAGGATCTGAAAGTATTCACCTGGGTCAGCCCAGTCATGTCCTAAGACACCTAAGTGATAGAATCATGGAATTGTTTAGTTTGGAAAAGACCTTTAAGATCGTCAAGTCCAACTGAACTGAGTCTTATTTCTACATTTCTACACACTGACTGTGTCAGTGGGCCCCAGGTCATGGACTTTGATGAAATGCTTGAATTTCTACAGTCAGAAAAAGCTAATTTCATCTCTTATATTGGCCTAAATCTATGTTCCACTTCCTCTCTCTCACAACCAGGGACTATAAAATTTTGGATACTCCCTCTTGCTCTTAATAAAACATCAAAATTAATCTCTCCACACTGAAGAAAAAGTGTTTTTTTCCAAGTGGTACTTATCTGACACATGTACATTGTACAGCTGCAATACTGGTCATGAGGAAGGTCTGACTCTGATCTCACAGATTCCACCAAATTTTTAACTTCTGAAATAATGTTGGCACTTCACTTCTGCCCTCTTTCTGAGTCCTTTGCTCACCCGAGTAGCACCGAGTTCTTACTGCAGGACAGCTTTAGCTTGTGAGCAAATGGGAAAATTCACTGCAGGTAAATAAAAATAAACATTCTTTCACAGTAATATGACGAGTGGGAATAAATATTTGTCAGTTTGGCTGTAAGCGTGACTTTTCTGCTTAGCTGCTCTATGTAGTTTTTTAAATAGTATTTAAAAATGCTGAACATGTTTTTGAGTAAATTAAAAACCAGCAGGAAAAAAAATACATGCATAACATAGAAGTGTACATAGTTAAGCTATACTTGCAAAGAGCAGCAAAGCATCAAGTTTTAACATGAAAAAGGCTTACTGTTTTGCAGAATGGTTTACAGTTTATTCTGTCCCTTTAGATGTATTCATGCAATGCTGGTAATTACAAGTTAGCATTTGCAAACATTGACTAGTACTGATGGGCTGATCTGGCACTGTTAACCATATTTGCCTTAAAAATTGAATCACTAGACTATATCAGGGAGGTTTTGACCTGACCAAAAGTTTTTATGAACTGTTCAATTGTGAAAATATTACTAATTTTATAAACTGAAATGTAGTGGTCAGGTGTTTTCCACCACATTTTCCACCATGACCGAGGTTACTATTTATGATTTAGACAACTGTCTTGAATATCACTAAAATAAGAATTTTGGAAAGCAAATCTTTGCTTCTTATGGAAGATGATAGGTTTCCTGCAGTCATAAAGCTACTTGGACAGAACCTCAGAAGAGCTGAATTTTTGCTATGCAGTCCTTTGTAAGGATGAGTAATTAAAAATAAGGCATCTCGTAAGCTGTCAACCTAAGCTTTCTCTATGGTCCGTGGGAGAAGGAGGTATCTTCAGTGAGTAACTCATCCCTCCAGCTTGAGAAGACTGTTGTCAGACAGCAAGAATTGTCCCACAGGAGATTTTGCCTGTTCATTGATACAGAACAGCTAATTGCCAAAGACCTGAGTCTGCTGTTTAGGTGGAGGACAGTTTTCCATACTGAAAACTGCTGAGTGCCACTGGGAGTGTTGCGCTACCGGTGGAACAGATACATGATCTAAGACAAGGTAGCAAAAATTCAGTTGTGCTTGGCTAATATCTGGAGACTCATCTCACTTCTGCTTAAGGCTAACGCAGTCGTTGCCATGAAAAAGCCTGTATCAGCCCACAGGTACCACATGTCTATTCTTGGCAAAAGGCTGTTATTGAAAATATCAGTGAGTGATGAATGCAGTTAAAATTTGACCTTTCAAGATGACTTTGCCGCATTATCCAATGAAAAAGGCTTCTCAAATGTTAATAGGATTAAATATTCTGTATTCCTTCCTTTGCAGACTTTTTGGTAGTGATCTGGTAAATACTTCTAGAAAAGATTGTCTGATCTTCATGACGTTTCAGGTAAAAAGCCTTCCAAACTTAACCTATTTTTGTATTTTTGTTTGATTTTCACATTATTTAACAGAGTTTAATTTTTTTCCTCTTTTTTAACTTAGGCTATTGTAACATGAAAAATAGCATCTCAAAATGAGGGATAAGAATTCAAATAATGAAATTCAATTGATGCCCTTTTCAATGTCACTTTTCCTGTAATTTTAAAATCTAATTTTGTAAATAGCTTTTTCTTATCTGAAATAATGATTTTCCAGACATTTTCTTTCTCTTGAAAATGTTGATGGCTCTGATATCTATTGTGGACTTCTAAGGACCACTGCTTGGCCTGGAAAGTTGTAGAAGAACATTTTAAGATAGATTGATGGTGAAGGGATCAACAGAAATGCAAACTATTACAATCATTACTTTATATAACACCCTTAGTTAATGTAATTATGAGATAAACGTTAAGGGATAAATTAAGTGCTGAAATGAATGTTAAGGCAAGTGACAGAGTGTAAGTTAGTCAATGACAGAGCTGGTTAAATAGCACTCCATGAATAATATATATGACTTGAACTCTCTTGAATGCATAATGCAGGGAATATTCTATTGAATTATTTATCCTGTCAGAAAGCTGGTACATGTGCCAAATTTGCAGCAGCTCTCTGAACGGAGTCAGACTCCTGGGGTACGAAGTGATTTCTCACTGGAAAACCAGAGAGCAGCTGATCAAGAAGTTGATGTGCTGAGATGATTTAGGAGGGAAAGTCTTGTATAAGCACCACTGGAGGTAAAACCAGAGAATAATGACCCAAGAGATAATATCAGGCAAAGTGTCCTCCCATTCGTTAGAATGTGCACTTGGGATAGAGCCCACATAACCTAATACTGCTTTCAAGTATCAGAGGAAAGCCTTCTGCACTAAGATCTGTTTCAATATTCAAGCATTAAAAATATATGGATAAACCTGACTTCCTTTTACAATATGAACAAAGTCATCCAACAATCTTCCAAAAATATAAACTTATATTCAGGTTGAAAAGTTAAAAAAAAATATGTTGACATTTTGACACCCAAATCACTTCGAATTCTCATGGTATTTGTATGCTTCGATCCCTTAACCTTTTTAGATTCCCTCCACCAAAACTAGTATTAATCTCTGTTGAGTTTCTAAAAAATTGCACGATTCTTTGAAGTCCCAGCTCCAGAGTGATTTCATTTGGCACTGCTGATTTCTTGGTTAATATTGCAGACGTCTGAAAGTTAATGAGATTTGGGGTCTACTGTCCAGGTCCCATTCAGAAAATCCTCCTGTGGTACAGTTTTGGCTTACTTTCTAGCACATGTGACCTTCCTACATATGAAAATCCAGAAAGATAATTAATGATCAGAAGAATAATCACTTTGCTATATTAAGACTGTATGAAACACATAAAGTAATATTTGTGTAAATTGCTTCAAGGTTTAGTTTATCAAATTTTGCCCAGATCTAGTCCAGGAATTAAAAAGGCAAAATCTGTATCACAGTGCCTGGGAAGGATGGTAGGAAAGCCATCATTCCTGCATGGAAAGGTAAAAAAGGCTGATTAAATATTACCTCTTACATAGAAAACTAAGTTTCAGTTAAATGCAGCTTTTCACATGCAAAAACATTTGCATTGTTCACAGTTGTTTGAATATGAAAACATTTAACATGAGATTGAAAATACTGTTATCTTCATCAATCTATTGCAGTGTTTTTTCTTCTTAAGAAGTACAAAAGGATAATTATGAGGGGTAATGATTTAAGATTTCGTTTACTTCAGAATATTCTCAGGTAAAAATAACCACATTTATAGAAAGGCTATTATGCACTAGACCCTCCTGAGAACAGAAGGAGAAGTCTGACTTAAAACTCTGTATGTTAATTACATTCTGTAATAATTGAAGGAAAATTTAAATGCAACTGCTCCAGTTTAGCTCTTGCTTCCATTGCTTCTAGTTTGCTAGGGGAATGACAATAAAATGAAAAAGATTCAATATAAAATTGAAAATAATCTGTTTAAATGCTAGGGCCAGCTCATGGAATTGGGGGATATATTTCTGTGATATCTTGGCATTGTTGGTCTCCTGAGAGATTGATTTGTACAGGAAAGACTATCCGCCAAACTAAATCAAATGATTAGAAGTGTCACTCGTGATTCTTGAGATAAGAATTGCATGACAAAATAAATTATCTAATTGACAATCAGTGTGGTGTTGGGAACATCACAAACACTTGCAGTTTGTTGTTGGTACTGGAATGGTTTTTGGTCTGCGTGCTAGAGTTAACTTCAAAATCCACAGTGAAAAATGTCTCTACATGCCCTCTTGGAAAAAGCTGTGCATTGTCATCTTTTCCTTCCCATGTTATCTTCCCAATGGTTGTAAAGAAAACTGGTAAACTTCAAAATAGCTCCATTGTTCTTCCCCAAGTATTAGAGAGTTACATTTTAAATAGGTGATATAGTGATGTCTTACCGATTTTAGGGGTTCTTGGGATTTAGATTTGCCACTGGAGAACTGTAGAAATAGGATAAAGTTTGGAAAGTGCTGTATAATTTCCCTTTATGACAGGTGTTTTGCTTTTTCATCATATCTTCTCTGTGTATATAGTAAAAAAATGTGTAAGAAATTGCTTCTGCTTTCTGTCTATTAATTTATCTCTTCAAGGACTCTAAGCAGTTTTAAAACCTCTGCAATTTACATAGTCTGATGTATAATTGAAAGGTTAAGACTCACATTTCAATGTGTTAGGGATTTTTGTACCATTGCAAAGGGAAGGTTTGTGGCTTTCCAAAGTGAAAAATACATCACCTGCTTCAGCTCTGGTGAGTGGGCTTGCTCAGAACAGCATTTGCTTTTGCCTGCCAAATACAAGCTACTTGTGTTATTCCCAGTGGTGCCTACTGCATCATAAAAAAGTAGATTTAGGAGCCTGAATTGCCAAATGGAATCTGGAAAATTATTAGACCCATTGCACTGGCTTATTCAGTCCTTGTAGGACTGTTCTTTGTATGTTTTCCTGAATTTTGTCCAATATTTCCCATTCATCCAATTTACAACTACTGAGAAAAGCAATTGACACAATGGAGAGGTACAGTTAAGCCTTGTATTAAAAGGGCTGAGCTTATGGCTCTACTATTTGGGTTTATTGAGGTGAGGTAGGTTTGGATTCATGGGATGTTACTTTCTCGGCTGTGTTAAGTATCCCTGTTCAGCAACAAATGTAAGTGGATTTACTCAGTGTTTTACTAAAGATTAAACTACCCTCCACTTGACAGAATTTAATAGTATGACTTTGGACTTTCATTCCCATGGATGTGATGGCATTCAATGGTATAATGTTAGATAGACCCCAAAAGATTAATTGCTATAATCTGATGCAGGATAAAGAATGGAAAATACATTAGAGGGAGTGGATAATTTTTTAGGGTAACAAATTTGGTGGTTTTTTTTTACATTCTCCTGAAGGAATTCAACAGCTCTAGTTTGGTTGATTTCAGAGAAAGTTGCTAATACAGTGCCTCTCATTATTAGTCAGCCTGAGAGAAGTCTGTTGGAACAGTATGTTTCAAGGTGTTTCACACTCTGCAAATGTCCCTTCTTTATCCTGGTATCACAGAGAAAAATAAGTGGGAATTGAGATTGTTGTGGGAGTGATGGGAAGAATTAGGGGATGATGAAAACTTGTATATAAATTTATGTTTCAACAAGAAACCATTAGTAAAATGAAACGTGCATGTAATTAGAACATTGCAGCTTTTTCTCTAACTAAGCTGATTGTATTCGCTTAGTATATAAAGGTTTCCTTTAGAATCTGGTATGATAAACTCGGATCAGCTGCTAATCCCATCTCACCAGTACCTTTACCCCTGAAGTCCGTGCCTGCAAACTCCAGGAGAAGCATGAGCATAGCATGTGCTATCTGTCTGGTGGTGAATCCTCAATGTTTTGGGTTTGCGTGGCAAAGTTTTGGTAGTTGGGGGCCACAGGGGTGGCAGATTCTGCAAAAACCTGCTAGAAGTTTTCCCTGTGTCTGACAGAGCCAACCCCAGCTGGTTCCAAGACGGACCCGCTACTGGCCAAGGCCGAGCCCATCAGTGACAGTGGTAGCGCAACAGAGTTAAGAATGAAAAAAAAAACCAAACATAGAAACTTTTGCAGCCAGAGAGAGGAGTGAGAAGATGTTGAGAAACTCTACAGACACCAAGATCAGTGCAAAAGGAGGGGGAGGAGGTGCTCCAGGCACCAGAGTGGAGATTCCCCTGTGGCCTGTGGTGAAGACCATGGTGAGGCAGTGTGTCCCCCTGCAGCCCATGGAGGAGGGATGACGGGGAGTAGAGATTTCACCTGCAGACCATGGAGTATCCCATGCCAGAGTAGATGGAGACACCTGAAGGAGACTGTGACCCCTTGGGAAGCCCGTGCTGGAGCACGCTCCTGGCAGGACCTGTGACCCTGTGGAGAGATGAGCCCATGCTGGAGCAGGTTTGCTGGCAGGACCTGCGACCCCACGGAGGATCCACACTGGCGCTATCTGTTCCTGAAGGTCTGCACCCAGTAGAAGAGGCCCACACTGGAGCAGTTCATGAAGAGCTGCAGCCTGTGGGAAGGACTCATGTTGGAGAAGTTCATGGAGGACTGCCTGCTGTGGGAGAGACCCCAGACTGGAGCAAGCGAGTGAAGTTGAGCCTCAAAATAAAGGAAGGGTGAGGGGAGGTGTTTTTAGGATTTGGGTTAATTTCTCACTTTTCTACTCTGTATTTTTCATGCTAATAAGTTAGATGAATTCCTCTCCATGTCTGGTCTATTTTGCCTGGGACAGTAATTAGTGAACAACCTTTCCCTGTCCTTATCTTGACCTACAAGCCATTTGTTACACCTTTTCTCCCTTGTCTAGTTAAGGAGGGGAGTGATAGAGCAGCTTTGGTGGGCACCTGGACTTCAGCCAGGGTCAACCCACCACAGGGTAACAGCTACAGGCTCTCCCTCTCTTAACGAATCAGTGTAGAAAGGAGGAGTACTTTTATTTCTCCTTAATGCTAGGCAAAGGAAGACAAAGGTAGAATAGTAGTTTCTATGACTTGAGGAATCATCTTTGACATAGAAAACATCTGTTCTGGAAGGGTATTCTTAAAGAAATACTTAATATAGTGAATATTTTTCCCTAATTTTCTTTTCTGAATAAAAGTAGAATGCCTCCAGCAAATGTTAAAATGAAATGTCAGTTAAGTTGAGACTGTTCCTCACTTTCATTTCGCATTTTTTAATTATGGTTCATTATTTTTTAAATTACAAGGAAAAGCAAGGAGGAAGGCATTTATAAAAGATCTCAAAACTTTGGGGTAAGTATGTTTTCTCATTTTCAGGTTTTGATTCTGGGCATAGATGCTGTTCTCCTGCTCTGTTTCACTTGATCATCAAACAGGGCATGTGCACCTACATCACCAACTGTTGTGTCACGGGAATGGGAGAAAAGAGCATCAGACAGTTGTGATACATTATGGTATCTGCATTGTGGACATATCTTTGTCAGGAGTGAAGTTCTTTCCAGTCCTCAGAGAAAGGTAACTGTTTACAGGGGGCTGCATTCCCTTTGCAAATGGGGAGCCCTTGGTGGTTTCTCCATGCATGAGTTCATCTGCGGTTACACTATGAGGGAAAGCACATACCACAGAACTGAGTATGGACATAAGGCAAAGTCACTCTAAAACCAACACTTCCAGGGCACCAAATGAGAAATACAGGCATACCTAAGGTTTATTGGAAAAGTTCCGTCCTGAATTGCAATGAAATGCTTTTTCCTGCTGTTAGACCAATTGAGCCTGCCATGGAAATGTTAACATGTGTCCAAAAGGCATACCAGGATACATTCAGTATGCTCAAACTTACACTAGAATTGGGCTTTCTAGACTCTGGGGCTTGGCTATAGCTGTTTCTTACCTAAGTCCATGCTATTTCTTCTCATCATAGCAGTTACTGCATGCGCAATGTAGCTTTTGATGGACACAGCTAAGGAGCTGTGAGGCAATTTTGCAGAATGATTTGAAAGACAGAACATTGTTCAGGGGAAAACTTGGAGCAGCACAAGTGGTGACTTAATTTCCTCTGGATAAAGCACATATTCTTTGATGCGCTAGCATGCCTGCATCGCTAGAATAGATTCCTAGCGAACATGATGCTGTAGTGAAATTAAGTAGGTTATTCAAACTAATTAGACTAAGGAGAATGTGTGTTTTTTAAAATTCATAACATAGCTGTTACAAATAAAAAGATGACAGTCAATTATGGTTAAAAAGATCATTAATATTCAGAGAGATGGGTCAGATTCTCTCTAAATAAAAAGGGATGTGGGACCAATTCGAACAGAAAATGAGCTGAATTCCTTTGGAAGAGAATTCAAAAGGTAAATGTGTCTCACCTACCTTTAGCAATTAAGTTAGAGGCCAAGCATAAGTTAGCTGTCTGGGTTTCTTGTATACTCTGTGGAGAGAGACATATATCTTCAGAGGATGATTCACTGCATTCCATTTTAATTTTTTTAAGGATGCCAGCATCTCTTTCTAAGGTTGGGTGACAGAAATACTTCGTACATCTACAGAGGAATTCTTCTAACAATGTGTAAAACTTCTATAGTTTTATTCCTTTTCAGTTATGGATACACTACTGCTGCTCTGCTTAGGAAATTCAGAAATAAAAATATAACTTTTTATCTTCTCTTTCACAGATTCACCACTTTTTCTGAACTGTAGAGGCAGTAAGGTTGTCTTGCTTTATCAGCTGTTATCCCTGGGTGCAGAAAAGATGGACAGTTAACTTCTCTCCTTTGGGCTAGCTTCTGTTTTCCTATCTGCTCAAACTCATTTATTTTGTTATACTGAATTGCTTTCCTGTAGGCAGGACATGTTCATGAAGCAGTCACTTAATGTGCACAGCAAAATTGATGGGGTAGATGTGCACTAATGATAACTACCAGAAGAGCCTCAGAATAGCACATGTGGGATGCAGATGTTGAGTAGATGCCTCCAACAAAATATGGATCTTCAATGGGGAATTTTCATTCCCCTTGCGTGGAATGTTTTGACTGATCTCTCATACAAACAATAAAATATTTAAGGTAATAAAAGGATTCCTGTTGTGCATAAACTAAATGGCAAATACAGAAGAATTCAAGCCAAAGAAGGGAAATAACAGTCCCATCACGTGTTTCTGCTGTCATTTAATGTTTACATCTATCTGTCTTGGGATAATAATAACAACAATGTATTGTAGGTAAACTGTATGTTTCAGTGAGATAAAACAATACTGTCACTATAAAAAGAAATACAAATAATAAAAAAAGCAGAGGAGGATATGTAAATAACTGTGGGATAGACATTTAATTTTTAAAAGCGATTGACATCTTTCTTAAATGCTTCATCACATACTCCATTAACACTTGCACTCTTTCATTTTGCACAGTCTCCTATGTAGGGTAAAATACTGATAATTTGGGGGTTTTACCCAGAGCTCAGATATATTTTTCTCCATTTGTGCTGCTGCCGTCTGTCATTAGCTTGGCAGGCTGTGCCTTAGTGCCCTTTTCTGTTCCTGTTTTGTCTCTGGCAAAAGCTGCACCAAGGAGTTAAGTCTGGCAGCTGCCCATTCCAGAGGCTAAATTCTTTGTTTTTTATTTCACTAGTGGTTTTTTGTTTTAAAACTGGCCTTACATGCAGGTCACCTCTTAGCTGTGGAGGTCAGACTGGTACCTATGAAACTGTCAAATTTTACCTTTTGAGTGGCCACACTTGAAAATGGATATGCTATGACCACTCTCCAGTGTCTGTGAGTTACTTCATAGCACAGAACACCTGAAATTAAATATAGTTGTTTGTCAAGAAAAGTGTGAAAGAGTTCACATGTAGACAAAAACAGTTCACTTCCAGATAAAACTAAAAAGGTTTTAAAGAAAAGTTCAGAGATGGTCAGTGACAATTTTGAGCCCTCCTTTTGAAATTAGGGAGAGCAGACGTGATTATGTCACTCTAAACAAGGCATGCAATAAGGAAAATGAACTCAGTGGACCTTTATGTCCTTTCTCAGAATGTGAGAATCAGGAAAAAATACTTACAGAACTGATAAGAAGCAGCCACAGAAGTAATGATATAACTGTGGCTGCTGAGTAACCCTGAGGATGACAGCCTAATAGAATGGTTACTATATTTACGCTGGTAATGACCACATGCACAGTCAAAATAGAAAGGTCCATATTGCATAGGAATCAAAACCTTTGTATTTTGGAGACTTAATCCATATTGATTAAAAGGAAACTTGCCTTTGGACAAGTTTTTCTTTAAGTATTCACTGTGACCTTTCTTTCACCTCTTTCTTGACCTGGATTTTGTCTCCTGTCTGGATATTAGATCACTTGGTAGAACTAGTCTACCAATTCCTATGTGAATGACCTTCAGTTTAATTTTACAGTTGCTGCCTCTTGTTAGCAGTAGAAATGATATTTTGCCTTCTTCTGCAAGGAAGCTTATGTCATATACATTCCTTTATATATCTCATATATGTGAAAATCTTCAGAACAGTCTGTGTTACTAGATACGAATTGTTTTGTTTTGCTTTTGATAAATGCGTTTTTTCCTTATCTCCTACCAAATACTTTCTCTGAGACAATACCCCAGAACTGGGGTATCTACTGGGATATAGGGCCATTGTGTATGAATGGTGACCAGTGAACTTTTTAGCTTGTTAAGTAACTCCAGTATTTTTCTATGTCTGGCTTTGTGCTGTGAACACACCTAGGCACATTTGGTTATGTAACATATAGAATCATAGAATCATTAAGGTTGGAAGAGACCTCAAGGATCATCCAGTCCAACCATCCCCCCACCACTTTGGACCATAGAGAAGAATCATGACAGAAGACAGTCTATTCTTTTATATCATAGAATCATAGAATCATTAAGGTTGGAAGAGACCTCAAGGATCATCCAGTCCAACCATCCCCCCACCACCTATTACCCACTAAACCATGTCCCTAAGTACCACATCCAACCTTTCTTTAAACACACCCAGGGACGGCGACTCCACCACCTCCCTGGGCAATGTTATACTTCCCCAAAAATTTATCTATAAAGAAAACCGTTAAGGAATGTTGACAAATTAAATAGATAGTCAAAGATAAAAAATATAAATACAGATATAGATAAAGGTAGATGATAACATATAGCTGAACACAACCCTGAAAACTGGATCCATAGTGGAAAGGAGATGAAATTCTCTTGAATCGTATCTCATTTCTTTTGAAGTTAGAGTGTGAGAAGTGTGATAAAAATTTGGTATGATGATAATAACTGGTAACAATTCAATAGGGCAGTAGCAAAACTGAAAAAAGAGACATTTAAATAACTGATTATGATGAAATGTGACCCAATAATTGTAATAATTAACCCCAAATCACAAGTTGTGTCAGACGAACTCTGCTCTCAATTAGAAATTATGAACTCAGATAAGACCCTTTGACCCATACTTGAAATCATCTGAAACGAAAAAGGGGATGTGAGGGGCTGTCAAAACAGTCTTGGAACCTCTTTCATTTAGGGAAAAAGTCAAACAGTACCAGCAGGTGAAACAGCAGAGTTGGGGGATTTCTCTCTTTAGGGGGGTGAGGGCAAATACAAAGGCTGAGTCTGGAATCTGTGGAAACACACCCAGAGGAAGCTGCCCTATAAATAAAACCATTTCATCACAATTTCACAGTATATGTAAACTTAATTTGTTTTCCAGTTTGTTGGCTATTTTGAAGGAGGGAAAAGTCCTAGAAAATTTATTCTTCTCTTTCCCACTTGGATTATGATGCACCTCCTTTGACTTGAGGACTCGCTGCTGCTTACATACTCCTACTTTAAGTGCTACCAGAGACCACTTGTTGCTTCTGGGACCAAATGGTAAATGTCATCATGCCTATGCTGCTAAACTCTCGTAGTCTCCAAAAGAAGGTAACTGCACCCAAGGTGCAACTGTAAGTTGTCTTTTGGTCATGTCAACAGCTGAGTGGTGTCAGGAACCGCTCAGAGTGGTACATGTCAGTGTCTGTTAACAGCATCAGGGACAGGACTATTTAATTCTTTGTAGACTCACCTGCAACAGTGCACAACATGCTACTGTCACCCGCCAGTGAGCGCGTTATCAGAGGACTGGAGCAGAGACACTTGTCTGTGAAATTACAGCTACAGTCCTGCATAATAAAAAGCACAACAAGCTGCTGTATGCCTCATGGGAACTGCAACCTGCAGGGGTGAAAACCCCTTCCAATGGACTTTTTTACAGATAATAAGGGGTTACCAGAAGTGCTGTTTTTTCTTGAATAAGGCTGCTTCATTTTAATTGAGACAAACATGAAGAGACCCAGGCATATGTTTCTAACTTCTTTTAAAGAAATTGTATACCTACATAGTGTGTCCTCACTTGATGGTTGCGATACCAGTCAAGAAGGATGAATGAGATGTAAGAAATTATGTCAGAGGGGGAGGACTACAGTGATTATAAAGGCAGGTTGTGGGTTTTTTTCTTTAAGATGCTCAATCCTGTCCTCAATTTTAGACAAAGGAAAACAAACAGTCATTTTTTAAATTAAAATTGAATTTTATTCATGAAACCCAACATGAGGGAAATATTTCATAAAGCCTTGATGTTACAATACAGCTATTGTACTTATTTATTTATTTATTTATTTTGGGGGTAGGGATGCTTCAGGGAACTAACAATTTAGGCACCCTGAAGAAGGAAGAGGATAAAATAAAAAAAAAATCACTGGGAAGGTCTCTTAGGTCTGTGTGAGTTGGATGAGTGACAGGATGGGTAGAAACATAAATTAGAAAAATCCGCATGTTCACTCTTACTGCCAAGGTTTAGAAACCCTGTTATTGAAGCTGAAAACAACATGAGCACTGGAATAGAAAACTATCTCTGCTTTATCCTGAAGCTATAAAGGACATTATTTGTTAAAGAAAAGAGTGACTTGGCTTTCAATTGCACAGAGTGGAGGGAGTGTAGCCAGCAGGCCAAGGAAGGTGAGCCTTCCCCTCTTTTTGGCAGTGCTGAGATCAGATCTGAAGTGCTGCAGTTAGATTTGGGCTCTCCTGTACAAGAAAGGTATTGATATTCTGCAACGAGTCCAGTGGAGGCCACCACACTGACCAGGGAGCTGGAGGAAGCACATGGGGTATGGGGAGAAGCTGAAAGAGCTGGCTCAGTTCATCCTGGAGAGGAAAAGGCTCAGGGAAGACCTTAGTGCTCTCTGCAACTACCTGCTGGGAGGACACAGAGACAGTTCTTTTTCTGATTAGACAGAGGAAAAAAAAATATCATGAAGGAGATAAAATTCTGGACCACATTACGTAGAGAAGGTGCGAAGGGAACCACCCTGGGAGATGTTCAAGGCTCAGTGAGACACAGCCTTCAGAAACTTGCTCTGGTTAGCTCTGCTTCAAGCAGTGGGTTGGACTAGGTGACTTCTGGAGGTCCCTCTCTACCATGGCTCTAAGTGGATTGAAGTGCTGATGCTAGCAAGGCAAGGTTGTACCCACAGTGCCAAGGCAGACAAACAGTACTCAAAGTGGGGAAGTGAAGCAAGAACCATGTGAGAACTGGGAACTCCTGCCTTGCAAAGAGACACGCTGCTCCATGCAAAGCAGTAGCTTCCTCCCATTTACAGAACTGAGTGAGATTTGGGTCCTGTTGCCTCACACGGGAGGAAATGGAGGCAATATTCCCTAGGAAGGAACAGCTCCCATCTTTAGCTGCAGGGCAGACTGCCTGTCACAGCAACAAGCACCTTGCTGCATGCAAGCAGCAGCTGCTGAGTCAGCGTGCTCCGCAGCACCCGCTGGATGTAAGAGCTGCATCCCTCAGGGAAACCCATGGCTTTTTTACAAGGCAGCACCTTCTGCCAACTCATACACCTACAGGTCACCAAAATGTGTCACTCCAAATCCAGGAAAAGCCATATATGTTACAAAGCGTGTGTTGGCTTTGGATATCCACCTCAGACAGTTGTGAAGTGGTGATTCATGTAATCTTTTAAAACCATAAGGTACCCATCTACAGCTTAGTTAATCACCTGGGTACCTTTTATATTCAATGAGAAGAAAGAGGGGTGGGGGTTTGTTTGTGTGTTTGTTTGTTTTTAGTTGTATAGTTTTCCTCACTGATTTTAATAACAGCTTCACAGTAGAATGAATTTTCCATTCTGGTGTTTATCACCATTGATACAGTGATTAAGTCAGCTGCAGGCCTCTGTACTGTAGCTGTCCAGATATGACCAGACAAATCTCACCTAAAATGCCACAAGGTGCCCAGAGCTTTACCGGAACAGCTGGGAGTTACTGGTGTCCAACAGCCCCAGAAATCACAGTTCAAAGTGTCACAAGAGAGCTTCAACATGGATCAGACAACTTATACCATAGCAAATAAAGTATTACAGCCAGAATGGGTACATCTGCATGCGTAAATACAGGAAGGATATCTGGACTCCATGTGCCACGTTTGCCATCCCTGTGCTCCTGCCTCGTATGGGAGAAATGCTGGGCAAATTTGTACTATACTTACAAAGTACATGGGGGGGAACTGGAGGGGGTTTCTTCTGTTTGATTTTAAACTACATATTTTTATTCTACAACAGTATGGCACAGGAAATCGTGCTACAGACGACTGAATGAGGTCTGCATCCCACTCCTGTTGCTGCTGGCTTCGCAATGCTCAAACCTTCCCCGTAATTCTGATAGCTCTGCAGATTGGTGCAGTGCTCGTGGCCAGTATGTAAAACACTGCTGCAAAAAAAAGTCTCTCCAATGAGAAAGAGTTGCTTTTAATAGGTGCGGCAAAGGTACTCACACTAACTGCACTGCATCTTTATTATTTTTGGTATGAGCTGAACCTGTAGCTGAGAGGCTATTTCAGCCTATATGTTTCAAAAAGCTTTAAAGCACTGTGTCCTTGAAAAGTCCTCAGCCTTGTCTATCTAATGGAAAACTTACAACTCTTATGAAAGCAGTTAGTGGTGTAGCACTTCTGCAAATAAAGATCTAGGCTGGTCGTCAGCCAACAGTCTGTGCTAGCAAGGTGCTGGGTGTCCTTTGATCCCATTTAGTTTCTGTGGGAACTGAAGGTACTTAGCACATGGCAATATGTACCTGGCACCCTTCGAAGTAAGAGTATATGATTCTTAATTGTACGTTCTTACTTCTTCACAGCTGGTGAAAGAAGAAATTGCCAGAAATAGTTCCTTTCCTTCAGCTTGAATGTGGAATCTCATGCAAGATCGGGGTTAAAAGATAAAGCTGGATATTATTTTAGGATCTGTTTTTCTTATACCCTGTCATTATTCCAAATCAAAGAGGAATTGTCACAAATCAAAGAGGAATTGCTGGAAGTCTTTCATGGAAGACAATAACAAGTAACCCTTATGGCCCTAAAGCAATACAAGTCTTCTGATGCATTTTAGCAAGTCTGGACAATATTTGCAAAAAAGCCAACAACCAAGCCAACAAAAAACCCAATCTGCTGTTATGAAGCTGTCTCAACTACCAGGACATTAAATGCCAATGCAACACACTGTGGAAAACGCTCAATAGCAAAACCAGCACTCTATTAGGAAAAGACAAACCAGTTTAGAGTAGCAGAACAACACTCACCCTATTGTCTTCCTGTACTGCAAAAAAACTTCAACATTGAAACATTTTCTGAAAATTAAGCGTGTTGGGCGTCTGCCTGGGAATGTCAAAGCATTTAACACCTTGTAGCAATCCCCTAGACAGGATGATGTGCAATTCATGTATTCCAAAATGACAGTCCTTTCTTATTTGAACTTCTGGAAACTCAGTGTTGCTTGATTGCATTATAGTGATTTTGGACTATTTCTTTGCCTCCCAAAAGGGGAAAGTGGAATGTGCTCCTGTGCACACAGTCTCCTACAAACAGTCTTTTGATAAAGCTTGTTCTGGCACTATTTTTGGCCAGAAAATTTGACCCCCCAAAAATCAATTCCCTTCCTGAAGGAGATACTAAACTGTATGAAAAAATCTTCCAGAAAAAAACATTCTCTAATCTAATCTTTACCTTAAAAGATTTAGTGTGACTGTTACTGTCCAGTTTTCACTCAGTGCTCGTGTTGATTTCAGCTTAATTATTCCTCAGTGAGCTCCTCTCAGAATTTTGTATCCAAAACTTGCTGCTTCATGAAGAACCCACTAGAAATGGAAGCACGGACAGAAGCTATTAGTCAGGTATGGAAATTCAATTCCTTTGAGTGTGATCCTCCAGCTTAAATCGGATAATGGCAGACATTGGGAAACTGCAGAAAAGGCAATTTCCAGATATGCCCTTTTCTGCAGGGTGAACTGCCAAACAATTTCAAGAAGGAATTACAGTAGCTGCAAGAATTAACTGCAGAGTCATGCAGGCTGCTAAGCGGGGTGCAGTAGGCTGAGATGGAAACAAACTCTTACATAATTCAAATGCAGCAAAGGACTGAGAAATAGCAGATGATGAAGCTTTTCCCACATTATCACCACACTGCGGGTGTTTTCTCCTTATCAGAGCTGCTAAAGCAACATAATTCAAGAACTCAAACACATTTTTCTATTAAAAGGATTCTGGTTAAGGTATTTGCCTCTTGGCTGCTAAACTATTCGTACAAAAGGGGCTGTGGAGGGTGAAACAGAGAGCCAAGCCAAACAACATACAACAGATAAGAAAGTATCTACAGTAGTTGTTAGTAATAAAAAGCAACAAAGAAATTAAATGTGGGTGTTTTGAGGGTGTTCACTACATTGTGGAAGAAAGACGAATTGTAATAACCTGCTGTTTGCAGGTTCTCTGGTGTGCGAGCCTCGTGGTCAGTTGAGGAACATTGGACCAAAGGAAGCCAGAGCAACTCTTCCCAGATGACCAGAGCAGAAGGGCTGGCCTACGTTTGCTACTTCAAATAGGCCATGCCATGCACAACACCATTGTCTTGGAAGGCGGAAAGAGGAAACGCAAAGGCAAAGGCAAACATGGGTGTTTGGTGCTGTTTTCCACTCTTGTTCGTAGAAAAAAAACAACAGAAATGTATCCAAATCAAATACCTCAGCTACCCTGAAGGTTCTTGCAATTAAGCTGATCTGTAGATGCTGTCCTTTGTTGTATGACAGATTTTTTTACACCATGTAGAAGTGGCTGCACTTTCAGTTGCACTCCCAGGCATCACAACCTTGTCATAGTTCTGAAAACTGGATGTAACAAACTTCTGGGTTACACTTTGAGGCTCCCACCTGAACATAAGGTCTGAAGTTTTCCTCAGGGACAGCTGTAGATAATTAGACAACAAGAAGCATCTTCAGATGCCCTGCAACCTGGAAGTGTCACATTATTTCACCAAATTGCAGGCTTCAAAAGGGGTGCAGCCACAGTCCTAAATAAGTCCATTTGATTCTTCTCTCACTTTTTGAAGGCTGGATGTCAGACCATTTGTTATGGAAAATGTTTGTCTTTCTGTGAGGTTCTGGATCTAGATTTAAAGAAAGAAGAAAGAGTGGTAATATCCAAAAGTATATGGATGAAGTTCTATTTCCTCATACTGCAATGCTTCCCCCTGTAATTTCATGTATAAATTGTACATAAGATGACACTAAGGAGCTCATATAGAGGGGTCCCTGGCGAGTGCAAGCAACCACTCAGCATTGTTATCTGTAAAACTGTGGACCTTATTTGAGGGCAAAATGAATAAAAATCTTTCTAGCCTTTTTCTGGAGCCAGTCTTTTCCTGTTTATGAAACACACTTGTACAAAACATAGCTAACAGCATCTGTTGCAAGGTTGCTGGCATAAAATTTCTGCCCTCTCAATGCTGTGTTTAAGAGATTTACATGACATTTTTTTAAGCTACGGTTAATGTCGCCATGTTCCTAAGGTTACTGTCGCCATGCTCATTGTCTTCTAAGCACAAACGGCACAAATATCATCCATATGATCTTCCCTGCAAGTGTCCTCCTTAAGGATATCATTTAATAACTGGCAATTTCAGTAATAACATTCATTCACGCTGTAGAAAGAGGAGGTGGCAGAAGTGAAGGACAATGACCCAGCAGCACTCATCTACTCAAGAGCAGATGAAGGTGATACCACCATTTTTATCACCAGCTCTCAGTTCTCAGCTTCCTAACACAGTTCCTAGTGTAGGAATATGAATGTTGCTTCTGTCTGCTCTTCTCCTACTACTTCCTCAGCAATATACTGTGTGATATTTTTAGGGTGGATGTGAATGAACTGTATCCATCCCACTCTGAATATCAGCATATGTTCAAGCTGCCTTTCACTAGGCAGAAGCTGACTTTTGTGTGATACTGCAGTCTCTGCATCTTGCATTTCTTCGTTTTGAGGAGACCCATTTTCACACATGGTACATTAGATAATTCCCTAGGCAGCAGCACAATTTTGTTTTGTTGTCACTTGATCCATTTTAGGAAGCCCTCTGTATAGATGGAGGGCTATGTCTTCTAGCTATGGCTTTAAGTTATCCCATCTCTGCACACTGCAGCTGTTTAGGACAGAAAGGAAGTCAAGTGACAGCGAATCCGCACAGTAAATGTTGTTTCCAAATCCTGTAGATTTCAAAGCACAAACCCACATCATTTAATGGTGGTAGAAATCTTGGCTGTGGGTTTTAGGTATCCTTCAACAGAAAAAGAGATATTTCATTTCTGCATACAGCAGCATATTCCTGCCTTAGTTTCTTTTTTTTGAGGATCTTGAGATAGAGTGGGGCATGATCTGGTCTATTTCAAAATCTGGGCATCTTCCTATTAGTCAAGCAATGGACCTATATTTTACCATGCTAAGGGTGTTTTCCACTAATACTCTACTTTCTTCTTTTATTTTTTATTTTTTTTCCCCATTAAATTTTCCTTGAGGACCTTGTAGCCCCTTCTTTTATTAATTAGGTATATTCTTTTATCTCTGTCACCACAAGCAGCTCACATGGATAAAGGCCAAAAGTTACGATGACAAAATGTCAGTGCTAATATCTTTGAAAAATAGTTTTGGAAATAATCCAGCTCCTATTTAATTGGAATCCACATAAGGATAATCAAACCCATTAATGGGAATGATGTTCATCAGTCTTAGCATGCAGAGCAAGGACATGAAACATGAACACCTCGTGAAGGTTCTAAATGGTGTGTTGATAGAGGGCAGATGCACTCTGCAGAACCAGCGTGGAAGGAAGCTGCAGCACTCATCATGGCTCTGATAGGAGACCGATCATGGGAATCAGATAAAACTATTTTTAAAATGTAGCTAGATCCATTTTTCTTGTATTACTAAAATTTCTGTGTCATCAAATTATGTCAGAAAGAACTGTCTGTGATGAAAGCAAAAAGGTAGATGTGTATGTTAATTATGGATTGGGCTTGTAATCCATTAAGAAATTTATTTCAATTTTTTTTAGTATTCCTTAATTGTAGATATTCCCAAGTGATGGAAAAAGCTTTTAGGAGATTTTGTCAAAAGCATCCTGGAGATTTTGATAACGTATTAAGGAGGATTTTAATCTATTTTACTTCATATTATAAGCATATTTTTCATCCTCTAAGTGGTGTGTAGGGAAAAATCGTCATTTTTATTTAATTTCCTAAAGGTCAAAAGAAAAAGTTGTGCTTCAGAAGATGAATCTTTCAGATGGGAAGAATACGAAAGAGAAGCAGAAGAGGATGTGACATATGGTGGCTTTAGCAATTATTTTATAATTTATTTTTTCTGTTTTCCTAAGAGAAAATGCTGTTCTTTTAAAATACTAGCAACCTTAGAAATCAGCATCAGTTAACCACAAAAAATAGACTGCGGCAGAGCAAGCCTTTCTAGTACACGATGATACATCTCCCACATGACCCCTCAAATGACTGGTTTGTTTACTAATTTCTTGCCATATCTGCTGAATGCGTAGAGGCATAAAGGCAGAAAATAGTTCTGTGAAAAAGAGGAGGAGATGGCCAAATCTCAAATTTTGCTATGGATTTTGTGTGTCTTACTTTTGTAACACACAAGTGAGCACAGGTTCCTTAAGATTGTTTTACCAAAGGTAGTACAAGACCATCTTGGCTTCACCCAAGAAACTGTAGCGTGAGCAATTGACTTGTAAAATCTTTAATCTCTCCGAAATACTAATAAAGCTGGTAACTACAATGGTATTTTTGGCCGTACTTTGTAGTTTTTCATGAGGGAAAGATTGTTTGTGTTTACTAATATTTACTAATACGATCTCTGTAGCCACAACCATTTTCTTCATTAAGAGGTGATTTCAATCATAGTAACCTCAAAACACTTTGAAATAAAGTGGAACAAATCTTTAGTCTCTAGTACATTATGAAAAGCAGGGAAACCTGTAAATACTTTTCAGAACTGAGTTGTCATTTCAGGCCAAAATTAATATTGTTGCTTATGCTAGAAAACATATCACCTTCTACATTTTCCCATTGTATTTGCTATTATTATTCCAGACCAAGACATTATTGTAACTAAAATTTCATATTAGGTCATTCTAAAATCTGAGAGCAGCCAATTATCGAAAGGATTATAATGTGGTTTACATCAATTAGAAAAACTCACAGTTTCTTCCAATGTGAAAAGGAATCAAGTCAGTGTACTATAGCCTTCTATGTAACTAAAAGCAGCTACAGAAGCGTCCAACAGGTTTTTTTGCAACTAAATACTTCATTGACACAAGATGGGATTTGTGTAGTATATGACAACCTGCTACCATTTTGTTCTTAATTGTTATTCTGCAGATGAACCTCTAGCCTGCTTGTTCAATGTGACAGTCATTACAAAGTGCAGAAAGCCAATTAAACAGCATCTATAAAATTGAACAACATGAGAAGACATATTACTAGTTTTAAACACACTCAAAATGATGTTTCAATTCTGCAATGCGATGATATACACACTAACATCAGAAATACTGAGCTGCAGCTGCAAAGGAAAGAATGGAGAGAACTACGCCAGTTATGCAGAGTTCCCAAAACAGAGTTAAAGCCATTCACATGAGAACACACTGTCATGTTGAAGTAAAAAAAAACCCAGCACATAGTTACACAACTCCTTACTGAGTTATTTTACAAATACTTATAACAAAAAAAAACAAAAAACAAAAAACAAAAAACCAAACAAGCACACAAAAAAACCCAAAACCCCACAAAACCCAAAAAGAAAAGAACTGACTCAGAAGAAGTGATCAGACTGAGAGACAAGAATGGGAGATTACTTATGAATAGGCAATGCAATATAAAACTGGAAAAAGAAATACGAATTTCCCCTAATAAATTTTTAGCCTGTGGAACTCACTGCTCTGAGATCTTGTTCAGATAAAAACCAAAAACCAACCAACCAAAAACAAAAACCAAAAAAACCCAAACCAAACAAACAAAATGCTCCCCACTCTTACCAGTTTACTGCTGAAAAGAAAATGTAGCAACAGGTGAGACTTTAAGAATCAGGAAATTGAACCCCCCGAGCCACAACGACCAGCAAGAACAACAGAAATTAGATACTCCAAAACATTTGCCTAGCCTTCCTGTGCTATACCTGTCCACCATACCTGCGGCTGCAATTCTTTGGCTGCCTTAAAGTGATGTGACCAGGACAATTTGCTCTTAGGTATCCAAAGCAGTGGATAAGTCGCTGGTTAGGTGTGCCCTGATCTCCCATTTGATTCTAGATGGAGACAATGTTGGCATGAGGTTTAATGTTTTTTCACCTCTTGTCCACTGATGCTGTTCTGTTTTCAGCTTGCATCTCCTTTTATCAGCCTCTCTCACTATTCTTCTCATAACTTGCATCTCTCTACCAACAATAAATAAAACAAAAATAAATGGGGCAAGTAAAGGTGGTGAATTAGAGAGATGTTTCCCACCTTCCTGCATTTAGCTCTTAATTCTGAGTCTCTCTGGGGAGCGTAGGCTTCTCTAAGCACCTGATTCAAGAGGATTTTGATCTTTACAGCAGTCTGTGGGTTACCCCACAATACAATTGTATTTAAAGAAGTAGCTAACACCTCTGTGAAGAGTTCAGGTATCATTCTAAAGTACGTTTATTTGGGAACTGTATCTCCATTTGAAAAAAGGAATAATTATAAAGTTTACATAGGTACCAGTTTTATTAATTCAGTGCAGATGTTGTGGGATAGCACTTCTTTAAGATCCTTCTTTACTCTGCTTTACAAGTAGAACTGCATGTAAAATATGGTGTCTTCTACTGAAGTTTTACTACTGGCAGGCCTGTATGTTATCTGAATCCCACCTCAAAAGGTGTTCACCACACTGATTTTATCCTTCTCTACTTAACCTGTCAGAAGCAACTTTCAAATAAATTCCAGGCACTCTTTAGAGATCAATATGTACATATCACATTCACTACCAGTTAGACTTCATTTGGTCTGACAGTTAGACCAAAGAAGACAGAGTCTTTCTCTGTCCATTAAATCAATTATTAACATCTATAGTTAAGTGCTTGAAGGTGCAAAATCATACCTAGTTTCCAAAAACTCCCCAGAACATCCCTCCTTCAGCTTGTATACATGTCCTGGGCTCACCGAGGGCAGGATTAAATTTCACCAGAAACTGGGATGGGACACAGTCAGGACAGGTGGCCCAAACTGGCCAAAGGGAGTATTCCATACCACGTGACATTGTGCTCAGCATGAAAGGGGCTAGTTGGGGAGGGGCTGGTGGCTCCAAGACACATGGCTCAGGGATGGTCCGGCTTTGGGATGGGTCTGAGTTGTACTGTCGTTGGTGAGAAACTGCATTGTGTATCACCAGTTTTGTATATTCTGTTATCAGTACTCTTGTTTCCCTTTCCCTTTGCTGTCCCAGTAACTGTTCTTATCTCAACCTGAGGCTTGGCCTTTGTCTCCTCATGGCATCCCCACCCCATCGGGAGGGTGAGCGAGCGGCCACGTGGTGCTCGGCTGTGGCTGGGGCTGAACCACAATACATAATTTCAGAGATTTAGGTCATGAAAGTTCACAGGGACATTCTTAAAGTAGCCTACAGAGCTTAGGGGCAAGGAATCCCATCGACTTCACTGAAATATGGTGCTTCTTTTTCCTTTAATTATTTTGGATAATCTCTAACTGAAAGCACTAGTTCAATCTCAGAGATATGGTACACTTTGTGTTTCTAATCTCATCATAATTTAACTTTCCATCCATATAAAAACATGCTTAAGTTTTGTGATGTTATGGTCAAGTTCGTCTGTGGTCTGGAAGAGGGAGAAGGAAGGACATCTCTATGTCACAGCCTGGAGAATACACTCCCTGCGCATGAGCAGGAAACAGGCCTTGCTACCCTACCCTGGGAAAAATGGACCTGTCAACACTCTGGCTGCATTGCTTTGAGACATCCCGTACTTCTCACATAGCTTCCTCAGCACCCTGAAGAAATTCAAGCTCTTTCAAACAGCTTTTCTTCACTGTCATGGAACCAAACCTGCCTGCCAGCTCATGAAGAATGTATTGCTTGGTAAATAAAAGCCTACCATCAATTACAGATACTATCACCACTGTTTCAGTCTGTTCAGCTTCTGTTAGAAACGCAAAGGATTGCATGTAAACAGCTGCAACTATTTCTCTGCAAAATTGATCACAAAACTTTTTTTAGTCTAGTTTTACTCCCTGGCACTTTAATTAAACTGTAATTGGGAAGATCTTTAGTGACATTTTGAGTCAGATTGATACTAGCATGAGTTGATTTTTTAATTTTATTAAGAGTGCCTTGTGATAATTCTCATATATACTTGAGTCTCTTATCTGTGAAGCTTCTGCCACTGTGTTAATACTTGTCACTTTGGATGCAGAAAATCCAGTTTGAATCCATTTGATTTCTGTATGTCCAATAAGGGATCTCAAGACTTTGTTCTGGACTTACATACTTTTATTTCCTACATGCCATTTGGCTCACAAAATCTCAGTACCTTTATTTTTTTAAAATAACAGAGAAGTTCCTTTTAAGGGTGCAAAAATCCTTCTGGCAAAACATGCATTAACACTAGCCTAGGTTTCATTTCTTGGTTCAATTTCTGCTCAGGAGAGTTAACTTCTGCCCAGCTTTACTTTCCACCGGCACAAACACACACGGTAAAGTTTGCAAAGCTATGCCTCTTGGGAAATATAAATGGGCAAATGATTTACAGAAGGTCAGGTGAATACTTCTTGTGCTCATGGAACAATGCTAAATTCCAGCCTGAGCTCTCCCATTATGTTGGACACATTTTTCCATGGTTGTGATAACACCCTAGGGAGTTGAGAGAGGGCTGCCTGTATCTTTTCCTTAAAAAGAAAAGAGCAAAAGTGATAGAAACACTCTGACAGCAAAGTTAAGTTTTATTTAAGCAAGGTAATTTTCAAATAGAAAAAAAAATCGTATTTTCTAGGTGAGAGAATACATCTGGTCTTAAAAAGCACCTCATGCTTCCTTGCCAGCTGTATTCCCTAAGGTACCTTCCTCTCTTGAGCCTCGCTCCCTTTAACTGGCCACAAACTTTGCCTGTTTCTGGAGTCAAGTAAAAGAGCCTTCTTTACACAGATTTGGTTCAATTTTATCTGGTTATAAAATCTGTTCTTCTCAAGCATCCCTCACTGTCTTCTCGTGCTCCAAGTTCCCTGATTGCCTTGATTCTCTCTCTACAAACAAACAAACAAAACAGATTCCAGCCACGACAATTCTGATCAACTCCTGTGACAACCCAGAATACATTTTGAGGAGAAAACCTTATTAGGGATCACAGTCAGAACTGGGTTCTTCCTTACATTCCACAAACTTTTCCTCACAGATGACTTCAACGTTGTCCATAATATGGCATGAGTTCCGGTGTCCTGGAATATATTGGTAAAAAAATAAAAATAATGATAATAAAAAAGCAAAGGAGTAAAAGGTGCTGTTATCACTGATAAAAAAGTGAGTTCTTTTTTATTAACCTTCCACCTTGACTAGGTGTCCCAAATCTGAGACAAGGATTTCAACTTCAGTCCATAATGAGAATTTTCTGGTTCTTCCTAAAATACTAACTTTTGGTAATTTATCTATTAGTTTGAACTCTACTCATTTCAACTACCAGTCTTTGCTTTCATTGCCTTGTGTTAGCCTCACAAAAGAGCTGCACATTCCGTATTTTCCCTACCAAATGGTGGATTCACTGTGCATATGCAATAATACAGGTTTCCGGAACTGTGATGTAGGCCTATGACTTTCACGGATGCTGTGGGCTTAATGTATGTATAAGACAGAACTCCAGTGCAAACCTTGTACATCCAGTGTCCTCAAGAAGTAGATTTACTGTGCCTATTCAGCATTCAACTGGTGTAGAGAAAATCTAGTGTGCAGAAGTGACAGATTTCCTTGCTACCACCAGACTGATAACATTCTTCTCATGTTTTCTTAGGGTGCGGCAGGGAAAGGCCACCAAGGAGGAAGGTGGCGTAAAGGAGATGCTGCTGTTCTTAAGGCAACTCCTCTGGACTATATTCCACAGCCATTTCTGTGTTGCATCCAGAAAGAATGTCCTGCCATCCCAGGACACGTATTGCTTCAGTGGACTGTACCCAGGTGTTGGACCACAGGCTCAGACTGTCTATCCCAAACTATCAGACAAAAAAAAGGTCAACTAAAGCCATCAGAACATCTTTGTTTTTTCTGCTCTTTTTGGACAAAACTTGATGGAAAAGCTTCAGTAGTAGTAGTACCAGATGCAATGACAAGCTGGTAAAATGACCCATTTTTTCTCTTGAGGAAAATTCCAAATAGTCAAAAAAATGTGAAAACGAACCTCATGACAGTAATAACTAAGATGTGCTACCATACCAACAACAACCCTGACAAGAAATCACTCTATATTACATCCCGTAAAAATCCAGCCTACAGCAGCTTTCTATTCAGACAGAGGAAGAGCCACATAAATGACTACAGAAGTCAGAAGAAAACAGGATAAGGTGGATAGATTTCTGGAGGTTCCCAATATTCCTTCAAACTGATGTCAATACCACTAATCAGACTAAAACAATCTATTATTTGTCACGTTTAGTTGAGCCAGGGTACAGAGCTCCTCTTCACTGCCAAGTTTGTCATGCTAATGTACTTCACTGAAATTTGGGGATTGAAGGAAGGAAAGAAGGGAGACTAGTAGGTTTTTTGCAGTATTTGATTGCATAAACAACACCAATCACATCGCACTGAGCTCCCTTAAAAACTCTAAGCTTATAGCTGAATTCCCATGTTCATTCCTGAGCAGCTGGTTCTTGGTATTTTTTTTACTGAAGTCTGTGAGGTCAAGCCTGAGCTGGATGGAAGATATTAATAAGATTACTCTCTTCATATACCCTTAAATTATGTGCTAAGACAATACTGCAATTTTCTATTTTTTCATTTTGTATGTCCTTTTTTAAACTGCCATAAACTCTTGGGGACTGCTGAATCTGGCAGCCTGATAGATGCGAAGCTTCATGCTCCCAGGTCCACCCAGCAGTGACAGTGACCTTGTATTCCCAGCAAGCACACATATGAATACATGTATAAAACATATATACATACACATACACAACACATGTATACATACATATACATACACAGACGAACACATAGAGAAACACTCATTCAAACACAGATGGCACCAGTGGTCTAGTCCACTGAGTCCACTGGTCACCCTCCTGTGACAGCCCTGGTTATTAGGATTATCCTACTTGTCGTTGTTCCTCCGTGCATCTCTCTGTGAAGCTTAGCCTTCAGCCACAAACCAAAACTCATTCCTTTAAAGAAATCCCTGGTTAAAAAATTTTCAGTGATAGACAATCTATTATAGAAGTTGTTAAACTGGTGTTGATGTCATTTGTACTCACAGGTAATATGGATATATTGTTTTTATATTAAACCTGTCTAGTTCCCAGCCACTGGATATAGTACCTTGGTGAATTATACAACAGAAGCTTCTGCTTTCAAATGACCATCCACAAGCAGCTACTTACAAAGACGTCAAGCTATTTCATAGTTTTGCTTCTCTAAACACGCTGAATGAGTTTTAATTGGGATCAAGCGTGGTATTGAAGGAAATCTCCTATCACCCCCACTGATGACTCCTAGCTTCTCCTCAGGACGCAGCCTTGAGTTGCACAGACTGGACTCTAGATGACCCCAAATCTGAAGAAATACGTGCTTCAGGAGACTCTTTAATGTGATCCTTACACTTACAAGCATGCAAACAACAGGACCAGACTGGAAGTAGACTTAGATAAAAATTTCATCCATTTGTAGTGTGGACACTTGGTGCCCAGCACTAGCTGTTTTATTCCGCAGATTCACTGCTACAACTTGTATGTTACTACTTGCTAGTGCAAAGTCAGACAGGTCTGAGTCTCCCAATTTAAGACATTGGCACCTCATCCCCATTGTTCTCTTCCAAATGAATTTCTAATTTTCACTGCCCATGAAATGAGCACAACCACTTTTCTCAGTGACATCTACATGAAGGGAAATGCCTTATGTTTAACATGGAGCTCACTGTCTTTTTCAGTCAAAAATGTTGTCCTGACGGATCATATGCAAATCCTGGCTCTCTGAACTTTTAAATCATTCTCTAAGATCTTTCTTTCGAGAATAGTTTTCCATCCTTTAAAATTAATAATTTTTCAGGTGAGCAATTTCAATTAAACATCTTATTTTCTTATAGTAAATAAAGCAGCTCATTTAGCTGCTGATCCCAATGTGTGATTCTTCAATAATCCATAGTCTTCATTGATTATTGCAGCCTTGATCTCTGATCTCCAGCTCCTTACTAAAAGTGCTTTTCTGCTCTAATCCAAGTCACTGATAGAGATACCAAATAATATAGAATGAAGAATTGACTGCTAGAGGACACTATGAGAAAGATTTTCTCAAACAAACCAAAACAAAAGAATCTCCCTCTGCCTTATAACACTCTATTTAATCATAAACACATTAATTAATCATTTGGTATTTATTGTGTATTGTGTTTGTGCAGTTATGTTCTGGTTTGTAAATTAAATGGCATGTGATAGCAATCCAGATGCCTCACAGAAGTCTCTGTTAATAGCGCTACTGCCTGCATGGTCAGTGATTGACATTTTGCCAATTCTGTTAGATTAAGTGCCCTATGCAAAGTGTCCTGGCACCTGACTGAGCTGTTTCATTATGAAAGTTTGGTAAGTCATGAACTTTCCATCCCATCCTCTTCATCATGGCTGGATCTCCTTAAAGAACTGGATAAAAGTACGTACTAACCACAGCTGAGTAGCAGAGTAGGAAAAAATCTCAGGATTTTGTGCATTGAACACTGGGTAATGATAATTTTTCAGTGTCACATGAGTTGTTAACACAAGAGGGTTTTTTTAACTCTTATAAAGACACATCTGTGGCTGAAACATCTGTGTGTCTCAGTGCAGATTTGTCTGCAGGACTACTTCATGGGACAGACAGTGGAGTATTCTGTCTGTGGGTTATGATTTTATGAGAGTGATGGTGCTTTAATTTTTTTTTGTCAGAAAAGAAAAATTTTTGAGTTCCCTAGGATTTCAATCCTTTTGTGTCAAGCCTGTTATTCAAAGTTTACAGTGATCTAACAGGCTTTCCATTAGAAACACATCCTTGATATCCTAACAAGATATGAGAAGGTTAATAATATTTTGTTTGAAATTATTTACCATTTTTGTGAGAGCGGCTGTGTGTGCATGTATTTTTTATTCTTTAGGGCTCTATAGCACACCAACCTGCAAAAGTATTTGAGAGGAAGGATGTGGGCTGTTGCTTAGTTACGGTTGGTCCAGGATGATACAGGATCATTTCTGCTCCATGGTTGGATATATCTCCCCCTCCCACCGCCTCCCACTGAATCTAATAGGAAGGTCAATCCACTTTTCAGTAAGGCGCCATGTCAAAAGCCCCACTTGGGGTCAAAAAGAAATGGAAGGGAAAACAAATCAAGGAATTTTCCACTCCTCCTTTTATAGGTCTAGTAAAATTTGGTCAGCCTGAAAATATTATGCAATATGTACAGGAATAACTCAATCTTTAGATTTGTTTTTTTGTTGTTTTTTTTAAAGCATTGGAAAAAATATTTGCAAAATGAGTCCAAACTTTGAAGAACCAGATCCATCCTTCTCAACTCTCTATCAGTGGGTTGTTGTAGGAACTTTGGGAATATGATCCCTTGACTTAATAATAACATCTTATCCATTAAAACATGCCATTGCTGCTTGATTTCCTGCATTCAGGAAGGTAAAACAAATATTGTTGGAAGCTGTACACAAAAAACCCAGATGTCAAGAAATTCAGGCAGAGAATTTTGTATGACTTATTTCTTTTGCTTTAGTTTTCATCTGTGCCAGTTCTTCAAACATAAGAAATCTTAACTACAAAGACTGAAGTAAGGGTTGAGGTTTCAAAACATAAGCACAGAAATATTCACTTGGCTTTCTGCCATGTTCAGTGAAAGTGAAGTTCACTTCACCTAATTTCAGTGATCTAAAAAACATACTGTATAGGCAAGTGATCTAGCAGATCAGCGAAGAGTGATAAGCACATTTGAAGGCAATTCATCCCACTCTTAAGATACGTGACCAAGACAGATGGGATTAGTCATCCTCTGGTATACCCTTTTTTCTCCACTGACTTTAGTGGGAGCCCCAATGCCTAATTGGGCATTTATCTTGGCTTAAATTAAGCGAGGTGAAATCCACCCCAATTTACCAAACAATTGAATAATTATATTTTCAAGCTATGTATGTAAAAATAAATTAAATCTATACTGTTCTGATATGAAAATTCTGGTAATCCATCCCTATAATGCGGCAGAAGTTAAAGCTGTCATCCTACAATGAGGAAAAAAAAGACTTTATTCTCAGTTCCTATCATTTTTCCTAGAGAAATACAGCCCATCATAAAAGCTTTCCCAGAGATATGATTAAGAAATAAGGGAGTTAGAAACATTTTACATTTAAGCTTCTTCATTTACTTAGTAAGACCAAAAGGATTTTAAAGTGAATGTACTGACAGTAAATCTGATTTGTCCAGTTTTTTGATTGAAAAGGCCACATTTGACTCTAGATATTAGGTGGGGCCACACTATCTCCAACAGTGTGGATACAATAATGAATAAATAATTTTATTAATGTTTAGTTCAAGAATGACTGTATTAATATCAAGAGATTATCTAAGTTGAAATTGGAGAAGGGAAATAAATAGTAATACCAGTATATTCAATGAAGGAATGACGTAAATTAGGATTAAGCACACATCCACATAGTGAAGGTGGTGAAATGTTATTACATGAGAAATAACACACTCATCATCCATTTGTACTTGCACTTTGTTTTCAAATCTCTTACTCTGAAGATATTATAAAAGGACAGTAGATCTGAGTAACCAGTAGCAATTTTCTCATAGAGCCAGAATAAAACAACTTCAGAAAACTTGAAGAAAGCAAATCTTTAGGCAGAGACTGATCAATGTTCCTGGTTTAGTTGAAGAAGTTTTCACCATTGCTGCTTGTGCTGTGTTGATTCTGCTGATGAATATAACAGCCTCATCTTCATCTCACTTATTCAGTGAATACTAACTTCTTAAGAAAATATTTTAAAACATCTAATAAGAAGATATTTTACAAAATAGTTTGTACACCTTTTTCCCTCAGGTTATAAAAGCAGTTCAAGATAATTTCCGAGAATAATAATGATGAAACTGGAGAAAAGATGGCAGGGCTCTACAAAGATTGGCATTTTGCATTAAACTATGTGAGTGAAGAGACTGGCAGGAGAGTAGATGCAGACTATGGCATTTCCAAGTACCAACACACAAAAAATATCCCTTCTGCTCAGTTAATCAATCATATTCTGCTAGTTGAACATACTATCCTTCCAAGGAAAGAATGCACGTAACAGATGCCAAGGAGAAGGCTGAAATGCTTAATAAGATATTTTTCTGTGATCTTCTCTCTCACTCACTCTTTATATATACTGACACACATGTTAAAATAGAGGCAGAACATTTTGTGTAACAATTCCTTAGAAAGCTAAAAAAAGAAGAGAGTGGTCATGACAAAAGAAAGTTAAGACAAAGCATAGGCATAAGTGCATCACTGTGAACAACATTGAATAAAGTACATTGTGCAGCTATGAGGAATGACCTTATTTCTCCTAAAATTCTTTGAGAAGTTACTGTAGTGCACAAAGCAACTGTCTAAAGTAGTTCATTAATTGTCAGACATTTTCTGAAATATGTGGGAAAAAAGATTTAATAGAATATTCAGTAGTTATTTTTTAAGAAAAAAGAATAGAGAAATAGTGGTAGTGTTTGAGTCCCATTGGTTCACTAGGAATAACAGAGTTCATATAATTAGGACCAAGATAATAATAAGGCACTTAAATGCAATACCTTCTAATAGAGCAGAAAGCTTTTGTGCATATCAAGACAAATGAGGAATTAGTAATACATAACAAATGTTTGAAAGTACTATGACTCAGTTGAAGCCAACTTAGCTTTGGTAAAAACGTTGCTCTTTCTATTTTTATGTATGAAAAATTCCTTCAGAAAAGATTAGCATGTGTGAGTACATGAAGATGTAGGACTGATCTTTGTCAATTTGTTTCCATGTGAAAGCTAATGAAGACTGGATGCTAAAATAGATCAAAATCCTGAGTATGAAATTATCGTCGTTCATAATTAGCAAGGTAAATTATTTCAAGTCTAGTCTTTTAAAGGTTTCCTCCTGTTTTTCAATGACAATATTGGCAACATTTGTGTGAGCTGAAATGAAGTCAAAGAGACAATAAATACTCATCAGATTACAGTCTTGTAAACCTCAAAGCATAATAGAAATGGTAGAAAATTAGATTCAATGAAGACAAAGTGTTTTATACAAGGAACAGCTCTACTCAGCTGTTTTTCACATCAGCCTCATTTCTATATATGTAGACCCAGATCTCATTCTTATTCACAACTTTGGGCTGATATATTTTCTAAGGCTGAGCAATTTTGCAAAAACTTACAAACATTTTGTAAAATAATCTTTATAGCATAAATGTGAAAAATGTGTAAGGGTGAAGCATAAAACTATGCTTCCACAGTCAATTCAATTTTGCTCAAAGAATTAGTGATGGTTTTAACATTCATCAGTAATCAACAACCTGAAAAACCCTACAATTTCCCACATTTTCTTGAGCTTCTAGAATACAAAATCAGGCAAGTTTCTCACGGTGAAACCATATAATTGTGCATCTTTGTGGACATTTCTATTTGCTGAGATTATAATCTGAATTATTTAATTGTTTATTGATGTTACTTACAACTTCATTTTCTATTGAACAGTATACATACTGTACATAAGTATCAGCAAAGCACAGCAGAGTGGATATCCTCCAGAACCATTGTTAGTTCAAGAACTTGGGAGTGATGTGATGATGCTGGCCAGGATACTTGCCCAGCCAGCTGTGTTCACTCGTAGGAGGTTTGTAAGAGCAGTGTGGTGTGGGTGAGTTCAGAAACTGCTGAGTTATCTGGTCCTGATCTCCCACTTGTTTGTCACAGCCCTGCCTAGGGCATCCACCAAGTTTTCTTTCTCCCACTCATTGTTAGGACCCATCACCAGGAATCAGAAACTGACATGTATACACAAACAAAATCAGAAAGGACAGGCAGCTCCCAAGAATAGAAACCATATATGGGAAACCATATATGTCAGTGAATCCCTTGAGTAAGACAATGAAATGACCCTTCTGATGTTGGTCTCTTCTCTCAAGTAACAAATGATAGGACGAGAGGAAATGGCCTCAGCTTGCATCAGGAGAGGTTTAGGTTAGACATTAGGAAAAATTTCTTCACTGAAAGAGTGGTCAGGAGTTGGAACAGTCTGCCCAAGGATGTGGTAAAGCCACCATCCCTGGAGGTGTTCAAAAAGTGTGTAGACATGACACTTTGGGACATGGTTTAGTAGACATGGTGGTGTTGGGTTGACAGTTTAACTTGATGATCTTAGAGGTCTTTTCCAACCTTAAAGATTTTATGATTCTGTGATTCTATGTTTCTAGTCAGTCAGTGCTCATTGCTAGTGCTGGAATTCAGTTCTACAACATGTAAATAAGAGATGAGGAAGGTACATCTGTGGTCAATATTTTGTGAACCAATAGTTGCAATCAAGCCTGTAGGCTTTTTGTGCTCTTACATTTTCCAACTGAACAGTTCAGGAGAATTTGATATCAGTTCTTAATACCACTAGTTGATGCTGGTCTTCAATTAAAAATGATGGTATTTTAGTTTGGTCTCATATATTGAAACTTCCTCTTGACATTTTTTTCATGTTATAATATTGAATGCCTGGTGAACTAGTTAGAGAAGAAATGTAGCCAAAATTCCTTCACAGTGAAGCAATCATTAGCATTTTTTCCTGTACAGGTAGAAATTTTAAAACGTCAGTGATTACTCTTACTCCTTAACCTCTGTTGAGAGGGATTGATCCTATCTCAACCTTTCTATTGCTGGCTGTGGACAAGTTGTCATTAGCAGAGTCCCTCTGGTAAATTTCCTGCATTATTGCCTAGTCAAACACAATGTTTAAGAAAGCAGAAACTAAAAGTTGTGGCAAGCCATTTCTCAGATGAAGCATGAATATTTAAGTATCCCCATCAATTTGATAGGCTTTCCCCTGTTGTGATGTAGTTTGTTACTCTTGGGCTCAATGGCTTGGCACAAGAAAAGTGTGTAGAAATGTAGTTTAACCATGAAAAAGATGACACTGTGTAATAAAGAGGATTGATTTACCAAATTTGCATTTCTCACAAAAATTACATTCACGTTAATAAAATTAACTTCTACAAAATGAGAAATAATTAGATTTGGCTATAGCTTGCTGGGTTGAGTCAGTTCAAGCAAAATGAAAGGTATTCCATGACATCCCTAGTGGAATAACTTTTACCATTGTGATTTGTCAACAAATGTTCATGAAATACAAATATGACAGCCTCCCTTATTCTGCTGTACAGATCAGGAACAGTCAAGATTCACTTGATCAGTGGTTCAGAAACCTTGAAAGAACAAAAAATGTTCAGATCTTTGCAGACTTCTTTTCAGCTGAGGATAAACTTCAGGAAGAACTGATATTCCACTACTGCAGCCCCAGTTGTTAGAAAGGACTGCATGGGAACCTTATAATTTCTTCCTGTGTGACAGATTCACAGGCTTCCTAAAGGCTGGCTCTGGAGAAAACCCAGATTACAAAAAATGTAATCTGTAATCTGTACACATTCACAGTCACGTTTGATAAAAAACTGATTCATAACAGCAGTGATGCCATCCTAATTATATCTTTTCGGTATACCTCCCTAATTTTTTATGTTAAGTACAGTACATATGTACAGTAATTTGAAAACAAGAGTAAAGACTACAATCTCCTGTATACGTAGGAGATGTGAAGGTGGTGTGATTCACGGTAGGTTTCCAGTGTTAACCTCAGTTGCAGCAAAGACTCTGAAAAGTAATGGTAAGAGGTTAAAACTTAACTCAGGCAGCTTTGCTTCACATATTTTCTCAGACCATCATGCCACAACAATAATGCAGCTTTATGAGAAATTAGATTGTTTTCTTAAATTTTTTCTTGGAAGGTAAACAGAGAACTTCATATGTTTTCATCTGGTATCTGACCTTTTCTTGAGAGGAGGTTAGATTATATCTCTCCTTCACTACAGCTGAATCTTTGCTGGGAGTTTCTGTTTTATCAAACTCACTTTTGTATTTCTCTTTTACAGACTTGGCTTTTATGCAGCTGCACCTGCCAAAAAAGATTTCTTACAAAATTTCAACTTCTGCGAATATCTGCAGCAAGGGTATTATACTATGCAAAGAATACCTTATGTCTTCACTTTCATTATTTTTATTTCCTACCTATTAAAAAAAAAAGGTAGGTTTTCCAGTTCTTTTGCTAAGCTATTGGTCTCTTTCTAACCTGATATGTTAATATGCATTTTTCAATGCAATTTTTGATGTCTACTAATGTCTTTTGACAAACTCTTCAGTCACCATACTGATAACATATCACTTGATTCCTTCCCTTTACAGATGATTCTTTTAGATGGGTTATTGTGCTGCCTCAAGAATGGTTTCTGCTGATTGATCATAGTGATACGCATCAGTGTGACAAAGGGATTTAAACTGGTTAATGTGTCTATCTATATTGCAGAACAGAACTAATTGCTTTCAGTTTGGAAATTCAAAATGGTTTTATTGCCTATGAAAACCACTGAAGCCAAAATATAGCTTTAGGAGGGGGCGTAGTCAGCAAGTTTTGGAAGTGAAATGGGAACTGAAGGTGCTCTGAACAATACTATTGCAGGAAAGTGGTTCTGTGTTGCAAATTATGTTGATTGACTGAACAAGTGAAAGTAATGCAACCTTCCTCCTGAAGGTGAAACTCTGCAGTCTATTTTCAGGCTGAGTGAAATGTGAAAGATGAAATAAAATACTACCTCATAAACATCATGTCTGATAATATTTCCAGGCAGAAGAGCTAAGATAAATGTAGTAAAAGAAATACAAGAATTTGGATTTGACAGGGAAATAGAATATTATTCTCTATTAAATTAGAAGGCACATATCTTGAACCTTGAGGTTAAAAATAAACACTGGAGTTGCACCAGCTACTGAATGCCATCCTGTGGCTTCTCATGAATGACATAATTACTGCCTTTTTCAAAGTACCGAGACTTTTTGTAAATGGTTGAAGATGAAGATATTCAACAAGAACTTAATGCATGGAGTAAATGTGCTATGTTTGTCAGAAAGTATAAGGCAATAGTAAATTCCAGTAGCTGTCAACTTAGAGTGTTTTAAGGAAGGATAAAATTTGTTTAGATCTGTCAACAACATCTGTGGTTACACTGCTCAAAAACCTCTAAAGTTTATGAGGAATTTTTTTTTTCCAAAACTTTTTTTCTGGAGTATTTTTCATGGGGTTAAGAAGAAACATCTGCACAGAGGATCTATTGAATAATTTCCTATTATGAGAGTTCCTCATCTGCCTGTGTTGAGGACTGAGTGCCCAGATATCAGTGTGACAATTTATGTTTCATTTATTTTCATGTCTATTTGTCTGTCCCTGACTTTCCCAGAATCCTAGTTACAACTGCATATATGATATTATATATCACATATGCAATGTTAGTGCATTAGTGCCGCACATTAACTACACCTTTCCTGTACTATCAGACTGTTTTTCTTTTGTACCTTACATGTCCTTCCTATGGCTCTTCTCCTTCCTTAACTTACTGAAGCGTATTTTCTCTGTGCAACATGGGAAACCACCAAGCTTTGCCACGATGCATGAAGAGAATACATTGCAGTCTTGTTGCATTCTCTGAAAATCTTCCTGTTTTCTCCTCTTAGTCTATGCACAACTATGTTTTGTATTGAGGAATATATGCTAACCACATATGATTTCCTTAGATAAGCTGGGGAATTTCAAATTGTTCTAGCTGCTTATAAATAGGGTTTTAGATGGCTGAAGTAAAAGGCAGTAAGATGCCAAATGACCTACACATTCAAAGTGAACAGCCTGTAATCATCAGTGAGCTGAAAAGTAATTGATGACCTTTACGGGTGTACGTGGCAAAGTTTGGGGAAGGGAGGGAATGCTGCAGAGGTGGCCTCTGGGAGGAGGTCAGCTCCCTGAACTGATTAGTGATCCAACCATTCAGATGCAAGGAACATACTGCAGGTCAAAGCTGAGACCATCAGTGAAGCCGGTGTGGCTTCTGTGAAAGCGTATTTAAGAAAGGGCAAAAAACAGTGGTCAGAGAAAAAGGAAGGGAAGGAAAAGAGTGAGAAACAACAGAGAGAACACTGAGATAAGAGAAGGAGGAGAAAATGCTCCAGGTGCTGGAGGAAACATTCCCTGCAGCCCATGGAGAACCTGCATTAGAGCAGATTTCCTGCAGGACTGCAGTCGGTGGAGAACCCATGCAGGGCAGGGAAAGCGACAAAGAGAAACTACTACTCACTGACCGTAACCGCTCCTTCATCCTCTCTGTGCCACCTGCGGTGGGGATAAAGGAGTCTGCAGTGAAGGAGTCAAGCTGAGCCTGGAAGAGGGGGGAAGAAAGGTCTTGATTTTATCTCTTTATCTTTTTGTTTCTGATATCTTTTATTTATTTTAATTGGTAGTAAATTAAGTTAATTTTCCCCAATCTGGTTTGCCAGTAACAGTAAGTGGTAAGCACTCTCTCTGTCTTTACCTCAACCCACGAGCTTTCTCCTTCCTGTTTTCTCCTGTTGTCTCCCCCGTTCTGCTTAGAAGGAGTGAGTGAGCAACTGGGAGTGAGTGGGACAGGAGTTAGATCCACCACAGAAACATATAACTTGCATAATGACAGAGTGAAAATGTGAAGGGTGCTCGTTTTATATAGTCTGAGACAAAGTAAAAGGGAGCTATAGGAAGTTTGAATTATTAAATTTCATATTCACTAGTTTTCATAATGAAGAACAAAACAAAACAAAACAAAAAACAAACAACCCCTCCCCAAAAAAACACAAACCAAATGAAACTGAAAGAAAACAAACTTGTGGGATAGTGAAAACTATGAATAGAATATACTTTCCTAGCAGTGCCAAATCAACTTGCGGAACTCATTGCTACGAATGGAAACGAGACTAAGACTAAAGCAGGTTTATAAGACAACTTAAGGATTTATATTTGCACATTTCAACTGCAAAGGATTAAGAGAAGATCAGAAGAGGATGGCCAAAAAGGTTATAACTCCATGCTCCATGTCTCTATCTAAGGCTAAGGAGGTTGTCCGAAAGTATGTGTCTTCATGCCAGGCTCCTGCAAGATTCCTTGCAGTTTCCTTTAAAGAAGTTTATACTGATGTCTGCATGTGACAGGCTAATATCTCTGTCAATGCTTTGGTTTGCTCCAGTTGTTTCTATATTCCTAGTTGTTTGGTGAATAGTTAAAAATTCATTTGCAATGAGAGGATCTCATTCCAAATGGCTCACCATGTTGATTATCTAATGAGGACAATTATTCTTTAATCAGCATGATGCAGTTATGACTGTGGGACTTTGGAGAAGTGAATCTGGAAAAGAAATTTGACAGAATTTGGCAGAAGCCTGTCACTGATGGTAACAACTAACTGCATCACAGAATCAGGGCGAAGGATGGTTTAAGAGGCACAAAAAGGATCATTCTTATTCATTTGGGACCTGTTCTCTGTGTAGCCTGTTTGGTTTTTTACTACCTGTGCCGTGCCTAATGACAGTACCTCCCATAGTGTCCTAATATCTAACCTAATTCCTTTATGTTCTGCCTTCAGTGAGTGAGGAGAAAATACGTTCACAAGTCTCCATCTAACAATGTTTCATATATTGCAAGTTACCTCAAGCTGTTCTTTTACAGTCTACAAAGCCAGTCTGTTCAGCATTTTCTCGAGGGTTGTGTCTTCTGTATCTGCTATTCTTGTGCTCCCCTGTGCTGGTTTTGGCTGGGATAGGGTTAATTTCCTTCATATTAGCTAGTATGCAGCTATGACTTGGATTTCTGCTGGAAACAGTTATGATAACACAGGGATTTTTTCAGTTATTGCTGAGCAATGCTTAAACAGTGTCAAGGTCTTTGCTGCTCCTCACGCTGCCCTGCCAGCGAGCAGGTTGGAGATGCGCAAGTTGGAAGGTGAGACAGCCAGGACAGTTGAGCCCAACTGATCAAAGGGATATTCCATACCATGTAACATCATGTTCCACAATAAAACTACAACTACGGGGGAGATTGGTGGGGAGGAGGCAGGAGCAGCTGCTCAGGGACTGGCTGGGCATCAGTTGGTTGGTTTGAGGTGAGCAATTGTTTTCATCTGCATTACTTGTCTGTCTTAGGATTTTATTTTCCCTTGTTATTTTTATTCTTTTCCTTATGATTTTTTTTAACTATTCAACTGGTTTTATTGCTACCCATGAGTTATCTAGCTTTTACATTTCCGATTCTCACCCCCTCAGGGTGGGGGTGAGTGAGCAGCTGTGTGGTACTTAATTGCTGTCTGTGGTTAAACCATGACATCCCCTGAACTCTTCCTGATTCACCTGAATTTTATTTAAAAGTGCAGTGTCCAGACTGAGTAGATATTTTCAGATTCTGCCAGAGAAAAGTACAGTGGAAAAAAATGACCTCTTCTATCATATATATAATGCCTATTAATATTCCAAATTTGGCTAAATTAAGATAAACTCATTCTCTCTACAATTCGCTGACCCAACAGAACAGGATTCGAGAACAGGAAGGACACTTCCATTCACAGTGCACTTCTCACATATTTAGCAACCATTTTTAGACTTACTTTTTTAAAGAATACCACCTTGCCTCATTGTATCAGTCAGCAGCACCCGTTGTGAAGGATATTATCTTTGTATGTCTAAATAAGCCTAAGATGGCTGACTTTCAGAGCTTGATTTTAAAAAAAAAATATAAACAGATTTTGACTGAAGACTCTAGTTAGAGGAAAATATTATTTATTAATATCCTCAGAAAGCATAGTTATGAGAGAAAAAATTGGTTAAAACTTTCAGGATCCCCAAGCTTTCTGTGTTTTTAAGGAATTATGATACAACGTATTTAATTCAGTTAAATATATGCATCCAAACATGACCCTTTTGGAAATAAATAACAAATATTTTAAAAGCTACTTTTTTATCACTTTTCTCAAAACAGAAAATGTCCTGCTTAATAAAAACCTCTATTGTCTCTTGTACTTTCCTCTTCTTTGTCTCACAGGGCTCAGAGGTAGGAAGAGGTGAAGTTCGTGGCCCACAGTGTTGATTATTATTACCTAGGTTACAGTTCTTTCCACTGACTCACACCAGCGGAAACAGTCACTGTACAGCAGATGGCAAGAACATCAATACCTGTAAAAATATCAGGGGATGTTGTATTCAGATACAACACAACCATGAATCAAGAAAAGTTTTCATTGTTCCTGCAGATGCAAGCTGTAGTAGGAACGTTTCTGCATAGCTGTCTTCTGTCAAGATCACCATGAGCCTGTACAACAGAGAATCGAGGTTATTCTATCACTTACTGTAAGAATTTAGCTTTCTGTTTATTTCTGTCTTGAGACTAGAGAAAGAAAGTTATATAATCATGCTGACCATATGTATGTGTCCTAGATAACTTCTAAATGTCTCAGCCAGTGTCAAAAGAAGTTAATACAGACCTCAGAAGAGTTAATTTCCTGGAGTTCCTGGGACATGGGTAGCTGGGAAGAAGACAGAGACCTCATAAACACCACCTGTAATGAAGAGGCTGCAGCATGAGCTGGGGAAGTTATTGACAGATTAAGTTATCAAATCAATACCTAAATTGCCTTGATTCTTCCTCTGTGCTGCAGCCAAGCTCTGGATCTGCGGTTATCACGCATGGCAGCATGAGGGACAGGGACACAAATTTGTCCATGTCTAATGACACAGATCTCTTTTACAGCTCTGCAGCGTCATAAATGTATTTTGGTGAAGATTAGTGCAACAGGCATTTGTAACGTGATTAGGACATACCTCTGCACAGCGTGCCTCTTGCCTGTCTTTGGAAGATATAGATCATTTCTCACAGAGAGGCTCGTGATGGCCTCATATCCTACTGCACTGCTTAATGGATTATCTGCTATACTACATAGGAGAGCAGTTATTTCCTGCTATTCGGTCTACAATAAATTAGGTAGCAATTAGCTTCATAAGAAACTTGCTGAATGAGTGCTGTGTGAAGAGACAATACTATACATTTCAAAGGGTTTATCCATCGTTCTTATCTTTAACAACTTTATATTAGATGCAATTTTTCTCAGGTATCTTATTATAAAATTATGTCATTTTAACTTTATTTTTTTATCAGTGAAGTTCTCTATCCTGTTTCCCATTTTCAGTGGGAAAAAAATCCAAAACGTGAATAATTTAAATGTTAAAGATAAAGTAATGAGAGATGACAAAAAAAGTCATCACTTTATTAACTATGAAGACAGGGCCTTATTTTTTCTGCAATATATTATATTGCTGCTTGTTTGGAAATGTCCTGGTCTTTGAAGTAACAGCTATAAAGATAAGATTAAAATGTCATTTGCATCAATCATTGAGGTAGTGACTCTTTTATTCTGGCAACTATAATGCAAATATTTTTTTAGAAGAAATCATAATATGATTTGCAATTTTGAGGACGCAATACTAAAGGCACATAGAAGTACCCAGAGAATTCTGAAGGTGTTTGCGATATTAAATTAAAACTGGTCACAGATTATGAATATTAAAATTATAGAAAATGTTAACATTCGGCTATAAAGCATAGCTGAAAGGAGAAAGAATGACCTCACTTGAGGTCTTGAAGGAATGGAGAAACTATTTACAGAGCACTGCTCTGGCTTGTGTAACAAGGTGAATACACTAATTAATTTCTTAGCACATCAAATTAGTACTTCTCTTCTGTATATCCTTATCAGTTAGATAAGGATATACAGAATGTTACAGACAATGCCTACAATGTACAACAGTGCTGTGAAACAAGTTAGTATTTTACGTGGAGAAATAACACACAGATTAAACTACTTATCTTAATGTAACAGAATCAGTGATACAGATGAGAACAAACAAACAAAAAGATAATTCCTGACTGCAGCTCCTAGGCGATAATTACCAGGCAAAATTAATTCTCAGCTTTTTAAAACTGTGATGAAATTATGAGGTACCTCTGTAATGAAATTATTTATTATCCCTATTTCCCTAATGAAACTTCAAACTCAGGGAACCTCTCAATTTGTGAACATGACATATCTGATCTTCTGTCATCTTTAAATAGACATACTATATTTTCAAACTAGGTCCATGGGAAATATAGGAAAGGCTTTTAGATATGAAACAGAGTTTCCTGTCCAAAGAGCTGCTATAGCAACAGAAAAGAATATGAAGTACATCAAATGGAGGAAAAGTGATTGCACAAAAATATAAATAAAACTGCATAGTTTGTGATTATTTCTGTATTCATTAGTTATGTCCTCAGTATATTCCATGCTAGGAATTGCCATTGCAAGTTCTGTAATGCCTTTCATGAAATTTTAGTATACCCACAGTAAACACAATACAAGGCTATACAGTAGCACAATAAAAAGCTACAGCACAGGCTTTTCTGTTCTACAATATATCAAAATCCACAGAAGGCCCCAAAATATAAATAAACATCTGAAAAGAATCATTCATCTTGGAGCATATGTAGTTGTTTTCTTTGGGAACAGATAAAGAACTTTTTCTAAAAACACTGTTGTGCTGCAACTTCTCTATGTAGTGCTGGGCTTATTCTTACTCCACTTCCTTTTTTTTCACATTTTCATTTACAGAACTTCTTTTTTCTCCTTAGCTAAAAATGAGAAGTATGTTTTAAATCTTTACACTGTTCACAGAAAGAAAATGAAAAAAAAAAAGAAAATCCAGGAAGTTCTGTTCCCTCCATCAAGAAGTTAGCAGCCCAGAAAGCCGACCATGTCCCGGGCTGCATAAAACAGTGTGGCCAGCAGGGTGAGGGAGGTGATTCTCCCCCTCTACTCCGCTCTTGTGAGACCCCACCTGCAGTACTGCATCCAGGTCTGGGGTCCTCAGTACAGGAAAGACATGGATCTGCTGGAGCAAGTCTAGAGGAGGGCCACAAAGCCGATCAGAGGGCTGGAGTACCTCTCCTGTGAGGACAGGCTGAGGGAGTTGGGCTTGTTCAGTCTGGAGGAGAGAAGGCTCTGGGGAGATCTAACCGTGGCCTTCCAGTACCTAAAGGTGCCTACAGGAAAGCTGGAGAGGGGCTGTTTATTAGGGAATGCAGTGACATGACAAGGCGTAATGGGTTTAAACTAAAAGAGGGAGGATTTAGATTGGACATTAGGAAGAAATTCTTCCCAGTGAGGGTGGTGAGGCACTGGAACAGGTTCCCCAGAGAAGCTGTGGAGGCCTGTTCCCTGAAACTGTCCAAGGCCAGGTTGGATGGGGCTTTGGGCAACCTGGTCTAGTGTAAGGTCTCCCAGCCCATGGTGGGGGGTTTGGAGCTAGATGATCTTTGAGGTCCCTTCCAAACCTAACCATTCTATGATGCAATGATTCTATGATGCTATGATTCTATGATTCTATGCTCTATTGCTATCTTCACTTCTTCACAATAAAATAACCCTATGAAATAGTATAGTACTGTACCACTTCTTTTATGTTTTGGATCTGATTGTGTGGCACAGTGCAAGCAAGTGCAGATAACTAAATCACCTCTAAACAGCTCTATGTTCTCACTGAGTTATTCAGCCAAGGTGGATGGACGTGCTAATGCTGCTAATAAGGGTCAATCCAGTTCTGAGCGTCAGCTGATGTATCAGTACTAGCCTGGATCAGGCTCTACATTATTACCTTGTTACAACAGAAACATACTATTTTCAATCGTAGACTCATAGATTCCCCTTAAATATTCCTGCTAAGAGAATGTAGTTTAATAAAAATAATGCATTTTTTTCTTGTAGCTATAGTTACAGCAGCAAAAATGTAAAGACATAGCATGAAAGTGCCTGTGAGACACTGATAACTTGCACATTGTCAATACCTTTGCCAGGAACAGGTACCACTGTCCTCCATTTTAAGAATCTACCATGCTCGTTTTGTTACCTGGCAGTATTTCCCTTTTTCCATTGTTATAATTATGAGATAACCGTTCATAAATTTAGTATCAACTTACCAATGACAATTTTTATAAATTCAGCTCCTTTAAGTTTTTCAAAGTAATTTCTTTGAAATGTCTGATTGCTTTGAATAGATTAAAAATAAATGACAAGTGGCAACAGAACTCATTTCTCAACCATGCCAGATATTTTAATTATTTAAATAGCTTCTCTCTGAAGACTTCTCTTCATTAGTGTACTGTGTTTTGGTAGGCAGATATCTCTGCTCTAGGACTTGTGAAAGTCAGAATTCTGTATATTGTGTGTCTCATAGAAATTTCATCCTGGTGCAGCCAATAAAAATGAATAAATAAAAAAACTAATAAAAACTACTCCAGATATTTTTATTGCTGAATCTCTTTTTTCTTTCCTCAGCATTATGTCAATGTCACCACTTATAATGCAAATATATGTTTTGCTACTCTTTATGCTTCCTCTGTTTCTGACAGTGTTATGGCAACTTACATTATTCTAGCTCCAGCAAAGAAGGCACAGAATCTCTCTGGATACGGCTATGGAGAGTAAGTAATGTTTCTGTCTATTGTCTTGCGCACAGTTAAAATCAAATCCTGGATTCAACACTTATAGAAACAAGACTCACCCATGAGGGAGTCCTACATGACCACCCTTCCTTAATGCCTCCATAGTCACATACAAGCTGCAGCTTCCTCCCCATGCACTCCACAGCCGAGGGAGAGCCTTTTGCACAGCTCTCCTTCCCATGGATAAAACCAAGGACAGATCAAATCTTCATACTGGGAGAAGCTTCACTCCACTGGCTTCACTGATCAATAACTGGTGTAGCCCTCCAAGGTGCATGACATACCTTTTCAAATTCATTAAATTTCTCCACAAATCACACCCCAGTAATTACTCTTTAAGATATCATCTGCATGTGTTAACCCTGAAGGAGCTCTAAGAGACTTTTGCTGTGTAGGAGAAGAATTTTTCAAAAATAGCCTTCAAATTCTTCCTTCATTGACATAGACAATGGTGCAATTAACTTTTCTGAAGCTTGTAATTTTATTAGTCTTCATTGTCTTTTACCACGGGGAATAAAGATAGTTAATTCTCAAGCTAAAGTCCATGTGAAAATCTTTAGCAGAGCTTGATGCCTCATGTCAATACAAGAATTACAGGAGCTATGTTCAGAAATGACTACACCAAGCCAGACACTGAATTTCTGAAATAAAATATTTCTGAAGAAGGAGCTGAACAAGAATAAAGGTTATGGGAAACTCTTTTGTGACATTTTTCAAGGGAATCCTTGTAATTCAGCATGGGTTTAAAATACACCTGTGAAATACAGCACTGTATCCCATAAATGGCCAGACTGTCAAACTTGGGCACAAAACTTGTCACTAATGACCCTGAATGTAGGGAAAATCACGATCTGATTGGAGTCTTTGTAACTGCTTGGTGCAAGGGCACAGATATGAATGTGAATCAGTTACTAATAGGTTCACTCTTTTGTCCATTATGCACTGGGAACTCGCTCCTTTGCTGTTTCTGTCCATTCTTCTTTTTTTTTCAACCAAAGCAGCATCTGGTGATAGGAGTACTTCTGCTCAGCGGAGGTAGGGTTGCAGCTTTTCTTTCTGTTTCACAGGACTTCAAAGAAAGGAAGGAAAGGACAAGGGAAGGGTGGATTTCTGATTCATAAAGCAGCTGCCATGCAACTCCTTTAGATGATTTTATAGTAGTACTTGAAAGCCTATGCATGTGTTTGTTTAGAACTCATAGACTTCATCAACAACAGGACTTCATTCATCCATTGAGTCTGAAAATAAAAATAATTCAGCCACATGGAGGGATTCTAGTCAAGCAGGGGGATTTGACATGGAAGGGGGTGGGTAATTTATTTTGCATCTGAGATATTCTGAAATTTTCCATACAGATCACAGGAACCTTGCATTAGAAATGCTCTATGATGAGTTTCAGCTTTCAGGTGTAGAAGTCCAGCAGTATATCCTTTCCAAGACAGAAAGTAATAAGATCCAAGACAGAAATAAGACCATGACACTTGTTTCAAATGTCTTCAAAACATCCATACTTGTAAAAAACCTCTGTTAACTGTATCTCTCTTTTTAACACCAGGGAATTATGAATTACCATCTGCATCTAGAAGAAAAACTCCACTACAGGACTCCCTTCAAAATTATTCAAAAAGTCAGAAGTTGAATCCTGAACATTATCAAATACCTCTGAATGGAGGGCGAGCAACCCGGCCTCTCTTTCTGGGAATATTTGGTTTTACTGTGGGTACGGTCATCCATCTGGTCAATGACCTTGAACATACCTGAGTCTATTCACCTCCGTTCACTGAGTACCCCAGCACTTTAAAACATATGTTCCTAGCAGCACAAATTCCCTTTTTCATGGTACCTGACATTGGGCAAGCATATGCTGATCTACAGGAGAATTAAATTTCATCTGTGTATTATATCTCACCTCTATTCCTTGCTTTACCTTTCTGAACTAAATAATATTTGGAAAAGGTTAACTCATACCAAAAAAAAAAAGAAGGTAGGAGGAAAAAACCTTGTGTGAAGTCAAAACCTTTAAAAATTTTGATAATGAGAATCCAAGAGTAATTAATTTTACTTTTTGAGAGACAGTTTACCTTAACAATGTCTCAATTCCAAGAAGTCTTCCCTCAAAATGAAAAGGAAATAGTTCAAAAGAGCCAGACAAGTTGGTAACAGCACATGTATTCCCAAATGCTAGTCCCCACCCTCCCTGCAAAGACATCTGAGATTGAGTGTGTTCTTTTCTCTCTCCTTTAAGATCAATATCATCAATCACACCAAAACTAAGTTTTGTTTGGAAACAAACATAGAGATCCAAGTGTTGGAGCTGTCTTCCAGAAAATACCCAACGTTTTCTAAAACTGACCAGAAATGAGTTGGCAGAAATTACTGATTACCTTTAGGACAGTGAAAGAGCAGGAGGTTTGTTAAGTATTAATGAATTTCATGTCCTTTTGGAACGGTGGAGCACATAAATCTCTTAGATTAAGGTGTAAAATTAAAAAAAACATATACTGCCAAAAGCCTGGAAAAATTCTTGCACTTTCTATGCCAATGTTCAAGGTATTTATTAGTCAGATGCAACAATCATTTCCACTCTCTAAGTTGAAAATTATGTTTTTTCCTAGATTTCATTATAAATCTTCCATAAACAAATGATCACATCATGAAGTTACATAAATAATTTCCCCTAATTATTTTATCTTTAATTGGTAAACTAGTTTTCATTACTTCAAAAATTATACATGATTTCTCTTTTATAATTGGAATATTAACAGGGTTCTTGGCTGGAAATGGAAAAGGTGCTGAATGAGCTGAAATGAGCTGATTAGGAAATCCCAGTGAGGCTGGAAAATGGAAAGCTAAGTCCTATCTTCTGCAAATGTTCTGCTGGATGAAGGGGGAATCATTTTTGTCTGAGTTAATTTCCAGCCCCGTTTTGAACCCTATAATGACAAAACCCATTCTCAAATTAGTGGAGAAAAAGAGGAAACTCTAAAATTTGTTCTGCTGAACTGTTTTGGATACCCCTCAACAACAATACCTCTTTTTTTCCCGATTATTATAACTTGAGACAAGTTTGTTTGAATTAGTCAGTGGCTTTCTAGATGAGTATTCCACCACGTATGCTTTGCAATTTACTAAAGCGTCATACAGTTCTCACAGCCAAATCAGAATGAAAACTGAAATATTTCAGCGTGTACCATTTCCTGCACTACGCCAAAAATGGCAGTATGCATTTATATTACGTTACAGTATGTATTTACATTACATTGCACTACGTTACACTGCATGACATGTAATTACTTCTGATTTGTTATACCACATGCCACTGAACCGTTTTGACCCCTCTTTGTGTCATAAAGTTCCCAGGAGTCCAGACAGGTTTAGTGACTTGTCATTGTGTCCTGGTTTCAGCTGAGAGTGAGTTAATTTTCTTCATAGGAGCCAGTACGGGGCTGTGGTTTGGGTTTGTGCTGGAAGCAGCGCTGA
>VWZZ01001716.1:462720-478182 GCA_013399095.1 Psophia crepitans
CACTGCACTGGTGCGGCCTCACCTTGAGTACTGTGTGCAGTTTTGGGCACCACAGTACAAGAAAGACATAAAGCTATTGAAGAGTGTCCAAAGCAGGGCAACTGAGATCATGAAGGGTCTAGGGAGGAAGACGTATGAAAAGAGGCTGAAGTCCCTTGGTTTGTTCAGTCTAGAGAAGAGAAGGCTGAGGGGAGAACTCATCGTGGTCTACAGTGTGCTCACGAGGAGAAGCAAAAGGGCAGGCACTGATCTCCCCCTGGTGACCAGCAACAGAACCCACGGGAATGGCATGAAGCTGTGACGGGGGAGGTTTAGGTTAGATATCAGGAAAAGGTTCTTCACTGAGAGGACGGTGGGGCACTGGAACAGGCTCCCCAGGGAGGTGGTCACAGCACTGAGCTTGACTGAATTCAAGAAGCATCTAGACAACGCTCTCAGTCATCTGCTCCAATTGGGCTGGTTCTGTGTGGAGCCAGGAGTTGGACTCCATGATCCTTATGGAACCCTTCCAACCCGGGAGATTCTATGATTCTATGATAACCTCGCTTGACCTGCTGGCCATGCTCTTCTTGATGTGCCCCAGGATACCATTGTACTTCTTGGCTGCAGGGGCATATTTTCTGTATTAGTTGGAAAGGTTGAAAAGCTAAGAAGTTGAATCAGAAAAAAATCCTACATTTGTCCCAGATCCTCTCTTTTCCTGCATTATGACCCAAAGGGAACTGGCAGTTCTTGCTCAAATCCAGGGTGTGAGATATGCAATACACTAGGTAGAACACGAAATCTACCTTTGCATGACCTTGCAGTGTTTTCCAGGCATATTGTATTCAGTTCTCTTCTAGGTTTAGGGCCAACACCTAAGCATAGCTAAAGTCAAGTGAGTTGTATCTCACTTTTAATTGTCACAGGCCTGATGCTCTAGTGACTCACTGTGGGATGCTGAGAAGATGAGACTTTCATTGCAGAGCTTCACAGCATTACAAAAATCTTTATCTACGCAACCTTGATAGTTTCAGTATCTAAGATTTGTGAGTATTATTCTATAAAATACCATGTACTATGTACATCAATCCAACCTCAATAATTAGGAAAGCACAGGTTTCTCCTGCGTGTTATCACAGTTGTCCCTAATTAAACCCACACTGTTTGAACCTACTGAGCACTGTCCTGTATCATTTTATCACCTAGACACTTGTGTCTTTTCATTAGTTTTGTGGTCACCTGGTTTCTTGATCTGCTGCTCCTTTTAACCTTTTCCAGTTTAAAGACAGGTTAAAAGATGCAAGCATGGCTAATTTAGGTCCCAATTAAACGTAGCTTCCTTTGATTCCTGTGGAGTTCTGATCCCTCATTAATCTCTCTTTGATTTTGACTTTTATACCTCCCTTAGGTGTTGACCCAGAAAAAGGATCTCTGGGCAAGAGATCCCAAAGGGATCCCCAGGAAAGGGACCTGGGGGTCCTGGTGGACGGGGGGATGACCATGAGCCAGCAATGTGCCCTGGTGGCCAGGAAGGCCAATGGCATCCTGGGGTGCATTAGAAGGGCTGTGGTCAGTAGGTCGAGGGAGGTCCTCCTCCCCCTTTATTCTGCCTTGGTGAGGCCGCATCTGGAGTATTGCGTCCAGTTCTGGGCCCCTCAGCTTAAGAAGGACAGGGAACTGCTAGAGAGAGTCCAGCGCAGAGCCACTAAGATGATCAAGGGAGTGGAACATCTCCCTTATGAGGAAAGGCTGAGGGAGCTGGGTCTCTTTAGCTTGGAGAAGAGGAGGTTGAGGGCTGACCTCATCAATGTTTACAAATATGTAAAGGGTGAGTGTCGGGAAGATGGAGCCAGGCTCTTCTCGGCCTCACTAAGCAATAGGACAAGGGGCAACGGGGGCAAATTGGAGCATAGGAGGTTCTGGATTAACGTAAGGAAAAGCTTTTTCACCGTGAGGGTGACAGAGCACTGGAACAGGCTGCCCAGAGAGGTTGTGGAGTCTCCTTCTCTGGAGACATTCAAAACCCGACTGGACGTGTTCCTGAGTGATGTGCTCTAGGTGGCCCTGCCTTGGCAGGGGGGGTTGGACTAGATGATCTTTCGAGGTCCCTTCCAACCCTTGTGATTCTGTGATTCCGTGATGCTTAGGCTTGTGTGAATTCTGCAGTAAGAGGTAACAAATATTGTTCCACTGGAGATATATTGCTAAGACAATATGATATTTGCAGAAAAGTCTGAGACACTAAAATAATAATGTACATATTATTTTCTTAAGGAAAAGAAACAGTGGGAAGTAAGGTCATCAGGCAGTATAGTCAGAAATGTTCCTTCAGGTGATTTCTTTTTCATCAGTGACCAGTTTTAGAAACTCCATAATTCTGTAACACAATATGAAATCATGTATCATCTGAAATGATTTTATATCATACATCTATAGCATTTGATGTCTGTGTGAACCAAATAGCAAAAATACACGGAACTGTTCCTGTCATGAAATGAAGAATGTTGGGCCAGCTCAGGTCAGGACATTATTATGAAAATGTTCATCATCGTTGACTCAAACTTAGTGGGGTTATGTGCCAAGAATCAGCAGTTTGGCTTTAACACTGAAAGTATTGAAAGCAGTATAAGTTTATCTCTTTTTAAACCAGAAATGTTCCAGAAAGCACTAAACTTTCTGGATACTCTGAAATATCTGCTGGTGTCTGATATCTTTACAGTATGATCTGGCATCAGTTGGTCCCTCAAGACTGTTTAATTGTTTTGAACAATTATCCCAAAACTTTTTATGTTCATTTTTTGACAAAACACCAAAATAGCTTGAGAAACTAGACAGTTTCTCAGAGGAAAGGGACATCACCTCAGAATATTCAATTTGCAGTTATACTCAGCTTTTGACAAGCAATTACCAGGAATAATGTATGAATTAAAAGCATATGGTGAAAGCATGCCATCAGTTGTGTATGCTGATGACTCCAGACTATATTTGATCCGAAACTCATGTACTGTCTTTTCTACATTAGTCCTAAGTAGAGGGAAGAATTCTATCTGATGGGGAGCATGGGATGATGTTGTACAGTCAGTGTTAGTAATTAAATAAATTTAATTATTTTAAAATTTAAATACTAATTTCAAAGACAAGACACCTGAGCTAAGAAAATTGTATGGTTACAGAGAAGACCTTAAATTGGATCTGACAGACATTTTATAAATTATGTCGTCCTGGAATTAAAAATCATTACACAGTGAGTTTGTAGTGTTCCAATATGTACCTATAATATTATTTACATTAATACTCAGAATATGATGATTAACTCTAGTTGATAAATATTAAGCAACAATAAAGATGACCAACCAATCAATATAGAGGACAGGTTGTAATGAATACGATACATTTTTCTGTCAAGGTCTCATTTCAAATTTAATTTCATGTCTCAAACTCTGTTTCAAACTGTTTTTCTTACTCAAAATAAGGAAGTTTATCACCATAATCCCTCAGTTTCAGATGACAGCTTCTACTTGCTAGAAATCAGACAACTTTTTCAGTTTTCAGTGTCGTCTTATTAATTTTCAGGGAACACTAATAAGGCTTGCAGCATCTGGTTTCATGATCTGAGCCTGGAGTTAAGATTACAAAACTGTATTTTTAGAAGTAGCAGAATAAAATTCTTTCCTAAAGCCTTTATTCATGAAGACTGGAAAAAAGGATGTTATCCACTGCCAAGAAAAAGCTGGTTACATTTCCATGGTTAGATGAAACTGATTTTGACAAAGAATGGAACAGTACATTATGATACCAGATATGGGGTTAAGAAAGAACTCTTCACTCACACAAGATAATGCACATAAAAATAAAGTTAACCATAAGCTAGAAAAGTTCACAACACCCTGTTATCTTCAGGAAAAGGAAAAACAGTAACTGCATTTTATCTGTTTCAAGTAGCATGAAGTACTATTTGGTTGATAAAATACTGCTTATGGAATCACTTAGAGTATTATTGGTGTCGGTGTACCTAGACAGTGTTTTATAACAATTTCAGTATACTCACTGGGAAAATTTTAATTGTTATTTAAATCTGAAAAAAATACGTGATTAGATTAACAATAGGCAGGTTAATGAATAAGAAGTAAAACATAATTGGAGCATTTAATCACTAATGCACATTTGTTGTAGCAATTATTTTTTCTTGAAGCTTGCATTTTTGTTTAGCACTGACAAAAGTCCCTCTATATATTTAAAGGTCCTATGACATGATTAAGAAGTATTGTCCATCAATTTTACCAGAAAGTACATTTCATAAGGCTGTTCCTTTGGTTAAAAAAATATTTGGAATGTAAATCCAACTGCCTTAAAAGTTCTAAACAGATTGAGGGCTATATTGAGAGCATTTTGTTGTTCAATTTTTTGTGTTCTTCAGAGACTCAAGAGTCTTCAGATCTTCTTGAGAGACTTAGAATGCTCTGAAATGAATACCGCTCGTACTCTACATCATCCTGCTACCTGAAAATTAAACTTCATGTCTAACTAACTAGAAATAGAAGGAAGGGAGTTAATAAAACTGCCTTTTTCGGAGTGATACAAGACTCAAAGTCAGAAGACAAAGTACAAACAGTGCAGCTACTTCCATTAATTACTAGTTGGTGCCTTTATTAACCAAAAATTGTTGTGGTTCAGTTTCTAATGAGATCCAAAGTTATTATGGGCAATACTAGAGAAATATTCATTGAGGAAAAAAGTATATTCCTTACTCATTTAAATATGCCAGATATATTTCCTTGCTTATCTGTGAAATGCTTTAGGTTGGGGTTCACCTTTCCTGTCTGCCAGCAGTTTTCCAACTGTCATTCCCTGACTCTTCGATCTCTCTCAAGTTGCACGATTGCAACAATGGACTTCCATGTCTTTGGGACTTGCATGGCTTTGGTTGAACATCCAGATAGAGTTGTCTAGATTTCATTCATTGATTGTTACTGAAAGGGTCTGAGCTCAATGAAGTAGAGAATCAGGGATTTTCATTAGTGGTCTGACTGTACTCAGCCCTGGTGAGGCTTCACCTCTAGTACTGTGTCCAGTTTTGGGCACCTCACCACAAGAAAGACACTGAGCTGCTGGAGCGTGTCCAGAGAAGGGCAACGAAGCTGGTGAAGGGGCTGGAGCACAAGTCTTATGAGGAATGGCTGAAGGAACTGGAACTGTTTAGTCTGGAGAAGAGGAGGCTCAGGGGAGGCCTTGTTGCCCTCTACAACTACCTGAAAGGGCACAGTTGTGGTTAGCTGGGGGTCGGCCTCTTCTCGCAGATAACTAGCAATAGGACAAGGGGGAACGGCTGCAAGTTGCACCAGGGGAGGTTCAGGTTGGAGATGAGGAGAAATTTCTTCTCTGAAAGGGTGGTCAGGCATTGGAACGGGTTGCCCAGGGAGGTGGTGGAGTCACCGTCCCTGGGGGTGTTTAAAGAAAGGTTGGATTTGGTACTTAAGGACATGGCTTAGTGGGTAATAGGTGGTAGGAGAACAGTTGGACTGGATGATCCTTGAGATCTCCTCCAACCTTAATCATTCTATGATTCTATGTACTCAGAGGATCTTTGTGGGAAGGGTTGCTAGCAGTTAATTCATAATAACATGTATATATGTATAGATAGGTAGATATAGGTATATACTCCATATATATATATAAAATGGAATAATAATGGTAAAAAATAAACTCCAATGTAATCAATAGATTTATGCCACAAATGAACCTAACATTGTGAGATTCCTTGTACACTTTCTACAGGTGTAGTGGGTTGATTTCGTTCTGGAATGACACAGCCTCTTTGCAATTCATGTCAAACATTAGTGAACCTACTTGCGTTTGATTCACTCTCATTAAGCTTCTCTGCAAGGCTTTCATTATTAATTACTAGGCATAATCATTCAGAGTTTTATGCCTTCTTCCTACATCATATTCTTTTTCTGTCAGAAATCCATGTGTGCAATGTGTGCATTTATTTTAGCTACAGGCAGAAAATGCATCATTGAGGAATGGAAAAATACTGAATTATGTGATCTGTTAGTTGGTATGACTATCCAGCCTTTCATCCTCTATATATCTTAATTTAGGATTTTAAAAACCATGTAGTCACAAATTCTTTCTTGTCTCTCACTGCCAGGGGTCCTACTTTCTCACGGTTGGGGACCTATGTGTCCTCATATCTAATGGACCAAAGTGATCTACAACAGTACTCCCTTATCTAGCAGCCTGAAAAGCGGCACACCTGTTCTGCTGGAGACCTGCCAGTGAGCAGATGCAGTGCTGTGCATTTCCGTGACACTGAACATGGTAGTAGCAGCACGTATAGTCTGTTCTCGCAAGTATAACAGGTGTTGTCTACAAGTTTAGCCACCATCATTAGCAGATGTGAACTGGTGTTTTACTGGCATAAATGTCATGACTTTTATTAACATTGATCAAAACAAGCCCTGTCCTTGATTTGTTATGATGGTTGAGGGCTCACTCAGTGTTTGCTGGCAGCCAGCCCATCTCTGCAAATCTGAAAGACATGTGCATGGGCAAGAAACACAATATTAGTCCAGAAATAAGTAACTTAATTACAGGGCTGAATTCTACAGGACTGATTTTAGGTACAGCTCCCATTGAACCAGAAGTTATTTAGCTGAAATAAATTATCATTTTACATCCCAAAAAAGAGTTAAGAGGACAAGACCTGAGCCCTGACTAAGCTTTCAGAGCATTGCTCATATAGCCCACTAGATGTTGTCGGTATAGCTATTGTGTTTTATATTTGTTGGAACAGCCTGCCCAGAGAGGTGTTTGAATCGCCATCCCTGGAGACATTCAAAAAATGTGTAGATGTGGCACTCCAGGACATGATCTAGTAGGCATGATGGTGTTAGGTTGACGGTTGGACTTTATGATCTCGGAGGTCCTTTCCAACCTTGGTGGTTCTATGATTCTACTATATGGTGACTCAAACTGCTTTCTCTCTTGGGCTCCCATACTCTGCATTCTAGAACTTCAGGTATTGGGAAAGAAAAGAAATGAATTCTGGTCCATGTAGGCATTCAAGTGCCCGGCCATATGGATGATGTGATATACATGCATCAGAGTAGTATGCATCTATCTGCACAGACCCTGCAGCAGAAGAGATTGCTGCACCCCAAGTACAGCACTAAATTTGCGATCAGTTGCACTGACTGACATGAAAGACAGAACCCGGGAGATAACTTTGCTCAATAAATGTATCCTCCATGGTGCTACTCTGTGGACTCTCTCTCTGAAGGTGTTTATATACAACTCATGGGCAAAATCTCCTCCATCCTTCCCTTGTGCCTTGATTACTAGCAGCTGATCTGCACCATGCCTAGAGATCTAAGGGAGACAGCAAATGGACCTTCAACAGGTCATGTGTGGTGCAGAAAGGTGATGTGGCACCCGGTGCTAGAAGGAATGATTACTGGGAAATAGGAATTTGAAAAGGGGACAAGTCTGTTTTGGAGCTGAATGGAACTGGGGACCCTTAGAGAGGCCTTTGAGGCCAAGACTAGGAATGCAGAAAGGGTGCTCCAGTATGGATAGTCCTCCACCACTGAGCAGGGTAGAAATGGTCATTGATATCAGATTCAGAGTCACTTGAGCTATGCAAATGGGACTGAAGAAGTATTCATTCTAATGTCTTTTCAGCTTTTTACAGTGATGCAAACCTCTTGTTTCTTGGATAGGAAGACTGTGATAATGGGAAATGACCTTGCAGCCTGAGTTCAGAATACAAAAGATGCACTATATTATCCTGATTAATCATGAAGAATAAAAAAGAAATCTGGATTCTCTCTGTCTTAAAAAAATTAACAAAAAAACCCCAAACCCAAAAAACTCATACGTTTAACAAGTGTATAAAATGCCCTCATCTACAATTCTTCATACTTGAGAGCTTCTCTAGCAACTTTGAGTGCTCAGAAGTTACTATCTTACTGATGAAACACTGTGCATTAAAAACATTAACAGCTAACTATAGCTTAATTTTGAACTTACAGTTTTAAAGTTCCTGACCTGTGTGATAAGTGATTAGCAAGGCTTTTTTTTATCAAATATGAAAAGGGATATCTAACTCAAAGCCATGAAATTTCATTCAGTGCAGAAGGTTGAAAACTCTCTAATTCAAGGAAATGTGATTTAAAACTAATTATAGCGAACAGAAAAATCAAGAGGGACACAAAGAGCTTCTCAATAGATAGAAGGAAAAGTACTGTTTGAGAAAGAATAATGTAACTGTCAGAAAGGAAATAATGAATAGGACAGGTACATACATGCCCAGAAATAGCTATTAATACCACAGAATTATGCACTACTCAGTCATTAACATCACATTGCACCTGGCAGTTTAACAGGCAGATTTTAGTTCTTTGAAAAAAGAAATTAAGGGCTCAATTATGGATCAGAGCCATGCTGAGAAGGGAGAAAGGTAAATACTCTTTCATGGTGCGCTGGGAAGCCATATGCCTGTGGAAGGAACAAAAGTGTGGTCTGTCACTACACCTGCAATAAACAAACCGTGCTGATGGACCAGCCCATTCAAGGAAAAATACATTCTCCAGAGCAACTCATTAAACCTCATTCTGAGTGTAAGGCAATAACCTTAGCTGTAAGGGAAGCTGTTCTTGCCCCTCGTCCGCTGACTGCTCAGGGACAATCCTGCTTTACTAGAACTAGTGATAGTTCTGAGTGAAGTTTCAGTGTAAATTACATGAGATTAGGAACTGAAGATTCAGTTGGAAGCTTATAGGAGGCAGATCTAGCTCTGTTTATAGTCCAGTGGTGTCTGAGCTGAACATTTGGAGGCATTAGTTTGCCTGAAAGGAGTGTTTTCAAAACAGGCAGCTTTGATGATTTTATTACACCACATGACTCTTTAATCTTCAGGTACATCTTAGGCTGATCACACTGAAAATACATTCCTGATTCCAGCAATCAAGACCACACTGTATGTTCTGTATCTGAGCTTTGCATTGATGCTCCTAGATAAGGTTTTTGCAGCCCTGCCCTGTGAGCTGCAAGCAATTCCTGATATGCTTTAAACTTACTCCCTTCTTTGTCTGGTCAAATGATGATTCACACTGCTCTTGTCCTTGGTATAGGCAAAACATTCCCTCTTATGGGCCCTATCCCTTCTCAGTGATTTTTTTCCTGAGTACTTTTTTACTTCTGTATCACTCCCCTACATATCTTAACCTCTGTGTTATCAAAATTATTCTTCTGTTTACTTCTTCTAAATTCCTGTATTGATACCTGTGCTGATACCATCATCTCAATCCTTAATAATTTGAATTTTTTTCTTTATTAAATAATTGCAGATATGTATGCAATCAAGCATTATTTAAGCAATTCAGTATTATCTTTGTCATTTAAATTTTTTCTCCTACTCTCCTTTGTTCATGTTTCCAGCTTTGTGAAATTTACCTTTATGAAGTACTGATAAAACATATACCGATTCACAAATCATATTTTTGCACATAATAAATGCAATTTTATCATGATCACATACAATCACATTATTATTATTACTATTAGAATGACCTGTAGGTTTTCTCTTAGAAATGCATCTTTAATAAATAAAATATTTGTAAGATATTTAATCTTTCTATTTGAATGCTACTATCTATTTGTTTTGTGCTTTTCATTCTTTTCTTTAAGCAAGTCAAGGATGCTTTAGTAATAATGACAGTGCATTTCAGAATAAAATTTTCATTTTCTGCTTTGGAAGGAGCTGCTCCTGTTGTTCTTTCCTTGTGAATGATCCATATTAGTGGCCTGTGCTATAACTCATCAGTCAGGAAATCAATCCCTAAGCATTCCAAGATGTGGCTCTCTGAAATGTCAGTAACTCAGAAAACAAGCTATGACATTTTTTTCAGGTGATGTACAGCCTCCCCATTTCCAAAGCAGGGAACATTAATATCATAACAGTATTGTGAGAAGGTCTGCCAAATTATAGCTGATATTTAAACCTAATTATCATATTTCCTGATGAATAAATGATATGGTAATCCCTGAGCTGTCAAAACAATGACTTCCATATTTACTCCAGAGTTATAAATGTGCTACCATTGCTTTTCCTAGGTTATATTAGAAATGAAATTTCCTGATTTGCAAATCCTTTCCACTACTGAGCCCTCTATAGCCTTAGTTCTGTCATCACAGTGATTTTCAATTGTGCTTCAATATATTATTTCTGAATGAGTGTCTTTTCCCTGGAAGAAAACAGGACATAGATGCTTTATCTTCACAAAGCTCTAGATTTTGGCAAGATCTGCAAACTTCCAATATTTGCTTTTTGGCATACCAAAAACCACTCAGACCTTGATAGTACTGAGCAGCAAGATGTGCCAAGCATTCACCTGTGTAGGTCCTTACCTGACTGCAGTCCTGGGGCGCAATCACCAGATCAGCCCCTGTGCAAAGGAGACCTGTATCCACACAGCTTTAATCCTGAAGCTCCATGTCTTGAGCATTCATCTAGGAGATGAAGATCCACATTCTTCTCCTGCATTTAAAAAAAAGACATTACTTAACATAGCAACAACTATCTGGGGGTTCTCTAGATTCCAGACTTGGCATTCGCTAACTTGCTTTTAACACTGCTCCCCTTTATGAAAAACACTTGCATGTTCTTGAGCGAGGGGAAGAGGGAGATGAGTCTACAACCTGGCTGGTATCACACTTAACCTGGACTCGCCATGTCTAGTTTCTGTTGCAACAAATATTTATAACTGGAGCTCCTAAATGATGGGTGTGCTGTGCTACACGTTAAGAGAAAGATGTTATACTCATTTCTTCTGTTTTCTGAGAACAAAAAAAAAAAAAAGAAAAACCACTCGGACATTTTGCTGCAGAGGAAGATTCAGGATGTTGAATACAAGTTAGAAATAAGGTGCTTCCCTCCCCCTCCAATAGAGAAAAAACCCTGATGTCACAGCAATGGCCACATTTTATGCCAAGTTTTGTTTCAGCATTTGCTATCAGTAGCTTATGTAGCCTTCTAGTTCTAGTGACTTATTGCCCATACACACTGCCTCCACTACGAAAAGCAGCATAATTTTAGGAGTATTCGAGCACCTCCATATGAGAAGGTGTGTCTGTACAAGATCTAAGAGAGGTAATAGCTCAGGCTCCCCTATAGCAGTGTAGCCATTCCATATGGTGTTGCATTCAGCAAACTAAACATATTTACAATGCCTTATAGTTTTGGAGCTTGGACAGAATTTCACTGCAAGGGAAAATCTACTTTAAATCACCCTATGTATCATTCACAGAATTTAGGCACCTAATGAGGCCTAAAGCTTGCATCGGGGAAAAAACTATCTAAAAATTCTGCACAACAATTTTGAGAGATTAAGGTAGCTTTGTCCATCTACAGGCCTTGCCTCTAGCTGTCTTAAAGGTGAAACTGTTTGAGATGTAGTGAAGGTGGGTGGAAAGCTGGAGAAAATGGGCTGGTTTTCTCTCAAAGAGTTCAAAACACAGCCTTAGACATCAGACTACACTGCAGGAATCACAGTTCGCAAATTTTTAGCGGGGAAAAAAAGAGTCTGTCTGAGAATCTGAGTAGCAAGTATTCAATAGATATGTAGTTTAAAAGCTTCACTGGAGTATGCAAATTCTAACAAAAAAAAATCTAAATCTTGAAAAAAGATTTTGCTTATTGAGGATTTTAGTCCCATCTGGAAATTATTCTAATAATAGTGTTTATTTGGAAATATTTTCTAGATTATTTTTAAAACATATTATAAATATGATGCAAAAACATTTGTAAGAGTCAGTTAAATGAAAAAAAGTGAATTCTAGTCTACTGAAGATGAACACTGTTTATAAATTCAAGTATTTGAAAATGCCTAAAAGAGTTAGAGACAGTGATTTCAATGGCTACATGTAGGGACTGATTCACTGACTCTGGTGCTGGTGAAAGCAAAGAGCCAAGGAACAAGGACTCCCAAAAGCATAGCCCAAAAGACAAAGACCAAAGACTGAATGCCAAAGACAAACAGACAGACAGATGTTTATTGCTTACAAGTTTGTGCTTAAATGGATTTGGTAGCTGTCCACGCACCCTAGCTTGTTCATGAATTGGTTAACTCTTGCTGTTCACGCTTCCCGGCTAAGCTTCTGATTGGTGCTGTTAATCAAAACACACGTCTTCTATCTTCAGTCCTACACCTGTGTTCCAAACTATTTTTGTCTCATTAGTGGCTGCTTTTCTGCATGCTTGCTCTATCACTTACTCTCTCATTCAAGGTCTCTCGCAACACTCCCTGTAATTCCCACAGCTACATGCCACTAACAATTAACAATCGCCATTAATGCAGTTAACTTGTTGAGAGGGTATCCTGTTTCTCAATTGTACTTTATGTTGGACTCTTGACCCCAAACTTTTGTTATACAAAAATATCTCATTTAAGCTAAACTTATTGTCTGCTTTTCTTCTCTAGAAAATAGAGAGAGAAAGGTCGCCCCATGGGATGATTTATCTTTTTCAAAACTAATGTTCCAGGAAGGTGCATCATTTCCTGTAGGATGTTGATTTTTCTTCTTTGACTGTAACAGGTGGAGGTGTGAGGTCTAAAGGAAAGACTTCAGCCATAGATTTGCCTTCCATAGTTAAAACAGCTGCATACAGAACATCTTCGTGGGCTCTGAAGTCGTCTCCTTGGTCTGCTATTTGTTTCCTTTTCTAGTGCTTTCCACACACTGTGTAGGGAACTGAGAGCCTATTGTAGGCTTCTGCTTTATTGTGGATTGCAGCATCCACCTTTTGGTGTCTAAGTTATTCAGTGAGTATAGACTTAAGTGATAAATATGATGCTCAAAATGCAGTACTTTTCTAGGTGCAATAATATTTGGTCTGCCTGCACATTTTCCTGTGAACATGAAGTTATTTACCCTGTCACCTTTACCACTTGCTTAAAGGTAGCTAAATCCCTGCCATGAAAGCATAAGGCAATTATACATAGTAGTAACATCCATAAGCTACTGAAGCATAAAATTAATTATAAACACACATGATTTAGTTGGTCCAATCCTAGACCACGTGTCATGAATGGGAAAATCTGTAACACTATGAATAAATCTGCCACTGACATGATCAACAAACCTATGACTGAGATTATAAAAGACCTTTAAAGATCTGTTTTGACTACAGCAGCTTTATTTTCTGAGCTTCATTTGAGCCAAATTAAGTGGACCTACATGCAATATTTTCAACTGTCAGATGCAGTAATTCATTTTTTGGGCAAGTGATCTCATTCCTTCGTTAAAAGTTTTCCCCTCGTGACAGAATTAAAGAACTGTAATGTACTGAAACCAGCACTGAGTGCAGAGGAGAAAGGCAATTTTTAAGCTAATTTGTATCTGTTCTGGTCAACTTCTGCACACAGGCATAACATAACAGGGAGGCATCCATATGAAGAAACTTACAATATTAGCTGAGTTGAGAGCTCACTTTTGAGTTTAATATATGAAAAAAAAATACTCAGTAATTTCAAATATCCTTTTCATAGGAACCTTTTTGCCCAATGGCACCATCCATCTCTGTCTGATTGGCATTTGCAGAAGTTGCATGCAGTTGGGGAAATGATTGATCACAGCTATTCTGTAGTATCTGATACAATCTACCAACTGCATCAACATTGGATAAACATGTCCCAAGGCTATTATTACTATTTATTTCTAGCCATGACCTAGTGTCAAACCCAGAACATGGAAAAAGTTAAGCTTTCCTACCTAACCATGTCTTATTTTAACCTTTGCTTGGGCACAAGCTTGTGAACAAGTTACTACAAGTTACTATTAAGTAAGTGTAGATGAAGCTCAGATCCTGTTACCTACCTATGAATGTACTCCAGCCCTTAACTAAGTGTGTGGTAATTCATTCCTTAGTGCAAAGTGACAAGTTATTTCAGAGTGGCTGAGGAACAAGTGTTTGAACACTGGAAGTTACCAAGGGAACCGACTTAGTGAAAGCTTTTAGTCTAGTTGATAGTACATTAACTTGCCTTAGTATTTCCTGAACAATAATAAAAATAATAGCACACTCTTCATTTCACCTCCTTTCTTCCTTCTGGCAAGTTTCCCTTCATGTTTCTGCTCGGACTCTTGCTTTCTTTTAGGATCATTACTATCTTGCTCTCTTCACCTTCGAGCTTATTGACACTTCATCAGGGTATAAAATTCCAATTGCACAGAAAAAGGAAATTTAGATTCAAAAAGATGTAAGGATGGTTTGCAGGGATTTTTATTTCTTTTTTCTCCTCATAATTTGTTTCCACAGGAATATCAAATAGAAGATTTTTGTTGTTATCTGTCCAATTTCTCCGTGGTTGGGCCATTCAACCAGCAGATGGGAGCCCCTGACTTCAATCCCAGAGGCAACTTTAGGTAGTATACTATCAAAAAACCATTAGCCACAAAGCTAAAGTAGGGTATGTTTTTTCCCAATAGTCCTCTTTACTGGAGATTTTGTTAACAAACCAGCAATTTTTCCTCCAGTCTCTAATTCAGTTTCCCTTTCCTAAACCTGCCTTCAGTTGATCCAGCCTAACTTAAGGGTAGCAAAATAAGTAGAGATCAGACCAATTCTTCCTTAATTGTTTTCAGCATTACGTTCCTTCCTTCTCTAGGAGAGGGAGACAGGGACAAAAAGCCATGCTTCTCCATAAGCAATATCCTGCTTACAGAGAAAAACCTATGTCTTTTTACTTAATTTATTTCCTGATGTCTCATTGAGAAAAATGCCCACCCTAGGATGTTATTTCTAATCCATCCCTTTATAGACTATTTTCCACATTATTTAATTGTTTCTTGAGTTTTCACATCTCCAAACCATAACGAGCCACTCTGTCAATAGAAGAAAATAAAAGGTCACTATGAAATCTGTGTCATCTTTTATGCTTTTATGCTTTGTTGGACTCTGTTAGACTTTGTTAGACAAATCTCTTTCTGATCAAATATACTTCAGCTACGAAAGAAACATGATAGCATGAACAGGGATCTTCTTCTAAAACTTAGGTGGAAGAATAAAGTGTACAGATGCTGCAAGCAAGGTCAGTCAATTTGGGAGGACTACAGGGATGCAATTCACCTCTGTAGGGAGAAAATTCATGGGGCCAAAGCTCTGTTAGAGTTGAAGTTGGCCAATACTGTGGGGGACAATAACAAGGGGTTTTTTTTAAATACATTAACAACAAAAGGAGGACGAGAAAGAACATCATCTCATTACTTTATGGGAATGGTCACCTCATAAACAGGGAGACAGACAAAGCAGAGGTGTTTAATGCCACCTTTGCCTCTGTCTTCCACATTGGTGATGGGATCTGGAACCACACAAAGCCTGAGTTGGATGACCTTGACTGTGGTAACGATAAGCTCCCAGCCGACCCCAAACTTGTGCGGGATTTGCTGCTCCATCTGGATCCATATAAGTCCATGGGG
>VWZZ01001717.1:0-31647 GCA_013399095.1 Psophia crepitans
TTATCCACCGAGTTGTCCATCCACTAAATTCAAGTGTCTTCAATTTAGAGATAGGGATATTGTGCACAATAGTGCAAAATGCTTTGCACGAGTTCAGGTAAATGGGCAGTCCCAATAGAGCCAAAAGTTTTGCGCGAGTCCAGCTGGCAAGGGGCTGTTTCTTAGGGAGAATAGTGAAAGGACAAGGGGGAATGGGTTTAAACTAAAAGAGGAGAGATTTAGATTGCACATTAGGAAGACTTTCTTTCCTGTGAGGGTTGTGAGACACTGGAACAGGTTGCCCAGAGAAGTTGTGGAGGCTCCATCCCNTGTGAGGGTTGTGAGACACTGGAACAGGTTGCCCAGAGAAGTTGTGGAGGCTCCATCCCAGGAAGTGTTCAAGGTCAGGTTGGACTGGTCTTTGGGCAATCTGGTCTAGTGTAGGATGTCCCTGCCCATGGCAGGGGGGGCTAGAAATAGATGATCCTTGTGATGCCTTCCAACCCAGACCATTCTATGATTCTATGATTCTAGATATCATCAGTTGCTCTTCCCTCATCCACAAATGTAATCCTGTTGTAGAAGACCACCAAATTTGTCAGGCATGATTTGCCCTTAGTGAAGTCATGTTGGTTGTCACCATTCATGTCCTTATTTTCCACATGCCTCAGCAAAGTTTCCAGGAGAATCTGCTCCATGATCTTGCCCAGCACAGAGGTGAGACTGACCAGCCTGTAGTTCCCTAGGTCTTCCTTTTTTCCCTTCTTGAAAATGGGCATTAGGTCTGGGGGTCGGCCTCTTCTCACAGATAACTAGTGACAGCACAAGGGGAAATGGCTGCAAGTTGCACCAGGGAAGGTTCAGGTTGGAGATGAGGAGAAAATTCTTCTCGGAAAGGGTGGTCGGGCATTGGAACAGGTTGCCCAGGGAGGTGGTGGAGTCACCATCCCTGAGGGTGTTTAAGGAAAGGTTAGACGTGGTACTTAGGGACGTGGTTTAGTGGGTAATAGGTGGTGGGGGGATGGTTGGACTGGATGATCCTTGAGGTCACTTCCAACCTTAATGATTCGATTCTGTTCTGTTCTGTTCTGTTCTATTCTATTCTATTCTATTCTATTCTATTCTATTCCCTTTTCCCATTCAGTGGGTTTGTCACTGCACTGCCATGGTTTCTCAAATATGATAGATAGTGGCTTAGCAACTAAATCTGCCAGTTTCCTCAGGACCTGTAGATGCAGCCCGTCAGGTTCCATGGACTTGTGCACCTTCAGGTTCCTTAGATGGTCTTGAACCTGATGTTCTCCTATAGTGGGCAGTTCTTCATTCTCCCAGTCCCTGCCTTTGTTTTCTGAGGCTTGTATGGTGTGGTTACAGCACCTTCTGGTGAAGACTGAGCCAAAAATGTTGAGTGCCTCAGCCTTCTCCATATCCCAGGTAACCATGTCTCCTGTTTACTTCCAGTGATGGCTCACGTTTTCCCTGGTCTTCCTTTATCTCTGACATACCTATATAAGGATTAGTATAACTGAGGTTATTCTGTCCATAGTGTTTATTTTAGGAAGGTGAAATGCGAAACTAAAGAGGAAAGGTTACAAAAGCATAGCTAAAGACAAACACAGATGATGGGAATTATGGAGAATATATTAAAATACAGAATCATAGAATCATAGAGTGGTTTGTGTTGGAAAGGACCTAAAGATCATCTAGTTCCAACCTCCCTGGGCCATGGGCAGGGATGCCCTTCAGTAGTTCAGGTTGCCCAAAGTCCCAGACAACCTGGCCTTGAACACTTCCAGGGATGGGGCCTCCACAGCTTCTCTGGGCAACAACTTCCAGGGCATCACCAACCTCATAGTAAGGAATTTCTTCCTTATATCTAATCAAAATCTCCCCTCTTTTTGTTTAAACGCATTACCTATTGTCCTATTACTCCATGCCCTTGTAAAATGCCCCTCTACAGATTTCTTGTAGATCCCCTCTGACAGGTACTGGAAGGCCTCAGTCAGGTCTGCCCGGAACCTTCTCTTCTCCAGGCTGAACAAGCCCAACTCTCTCGGCCTGTCCTCATAGGAGAGGTGTTCTAGCTCTCTCATCATCTTTGTGGCCCTCCTCTGGACTCAGTTTAACAGCTCCATGTCTTTCCTGTGTTGACATCCCCAGAGATGGATGCAGTAGTCCAGGTAGGCTGTCATGAGAATAGAGTGTCCTCCCTTGACCTGCTGGTCACCTATCCTTTGATGAAGCCCAAGATACGGTTGGCTTTCTGTCCTGGAAGTGCATATTGCCAGCTCCTGTTGAGCTTCTCATTAACCAACACCCTGAAGTCCTTCTCCTCAGGGCTGCTGTCATTCCATTCACCACCCAGCCTGTATTTGTGTTTGGGATTGCCCTGACCCATGTGAAGGACCTTGCACTTGACCTTGTTGAACTTGATCTAGTTTTCACTTGACCACCTCTCAAGCCTGTCAAGGTCCCTCTCGATGGCATCATATTTTGGATGCCATTATGATATCATAAGCGTCAAGAAAACAAGAGCTATGTGTATGGTACAGGAAGAGATAGAAACCTAACTGGCTGAGCATTAGCCTTGCTGAAGGGGACCTAGGGGTGTTACACTAGATAACAGTCTTAATCTGAGCTGAAGGTACTCTCTAAATGTCAGTAAAGCAAAGTGAACATTGGGAGGATGCAGTGATGCAGCTGATAGGAGTTAATCTACTTTCTTTCATTCCTCAAGATAAGGAGAATGTAACATACTTGGATATCTAATATTCATTCAAAAATATCTTTCTGCTCCTGTTTTTTCACCAACCCCAGTTATCTTTTCTCACCGTCTGTCTCCATTTGAATAGACAAATATTTGCTGGACAGTTTCAACAGCATCGTGGTAAGATGACATCAGTCCTGTTAGATCCACTGCTCTCATCATATTACTAATATGTCTTTGCTCTGTTGATAATATACAGTTTCATCTTTCTTTCTAATTTGGAAGTAGGAAAAAAACCAACAAAGATACCAAACAAGCAGTCAGTAATTGGTAGCTGTTGTTTTACACCAGCCCAGCGAAGTAGAAGTTGAAGCCAGCAAGTCTCACTATACTTTGAAGCCAAGGAAATAAGAGATATTTTATCCAGTAATAGAATGAAAAGGTATGTGGCTGGACCTGTTCCAAATCAGTTATAAATGCTCAACCAGTAAACTCCCACAGTCTGTATCTTGACACTAGCTTAGCAGGCAAGCTGTTATGATGAGTCAGTGACATGCAGGACTGAGAGCCTTAATGTCATCTCACCAAACTACATCTGCTGCACCAGTAATCTCACAAGAGGCTAATTCTTTCCAACAGAGACAGACAAGAACCTCTAACTGAGGTTCTTTTCTCTTTTTCAGCAGCTTCTTGTTCACTTCCTCTGATTATTGCCCATAACTCAAAAGTGAATCCAATTAATTTGTTCCGTTTCACAAATCCTTTCAAGCATATCATAACAAATGGGTGAGCAGAAAAAAGGAGGCTAATGTGAAAAGTCCTGTTCACATCAAGTCATTTCAAAAGCCTTAATTTTTAAATTAAGATGTAAGCTATGTGTGATGGGTTGACCCCAGTTGAGGGAGAGTTAATTTTCTTCACAGCAGCCAGTACGGGGCTGTGTTTTGGGTTTGTGCTGGAAGCAGCGCTGATAGTGGAGATGTTTTTGCTGTTGCTGACGATGCTTACACAGAGCCAAGGCCTTTGCTGCCTCTCGCACCGCCCCGCCGGCGGGATGGCTGGGGGTGTGCGGGGAGTTGGGAGGGGACAGACAGGGCAGCTGACCCCAACTGACCAAAGGGATATTCCATACCATATGACGTCATGCTCGATTTATAAGGGGCTTGAGAAAGAGGAAGGATGGGGGTGACAGTGTTCAGAGTGATGGTGTTTGTCTTCCCAAGTCACCGTTACAGATGATGGAGCCCTGCTTTCTGGGGAATGGCTGAACCCCTGCCAGCCATGGGGAGTGGGGAATGAATTCCTTGTTTTGCTTTGCTTGAGTGCAGGCGGGTTTTGCTTTACTTATTCAGCTGTCTTTATCTCAGCCCATGAGTTTTCTCACTTTCACTCTTCCAGTTCTCTCCCCCATACCGACAAGGAGGAGTGAGCAAGTGGCTGATGGTGCTCACCTGTCGCTGTGGTAAAACCATGACATGAATATCATTTACAGCAGTCAGGCACATGAGCTGTTATTACCTTATTTTGTTTTAAAGAAGGCAATAGCGACTTGCCTGACAGAGAAGCCAGACAACTGGTTTGATAGCCCTCAAGGAGAAATTCTCCGGATTAGCCAAACATCAGAACATGATCTCCCTGAATTTAATGTTGTAAAACAGTTCATTACCTAGGGTGAGATCTGCTAAATTATTCTATGTAAAGAATCTCGTGGCAACACCTGACAGGAGATAGCAGGTGTAGTCTGGGAATAGAAAGAGGAATATAAGTATATGACTCTAGGTACGCACAGCAGTGAGTTTTAAGCATCTTCAGGTTAAGAGGGCCACAACAGTGCTTACCTTCTCATTCATTTTCTTTAGTTCAAGGACCCAAATTATCATTGGCATCCAGCCTTTGTAGATAGACTGATTCTTAGCAGAGAGGTCTCAGATTTTCTACATTCTGCAACTGACAGCGTCCTTTTGTGTTTGATACACCTTCTGTATTGGCCTCTGCATTGTGCAGAGCTTAGACTGAAAGGAAGTTGACTGCTCTCTGAAATGTTTAACAGAAAACTTAAGACACGGTGATCCAATTTTAACACCAAGTTTTTTTAGTTGCTGTCAGAATTTCTTTGCTGGATACTTTTAACTTTCTGATTCGGTTAATCATAACTGCGGTAGCTGGAATATTGCACATTATAGTGCAGTGGGTGGAGGACGGGTGATCACCAAGGATCCCTCTCCATCCTCAGCTGGACAAGGGAGAGAAAATTCTCCCTCTTTCTCTTAGCTTCTTATTGCTGAGCAGACCTCATACGGTATGGAATACCCCTTTGGCTAGTTTGGGTCAGCTGTGCTGGCTATGTCCCCTCCCAGCTTCTTACAAAAATTAATTCTATCCCAGCCAAAAACCAAGACAGCTATATATAGGATTAGGAAATGGAACCTAAATATTTTTACTCATTTGCAACTGAGAAAGCTCTCGAAAGCCTCATTTCCCCTTACTATCCAGGAAATCTTGGAAAATTTCTACTATGTGGAAAGAATTTAGGAAGATGAAACTATGCCATTCCCATTATTACTACTTTCATGTTTGATTACAATGTATCGTCTGTTTAGGAAGCTCTCTAGAATGTAAATTCTGTAAGACAATAAAGAATATTGAACAGGTATTGATTTCCGTGCCCTGACAAGGCTGTAACTAGTGGGTTGTCTTTTAAAACGTACACCAAGGAAAGGGAATTTTAGTTCATGCTTTGCAAGAACATGATGGTTACCACAGATTCTGCATGAACTCTCACTGGTTTAGAAGGCCAAACATATAGCTGCTAATGGCACAGTGGAATTTACTATGACTTGTCTAGTTAGTGACTTTTTCTGTCTTTGGCAGCTGTACATGGAAATTTGAAAGTTCTTAAAATACCTTTTTGCCTCAGGTAACTTATATCTATGCCTTGATTTCTAATAATTCATTGATCTTTGACTAATAAATCTTTGACTGATTTAGCATCTTTGTGATTGATTAAAACTAAAAGAATAAATTTAATACCTCCAAATTTGTGAAAGATACCTTGAAAACCACTCTTACATTGGATTTTAGTGTTGCTGCTTTTTAAGGAATCACAGGCTAGGATATTGCAGCCAGTTATGGAAATTGACATTTTAATAATTTTCTGTAAGTACTAAACCATTTCCACAAATGCACAAGGATCACAATAAAAATTGGCAAACTTATGAAATTTGCAGTTTTTCTGCAAGTAAATTAGGAACAGTGAAAATGATAACTTACATATGGCTTTGTAGTCTAGCCACAGAAAAATAGTTGCTTGAGGAGTTTCAGCAGGATCATTTTGAAAGCTGAACCAAAACTATTGCTGCTGTATCTTTCCTGAAATTTTTATGGTTTTCAGGATTTCAGTATTTCAGAATTTGGAGATTATTTTATATATGCATATATATATAAATGACATATATATATATACACACACAAAATTGAGAAGAAGTATACAAAATTGTCCAAATAGTGTCTGTATAATGCACAGCTTTTAAGGTCTTTAGAGAGAGACCAATGTTTTCATGTCACTAATATAGCTACAGTGACTAGAGGAAATTCAAGGTAGCTATTTGGCCTCATCTCCAGTCAGACCAGGTAACCTGGTAGGTATACAGGATTTTCTTTTCCCTTTTCTATTATACAACATGGAGAGAGAATTCTTACACTTTTATACTCTGACTCTACCACTCAAAAGTAGCCAGAGAAGGTGAGAGAATTTCATTTCTGTTTTAATACCTTTCCTGGCAAGATGAGATGTATGAATGGCATTAAGAGTAGGGTACGAAATACTGTTGCTTGAATTTGTCTACTACTCTCAGTGACAATGGGGTCCTGTAGATGTGTCTCCTGAGAATTTTTCCTATCTGACTTCACAATCATAGAATCATAGAATCACTAAGGTTGGAAAGGACCTCTGAGATCATCAAGTCCAACCGCCAACCTAACGCCACCATGCCTACAAAACCATGCCCTGGAGTGCCATGTCTACACGTTTTTTGAATGTCTCCAGGGACAGCAAATCAACCACCTCTCTGGGCAGTCCATTCCAACACCTCACTACTCTTTCCATGAAGAAGTTTTTCCTAATATCCAATCTAAACCTGCCCTGGCGCAACTTGAGGCCGTTCCCTCTTGTCCTGTCGCTTGCTACTTGGGAGAAGAGACCGACACCCTCCTCACTACAACCTCCTTTCAGGTAGTTGTAGAGAGCGATCAGGTCTCCCCTCAGCCTCCTCTTCTCCAGGCTGAACAACCCCAGTTCCTTCAGCCAGTCCTCATAAGATTTGTTTTCCAGTCCCTTCACCAGTTTTGTTGTCCTTCTCTGGACACGCTCCAGCACCTCAATGTCCTTCTTGTATTGAGGGACCCAAAACTGGACACAGTACTCAGGGTGTGGCCTCACCAGAGCTGAGTACAGGGGCACTATCACTTCCCTACTCCTGCTGGCCACGCCATTCCTGATGCAGGTCAGAATGCTATTGGCTTTCTTGGCCACCTGGGCAGGCTTTCTTGGCCACATGAATTTATGAGATGCTTAATAACAAGAATACCCACATCACTGGGGTTTTTTTAATGAAATAGACCCATTTTGTGCTCTTGTCTATACTAATTTCTATTAGGCTTTCTTTTGTTTATCTAAAAGCAGAAGTCAGCAGCTCTAAGAAAAAAGGAACTTATACTCAAGTATATTTTTCCATGTTTCATAATACTGTGAGGATAAAAATTTACGTTGGATGAGCTTAGAACAAAGACAGTTTCTCTCAAAAGTCAGCTAATTCATTATTAGGTAGCAGAGTGCTATATATTAATGGTTCCAAATCCTGCATTCATTGCTATAGATGAATACTATTTATGGTCTTCATCAGCAAGACATTTTAGGAAATTACAAAATAACTCTATGAGGAGTTAGAGACATTTACAGTTGGAAGACTTGATTAAAATAATGCCTCCTTTTGAAAGAGCAATCCCACAGGAACTAGCTTTACTGCTCTTTAACCATAAAATTAACCTCCCATCATATCGTTTGGCTGTGTTATAGGGTTGCAGCAGTACGGCAGCCTCTCATTTCCAGATGGAGCATGGCTGTGAACAGTTATGACTGCCTTTCCTCAAACACATACAAAGTTTAAGCAGAGTAGATGGCTGATACTGTCGTTGAATACATGGTGCTAAATGAGGAATATGCATTATGCTAAATAGGATGTATATTAAGGTTTAATACATTCAGTTTTATGTTATCTATATTCTTCTACCTCCTGTGGAAGGACAAGTGAAAATGCACAGAGCTTAACACTGCTGTTGTTCATGACAACAATAACACTTCTGTTTCACTAGCAGACATTTTACAGTTGCAGTAATCTGTAAGGATTTTGTAATTATTTTTAAAATAAATAGAGAAGAAATACACGATGCTAACCAAAATGGAAAACATAGTACAATGTGATATGCTGCTTCTTAAAATGTGTGTATTTCAAAAGTATAGAAGATTACCCAGATACTGGGCAAACTAAAACAACAACTGATATCTTGAAGTTAAAAGTATGCAAGCAGAAGGACCCCTGGCAGAGACAGGAGTGGTGAAGATTCAAACTCACTGCACTGACTATTGTGACAATTATTACCTTATCCTTTGGTAGTGGCATGTATGTGTATACTGTGTAAAGTGTATGTGGTTTTCACAGACAAAAGGCTACATTTTAAGATCATGAAGCCTGTTCTTTAGAAGCTCAGGAAGACAGAGAAAAGTTGATGAACATCATCTTTGGGGATACCTTTCAACTACTAGGAAAGCTCCTTCATTGCTACTGAGAGACAGAAGGAAAAGCAAACAAGTTTGTCAGGGACACTGTGTAATGTTTCAATTTACAAGCCAGCGTTTCCAGCCTCATGACAGCCAGAAACTGAACTGATGAAAATGGAAATGACCTTGAGAGTAAGAACTGACAGAAAACTATAAAATTATAGAAAAATATAAAATTATTTGCATTGGAGGGATGACAAATAAGACTACTATTTCATTGGCTCTTCGGTACTAGAATAAGGGACACTGCATGAGATGGTAAGCTCAAAAAAAAAATACAACCACCAAACTTTTACTCCATTTTGTCTTATGCAGTCATTTCTGTCTCATAACAATGGTACACATAGTCTGCTTTTCTCCCTCTGCACACTGAATGTACAGAGAATTCCTCACTGGTCTCAGGAAAATAAACTGAAATAATTATACTTGTATCAGATACACTGCATTTACATAGCTCATTTTTTCTAAGAATCTCAATGTCACTATCAGATAAATAGAAATGGTTCTGTTAATTAAAGCCATGGGGAAAATGACTCACAGAGGGGCTTTGGATCAAAGAAATTTTATAAGCAAGTGGGCGTAATTTCCCTTGTCACCTGTTGTATCTCTAAGCATCGAAACAGAAAATGTCTTTAGCAAATACACACAAATTAACAATAGAATTAAATTAGAGGTATAAAAGCCCAGAATTCCTTCACATCAATTCAGGAATTTTAATGAGATATCAATTAGACGATTGCTTAGGGTTCACATAGTACTCAAGGTAAAAAGATAAGCATTCCCAAAATCATCTTATCATGGTGTATGTTTCTTTCCTTCTGCTTTAATAATAGCTGCGGGAAGGCTACAAAATACAGTTAAGTTTGCATATTTTTTTGGTATGAACCCAGACTTCAGTTTTGATCTACAAAACCTGATTTATTTCAATAAATATGACAACTGACACATTTTGAGGTTGAATTGTATAAAACAAAACATAGTATCCCTTTTTTCACCATTAAGACAAAATTTTACACTAGACTTCAAAATTTCCCTGATACTCATTTGTCAAAATGCATAGATAAGGGAAACAGCATTCCAATATGTAATTTACTTCATAATGAGTGGAATTTTTACCAGTGGCACAGGCAATTATGTAAAAATGTCTCTGTCAAGCATCTTGAATTTTATCATGAGTATGAAACGGAGGCTGTTAAAACGTATGAGTTAATCCGATGACAAAATAGTATTAAAATTCTAGTTTATTTTTTTAACTACTTTGGCACCTTACCTACTACTTTGGGGGTTTGGGGGTTTTTTGTTTTGTTTTGTTTTGTTTGTTTTTTAATTTATTTTTAAATGAAGGTTGTGTAAAAACTCTGTCATTTAGAGCTAAGAAAAAAAATCATATGAACGATGTGATCCTATAAGCAGCACTATGGGAAACAATCTCTCATCTCAAGCTCTTACAGCAGCCAAGTTCGATTGGCTAAACAGGCCCTAAAAGGACCCCATCTTTTTTTCTGTAATGCAGGAGAAACAGTCTTAATTGAAAGTTTTGATAAATTTGTAATCCTTTAACACCGATTCTTAAATACAGAGCAAGTATAATAATGGCTTATAATCTCTGAAGAGCAGTAGAAATGTATATAAGTTTGTATTTTCTCATCTTCTGCTATGCTATTTGTAAATTAGTTCTTTGTTTAAAAAAAATCACAAGGATGAAGTTATTTAAATATGCTACAATCTTTCTTTTTCTGTTAGTGTGATTTTTTCCTTAGATTTGCTGAAAGTAATGTTTTCATTGTCATTACCAAGAGAGAGCATTATCAATATGGTAAAATAACATACATACACAAATGTTATGCACTAGAGTCTTCTTTTTTTCTTATTTTTTTTCCCCCTACTGGTTTTGTCCCAATGGCAGAGAAATGACAGACTTCTTTTGCATTTCAAATCTTCAAAAATCTTCAAATGCAGAATCTTGGTGGAAGCACGTGCTCTGCTAGTTTGTCTTTTTTTGCCTTGCTTTTATCAGAAAGATATTTGAGTTTGTTTCATCTATATTTTATAAGTCTTTTTAGAAGTACTATACTATATTACTATAAGAAGCGGAAAAAATTATAAAAGAAGGGTCTTTTGGGATGACATTTCTAATATGCCTCCCTCTAAGTTTCTGACAGAGGTCACTTTTCAGTACAAGTCATGTATGTCAGCTTTTAAAAGAAAAAGTACAGAGGAAATAATAACAAAATAGTTATGCTCTGTGGTTCACTGAACATCAACTGTTGTCTTACATAGTTATTTTACTAAAAGAGACTAGGAGTGTAAATTAGAAAGATAAATTAAGTGTAGGTAAAGTTAGCACATTACATGAAATATTACAATTGTCCTTTAATTTGAACTGAGTCCTCGGGAAAAAGAGTGCATGATCTTCTACAAAATTCCTGTTCTTTACATTGCATTAGAGTAACATAAATGAAGACAAAAAATTATTAGATTATGGGAGAACGATTCTGAACTGTATATGAAAGTGAGATCACTCTACAGTTTTCAAACTGAGGGAACAAACACTGGATAAAACACAATACTTCACTGAAGGAAAGTTACTACATTTTAAATCATACTGTTTCCTACAGCAACAACAAAAAGATTCATAAAGCTATGTTCTTATATTCTGCAGACTTCAGCTTTTGCTAGGTATTACTGCTCATATAAGTTACTGAAGAAGTAACATTACCAATAATCAATTTGCTAGGATCTTTTTCCTGTTTTTTATTTGTTTTCTTTTTGCAGTCATGTCTTTTCCAATGTAACTATGACTGATAAAAATGTTCTCTGCTGAGAAAACCGGATTTGTAGAAATATTTGAGATGGATACTGATAAGAATTTATGTGTAAAGAACTTCTCACAGAGTCTTTAATGAGGGCAGCAGACCTGTGTATATTACGTATAGTTGTTATTAATTGTCTTCTCATTGAACTGACATATTTGAGTTGCATATTATAACTTTAAAGAGATCTCTATCGTGAGACCATACAATACTTCTCAAGGCATTGGAAATGGGCAATGTTAACTTAAAACTATAGTATGACTGGTGTCCCCTCAGTACCAAATTACTGGTATTATTGAAACATTTCTATGTAGAAACTGGTTTCTTTATCCCTTGTTGTTGGTATGTTTTCCAGATTAATGTTTTATTCTTTAAATATTTCTGTGATGCATATACATGCTCAAATGTGGAAAATTCCAAACACCTAATTTCTGTGCTTAAAGTCAGTCTCTGTGAATACCTACTTGTGATGAGTTTGACCTTGGCAGGCTACCACAGGTCCCCACCCAGCTGCTCTCACTCCACCTCCTTAACAGGACAAGGGGAGAAAATAAAATCAAAAAGCTCAGGGTTGAGATAAAGATAGGCAGATCACTCATCAATTACTGTCATGGCAAAACAGTTTCAACATAGGGAAGATTCATTTAATTTTAATTGGTGATTAAAAACTATTACAGGTGTTTTCTCTGTTAGCCAAATTATAATGGGAACAAAATAGGTATTTAGAAGTAGACAAAGTGCTATCAAGAAATGGAGTGCTGCGACACCTAAGGTGTTGACAGTAGTCCATAAATTTTTTTCACACTTTCTTTTGAATCTAGGCCATGGTGCATTCTCAATACATTTGTATGGGTCTAGAAGAAAGTAAGGAGAGAAATTTTTATGTCAGCTGAAACTAAAGACCCTGAAGCAACCTTTTTTTTATTTAGTGTACATTACAAAATTAAATGCACCAATGAAAGCAGAATTCAAAGACTTCTTCTTCTTTTATCCCTTCCTGCTGAAGATCTGATTTGTATACCAATCAGGTTTTCCTCATCTGTCCCTAGGACAGCCATTTCTTGGAAGTACGATGTCTCAGATTTAAAAAAAAAAAAAAAAAGGAACTATTCTCAGAATGGAAAGATATCAGTCATCAGCCAAGATTAATGTTTCAAATATTTGTTTGCATGTTTGCTTACTTGCTTACTTCTATGAACCAGTGGTTTAGTGTGCAAGATAATGACAAGAACATTGATATCAGGGAGATATGATGTTGCCACTCTCTCTTTTATCATTGTTTTGGTGCATGTGAGATGGAAGCTCATTTGCATTACCTAATACAAGGTTCAAAGGAAACCATAAACTCTGTACCCCTAGAAGTTTTCAAAATCTGAAAGTCCAGGTTGCTCTGAGTTGCAAATACTTAGACATAATTAATGGCCAGTTTGGTCATCTATGCCAGGGTCTGATGACTTCAAGCACAAAGAATTTCACAAATCATTAGGTTTGAGCATTCCTACTCTGTTATAGCTATAAAAGATCAATTTTGCTTGGATACTGCTGTGTTGGACATTACAACTTCTATGTCTTCTTCCTCAACAATTCTTTTTAATTTGTCTTGTCTGTGAAAATCCTGACCTCTCAGAATTTTTAGTAAGGAGGATTAGCATTCTCAACAAAGTTTTTTCTAAGTATATGCTAGCTGTTACAATGGATAATCTTCATTTCTTGGGAGTATTACAGTGCTGTTTCCAAGCCTAAATGCAAGTAGTTCTGAAAGTACTTTGCACAGTGCTGCAAGTTTCAAACAGCACAGTCATTTTCTAGGGAATAATTCTCTTTTTCTCTTTGGGTATTTTATTAAATCGGTTTTCTCTGTTTACACATTATTATTTTTCCTGCCTTATGAATCACTTAATTAATTCTAAGTGTGATCTTCAGGATGTTCTTCAATATTTTTACATCAGGTCAAGGTTCTTAGACTCATACTATTCTCTAAGTAAAAGGAACACATGAAATTTAGATTACTATTGGAGTAAAATAACAATTGCCTGAGAGGAATTAATGAATAGTAAATAAATAAATAAATAAAACCCAATCAAAACTCAAAATGTAAGTAACCAGTTAAATCAGTATACTCTAAACATTTTCTAGGGAAAAGTTCTAATAATAAGCAGCCTTCATCAAGATTACTTGTAACCTATTGCCTACGTTTTTCCTAATAGATTTTTCACTGACCAAAATTAATAACTCACAGATATAATTGAAGAATGGTTTTCTGCTCTTCTCAAGAAAAAACATGAACATTTTTTATATACAAAAGAGACTGTTACGAGGAATACAGGACAAAAGAAAAGGAAATGTGGAGTTAGGAAGGACATGAACCTGTTGGAGCAGGTCCAGAGGAGCGACACAAAAATGATCAGACAGCTGGAGTACCTCTCCTATGAAGAGAGAGTTGAGGTTGTTCAGCCTGGAGAAGAGAAGGTTCTGGGGACATTTTATTGTGGCCTTTCAGTACTTGAAGGGTGCTTATAAGAAAGATGGAGACAAACTTTTTAGAATGGTCTGTTCCAATAGAATACGGGGTTATGGTTTTTAACTGAAAGAGGATAGATTTAGACTAGATATACAGAAGAAATTTTTTTACAATGGGGGCAGTAAAACACTGGAAGGTGTTGCCCAAAGAGGTGATAGATACCCCATCCATAGAAACATTTAAGGTCAGGTTGGTTGGGGCTCTGAGCAGTCTGATCTGGTTGAAGGTGTCCCTGCTCACTGCAGTGGGGTTGGACTAGATGACCTTTAAATGTCTCTTCCAACCCAAATGATTTCATGATTCTGTGATTCTATGAATACCACTGATGTGGACCAATTCACAGTGTTGGAAGATGCTTTAGCTTTCAATAAAATCATTGTAAGGAGCAATTGAGTAGTAGTAATAGCAGCAGTAGTAGTAGTAGAAGTAACAGCAGCAGCAGTAGTAAAGATCAACTGTAAAATGTACTAATTCATTCTAAAATAGATTCACTTTAAGTAATTCTGTCCACCTGAGTTCTGCAAAAGCTGATTGGCTCTAGTTTGGATAAGAGATACTGAGATACTCTCACGTTTGCATATTTCCTCTCAGCTATATTTTAGCACCTTCAAGACCTCAAAAATTATGTGCAATACTTCGGCTTTAAACTTTTTTCCTAAAAAAAATTGGAACATGCACACAGCTGGACTTAATTAATCTTACTGAATTAAATGCTCAGGTATTTTGTATAGAGTAATTATAATGTGTGATTAAATATTGAAATACTAATTGCTTCTTTATTTTTGTGGTAGAGAAGGCAGCTTTATCTCTTAGACTCTGCGTTATCTACATTTATGATCATTGTCTTCATTATCTTTATTTTTCATAGGAAATGAGGGAAAAAAGAGACAAACATGCCAATTATTAATTGTTTTCTCATGATTATATTGACATTAAATAACATCTTACTACTTACGTTAAATTCTTTTGTTCTGCTCAGAAACATATTACACAGGAAGATGCAAACTTGCTACACTAAACACTTCTGAATGGAAGTTGTTCAAAAACAGGTAAATTTACTTCCTTATATTGCTAAAAATGCCATAAAAATCGACTTCATTGGAAAATATATACAGAGGATAACTATTACAAAGTAATAATAAATATACCTATACCCAAACAAACCTTCAAGTTATGATTTAAGCCTCCTGATACTTTTGTCATTTTAAGGACTGACAATTTTCACTACCTCTCTGCAACAAACAGTTGCATGTTTGAAGTTTATCATTCCTTTCCTTCTCTAAACAAATCAATCTCTACTCATCTTCCGTTATCAGTCATTGTCCAGGCCACTGATATTTCTGCACTTTTTCCAATTAACCCATTACAGCTAAACATTAAACATTTGACCAGGCCAGTTCCATTTCAGGCTTCAATGGCACCTCAGCTAGAAGCCAGTCAAAGAAATGAGTAGGATTTAGAAACCTTAAGCTCCTTCTGCACAAGGGGGTTCGGAAGTCATTCAAAATACCAAAGTTACTTCTTTGAAGTTTGAAGATCTAAATGTCCCTCCAAATCAAATAACATGGCACCATTCATCAAATACCAGCACAATGCTGGTATGCCATGCCGTATGGATTCTTCTATAGTTTTGGGTTTATGTAGAAGGATTTTTTTTCTTTTTTTTTCCTAGTTTTTATATGAACCTACATTTCATTTGTGTACTAATTGTACTATCCAACTCCTTAAAATTGTTCTCAGAAAGGATTTAGCATTCTAAACTACTTATGCCTTTACCTTTTTCAGTATATTCAGCATGTGACTGAAGAGAGTTTATACATCAAAGAGAAAGAATTCAAAGGTATATGCAATTATAATAATTGAAGAATCTGATTTAATTACACATAGAGAGAGGGGAAGACGTGAGAGAAAAATGACACAGATAAAGAACCCATTGTCTCTAAAGTTACAGTTTCAGTTTGTTTTCAGAACAAAATCAATAAGTCAGCTGTATAAAATAAAGTTTGCATCTGTGCCTCAGTCAAACCCCGCTTACTGCACGCTGAATTAAAAAATAAAATTTCTCAGGTGATTCATGTAGTCTTCTACTTAATAATCAATTTGAAGATACCCATCAAATTCCTTCCATGTTTAAGAAAAGCATGCTTTTATGCATGATTTCAATATATATTTTAATGTGTTTTCATGTAAGCATCAGAATATGCTACTTGTATATACCTTTTCTTATATTTCAATTGTTTACCTAATATCTAATCATTGCAAAGAGACAAAATTACTATATTAGTTCACATAAGTTCACATCAAAGTCTTCCGTGACTAAAGGAAACTTTTTCAGATCACTTCTTTTCTAACAAAATTTGGAATCTCATTTCTGATCTTTTCATAAGTGGTTAACGTTTGGGTTTATGTGGGAGTTTTTTGTTTGTTTGTTTGTTTGAGGTTTTGTTTTCTTTTGTTTTTAAAAAGGGCCAGTATTATGGAATAGTTATTTTTACACCACACGATCAATTCTGTTGCCTGTACATAGAAGCCCGGTGGCATCTGAGATATCCTGCAGTGTTTGAGGTATTCAGTGAAGGTCTAGGAGATAGAGCAAAAAAGCCTATACAATTATGACTGGTATGGCCTTGGGAAAGACAGCTGAAGAACAGATGGGAAACTTAGACATCTAATGGCTTTGAATCAAGTCTATTCAGTTTTCCTGTAAATAAACACTTGATACACAGAAAATGTGTCAGTACCTTCACTGTAGTAACCCAGGAAATTGTAAGGACAATTGTTCAGGTTATGAGTGTTTCTAAGAAGTACCAAATGTCTTCAGTTCAGTATAGCTGAAGTAACTTAAGATCTCATCACTATATGCATTTTTTCAATCATAAATGTGATTTCAGTGTATGAAGTATATCCTTCATACATGTGATCCTTGTACCTGTGTGCTCACTCATGTAAGACCGCTTACATGAGTAGGAGATGCTCTATCTTTAGGCTAAACAAGATACATTAATATGCTGCATGACTACCTAACAATTAATTAGAGCCAGAATAGTATTAAGATGATTCTTTTTTTAAATTCTGAAAATCAGTCTAGTTTTTGGAGTATCAACAAGGTAATCATTATATTCTGGGAAAAAAAAAATCTTAGCAAGTCAGACTTTAAGTGGCAGAAGTTTCTTGTAGTTCATCTCAAACATTTAAAAAGAAAATACTGCCTCAAAGATGTCAGTGAAATTGTGAAGTCTTCAAATTAATTTTATTAATTTGTACTATGAAAGATAATATGAGAATTCCTATTACAAGGGTAGTCCTGATGGTAAATCAGGGTGAATGGAGTTACTGTTGAAGAAGAAGTAAATCATCAGAATGAGGTAGCAGCCACATACTGAAAGTATGAAGGAAGTATAATTCAAAGGAAACCACACTTTAATGGAAACCTAATTGCTTTATGCAAGATATAGGCCCTTGCATAGTGCTGTATTACTCACATAAGGTTTTTTTAGGTCCATTCACATTTTGTGTGTTGCTGTCTTAAAACATTATTAGACGTTGATGAACTTCTTAGATATGTAATAGGAGCTGTCTATACATACATGAGGCACATTCAGTAATCCTCCATTTTATCTGCGCTGTTTAAAACAAAATAAAAAACACAAATCCTAGCCTAATTTTCATCACAGGTATATCAGGTATTTGAATTTTTCCTGCAATTGCTCTTTAGCTCTGCCGCTAAGTTGCTACTTTCTTTAATCTGTGTTGTTAAGCAGTCTTTCTCTTTTTCGATTGACAAGAACAAATGGACATAAGTCTCACTGTCAACCTGAAATCTTATGTGAATGATATTGCATACTTTTCCCTTTTGTCAGGATTTTTACGGGCCTGTAATAGAATGTTCTTCTCTATCAAGGCAACTAAGAATGAGGACACATTCTGGATCATAAAATATGCCTGTATGGTATATATCCAAGGAATGGATATGAAGTTCAGAATTTCAAAACCAAGGGACAACAAAACATGCTGTAACTATCATGTATCATTTGATCAGGTACATTATGCTCACTAACCGTGACTTACTGCCTGAGTCAGAAGATGAAACAGTGGGTATACTTCTTACAAAAGATATCTGCATGTTCCATGGTTTCCTCTTAAAATTATTACCTTGAATACTTTGTTCCTGAAGATCATGACAACTTCTTTCTGCACTGTCGTGCCTTTTATTCTGTCAAACAGAAAAAAGATATTATCTTAGTCAGTTTTAAGATAGCATGGCAAAGCAATTCTATAGTTTTTATGGATAAACAACAGGAATTAACATAGGAACGTATGACCCAAGTTCTGATGAAATAAGATTGGTATTTCAATATTTACCTGTGTTTTTTTCAGTCAGTGTGGTTACAGGAATTTTGCTTCAGGCTACAACATGATCTTAGGAAAAGAGATTTTTCTTCTCTGAAATTTCTTAAGTAATTTTGTGCTATTTTAAACTTGTAAGAAACATGCTGATTTTTAACACTTTTACTGCTTAGCACTAAGTGGTTTTGATTTTTAAAAGTGAAATTTGGCAAGTGAGTCATACATATGTCTTGACTGCTTGTAATTTTAATTTTTAAAAAGGATGTTGTGCCTTGAGAGAAAGCAAAAAGTTTCTCAGAATGTTTTAAGGACTTTTTCAGCAAAATTTATATTACCTCAATTTTTTGTTAGGAAAAAGTGATTGGTGTCCCCCTGCAAACCTTCTAATCATTCCAACAAGGTAATGTATACCTTCTGTCACTGTCTAAGTGTTTACTCTTCAAGCAATGTCAGTGCTGCTATTGTCAGTGTCGACTTAAACGTATAGGTACAGATGTAGATATAGAAACAGAGAATTCTCCCTAAATACTGTGCAACTGAAAGAATACACTCCTTGATTTCCTGACAGATGTATCATTATGTGCCAGAACAGTGTATTTGTAATGTCTCCCTGTATTCAAAATAGGTAATATATATTTAAACAGATTTGTGTCTCCATTTTTATGGCAACCTGATTCCCATATTAATTTTACATTAAAGACTGTACATCGTTCCAAAGGAAGTCTTTTGAAAAGGAAATAGTTTGTACCCATAGAGAGCACAGAACATTTCACGCAACAGATAATATTGAAAGTCAGTCTGGCAACCACAAAAAGAATGACAAAATCACAGAATCACACAGAATCACAGATCAGTAGGAGTTGGAAGGGACCTCTAGAGATCATCAAGTCCAACATCCCTGCCAAAGCAGGTGCCCTACACTAGGCTGCACAGGTAGGCATCCAGACGGGTCTTGAATATCTCCAAAGAAGGTGACTCCACAACCTCTCTGGACAGCCTGTGCCAGTGCTCTGTCACATTCACTGTGAAGAAGTTCTTTCTCATGTTTGAGTTGAACTTCTTGTGTTCCAGTTTTTGGCCATTGCCCTTGTTATCTCACTACCCACCACCAAAAAGAGTTTGGCCTCATCCAGTTGCCTTCCACAGTTTAGATATTTATAAACACTGATCAGATCTACTCTCAGCCTTCTCTTCTCCAGGCTGAAGAGACCCAAGTTTCTCTCCTCACAGGGAAGATGCTCCAGGCCTTTTATAATCTTTTTTGCCCTTTGCTGGACTCTTTACAGGAGATCCCCATCCTTCTCGAGCTGGGGAGCCCAAAACAGGACACAGTACTCCAGATGGTATCTCACCAGGGCAGAGCAAAGGGAGAGGATCACCTCCCTCGACCTGCTGGTCACACTTTTTTAATGCATTTCAGGATGCCATTGGCCTTCTTGGCCACAAGGGCACACTGCTGGCTCATGGTCAACCTATTACCCACTGGGACTCCAAGGTCTTTCTCTGCAGAGCTTCTCTCCAGTAGGTCATCCCCTAACCTGTACTGGTGCATGTGATTATTTCTCCTCAGCTGCAGGACTCTACACTTGTTTTTGTTGAACATCATCAGGTTCCTTTCTGCCCAACTCTCCAGCCTGTCCAGGTCATGCTGAATGGCAGCACAGCCTTCAGGTGTGTCTGCCACTCCACCCAGCTTCGTACTATCAGCAAACTTGCTGAGGGTGGACTCTATCTCATCATCTAGGTCATTGATGAAGATAATGAACCAGACCAGATCCAGCACTGATCCCTGGGAAACACCGTTAGTTACAGGCCTCCAACTAGACTTTGCACCACTGATCACCACTCTCTGAGCTTTGCGTCAGCCAATTCTCAACTCACCTTACCGTACACTATTTGTCCCATACTTTCTAAGTTTCATCACAAGGATGTTGTGGGAAACAGTGTCAAATGCCTTGCTGAAGTCAAGGTAGACAACATCCACTGCTCTCCCCCTATATACTCAGCTGGTGATGACATCGTAGAAGGCTACCAGGTTGGTCGAGCACAATTTCCCCTTGGTGAATCCATGCTGACTACTCCTCATAACCTTCCTCTCTTCCAATTACTTGGAGATGGCATCCAGAACAAGCTGTTCCATCACCTTTCCAGGGACAGAGGTGAGGCTGACTGGCCTGTAGTTTCCCAGATTGACCTTCTTGCCCTTTTTGAAGACTAGCATGACACGGGCAGTCCTCCAGTCTTCAGGTACCTCTCCTGTTCTCAAAGAGGCTTCAAAGATGATAGAGTGAATCAGCAATAACCTCTGTCAACTCCCTCAGCACATGTGGGTGCGTCCCATCGGGGCCCATGGATTTGTACGCACTGATTTTGACCAGGTGCTCTCTGACCATATCCTGTGTGACCAGTGAGAGCTCTTCCATACCTCAGATTCTCTCTCTTATATCCAGGGTCCAGGATACCCAAGGGGCAGTCTTCGTAGTAAAGACCAATGCAAAGAAGGTGTTCAGTATCTCCGCTTCCTCAGCATTCCCCTGTTACAAGGGCACCCACCTCATATAGTAGCGGGCCCACATTTTCCCTAGTTTTCCTTTTACTATTGACATACTTAAAAAAACCTTTCTTATTGTCTCTTACCTCCTTTGCCAGATTTAATTCCAAGTGGGCCTTAGCCTTCCTCGTTGAATCCCTACAGGCCCTGACAACATTCCTATACTCTTCCCAAGTGGATAGGCCCTTTTTCAACATTTCTGGACCTTCTTCTTCCTTTTGAGTTTGTCCATGAGCCTCTTGCACATCCACGCAGGCCTCCTGCCACCTTTCCCTGATTTCTTTCTCTTAAGGATGCATTGATCTTGAGCATAGAAGAAGTGGCGTTTAAATGTTGACCAACTCTACTGAGCCCCCTTTCCTTCCAACACTCTAGCCCATGCGACGCCTCCAAGTAGGTCCTTGAAGAGATCGAAGTTGGCTTTTCTAAGTTCAGGGTTGTAATCCTGTTTACTGCTTTGCTTCTTCCACCAAAGATCTTGAACTCCAACATCTTATGACTGCTGCATCCCAAGCTGTTACCAACCTTCATGTCCCCAACCAGTCCTTCCTTGTTAGTGAGAAAAAGGTCTAGCAGCACATCCCTCCTCTTTGGCTACTCCACCACCTGTGTCAGAAAGTTATCTTCAATGCATAAGAAGGGTCATTCTTGGGACTAAGATATGAAGTGGTACCTGCTTAGAACTTGATTCTCTCCCTTTCTCTGCAGGAGTCCTCTGTAATATTGAAAAAGTCAGTGTAACTAAATATTTCCCACTAGTCACCCATGAGTAGGCTCACCTGAGTCTAGTCTAATTTGCAGTTAAGAACTGTAACAGAATTCTAGGAGAAATTTATTTTGAACAATAAATTGAGTACCAATTAATCCAAAACATCAGGTCTGCATTTTGAAAAACTGAATGCTGAAATTAGTGGAAATTAAACGTGTTTATTGGATGGGCTGTTCATTAAAATTCAAATGGAATAACTTCAAGCAGGCAGTCCACTCTTGATAAGATTTCTGACAAGTGAGAGTCCAGCAGAACCCTTCTTGCCTAGTAACAATAGATTTCTCTTTGGTAGGCCACCACTTAGAATCACAGGAACTCTGGCTGCAATGTTCATAGCTTCTCATTAGTATGTGTTCTAAAAAGCTGTAAGAACACTGCTGGTTGGTTGTTTTGTTTTTCGTGGTTTTTTTTTGAAAGTGGTATTCCTACAAGGTGGCTGGGGAGGTGCACGGAAACTTTTCCACAAAGCATTCAACTATTATGGGTTTTTTTCAGAGTGTCTCTATTTGTGATGATGGTTTTGATTGAGAAAAGGAATAAAATTGAAGGGAGACAATTTTAGTGAGAAGTCAGATTTCAAAATTCTTCATGAAACAAAATTACTATGATTATTTGTCATTAAATTCCAGTGGAAACTATTAATTCCACTTTCTCAGTAACTCTAAAATACCACTTATAATGTCTCTTCTTATAGCAACTTTTACGCATATAAATTCATCAATATTTTTAAATCATTCCAATAACACAGATACAGTGATAAGCACCAAAAAGAAATCCTGTGAGAACATGAGTAATTGGCTGTCCAGAACAGAGCTAAAATAATGTGACTTAAGCAAAGAAGACGAAACACAAATATTAAATAGTTGCTTAGGAAGGAAAATGCAACATCTTTCTGTATTGACTGAGACAAAGATCCACTAGGGAAAAATACTGACAACTTAATTGAAAGACCAGATCATCATGTGCCTATACACATGGTCACATGAACACCTAAAATGAGGTTGTGTAATCCCAAGTGTGCTGTTGCAATGGAACAATAAAGCACGAGCTTCTCCAAGTGGTTTTAACTGAAACTGAAACCTTGCAAGTAGAATCTCAAACTTAACTATAGATTTTCTGAGGCTAAGAACTACACATATTTTGCAACTGATTCATAGGAACAACAAAAGTTATACTTCCAACTGAAAAAAGGCACCTCAACAGCACATTTCAGGAATCTACTAGAAAATACTAAGACAATGAAACACTATTTTCCATAAAAGTGTTTATTCAAAACAATCATTTCCACTCACAGCATACCTACTAAAAAGTATGTTGCTAAAAGTTCATGAAGTCTATCTTTGTATAGACTAATTCAACTCTGGATAACCAGACCACTTTGTCTTTTGTTCAAGAATAAACAAAAATTCAGTCCCAAAACCTCAAAACCTGACTTACCTAGGAGATAAAAGCCCTCAGCCAGCCCCTTAAATTTTAGAATGTAATTTTCCTACCATCACCACTGAAAGGCACTCTTTATTTTCCAAATGAAAAGGGGAAGCATCACAAGTATGGTTTTTCAGTCACCCAAGGAATTTTTGCATAACTTGTCCTTGTTGACTATGGTTAACTTTAATCTGACTAAAATTCACAATACCAGCCCAGTTACATTCATTCCCTGCACAGTTCAGGAGGAGAATTTAGTACCTCTCAAACAAAATTCACAAACCCATCCTGAAGGTAACCTAAACCAGCAAATAATGTAACAACTATGGACAAGAAGAGTGCAAAATGGTTATTTAAAGAAGAGCGGAAAAAAAAAAAGTCATTGGCGCTGTAGTTTGACCATGCCACTTTTTGATTAAAAGTAGAGTGGTCCTGAACTCTAGTCTTTGCTCCCAATATTAGTATTTGGTATAAATACCAAATCATGGAAACACTAAGAAAAGATGAGTTCACACAAAGTAAAAATTTTGAAAGAAATGGAGTCCAGAATCTCTGGAAGTCCTGATTAGTTTAGAATTTTTCAATAAGCTTCAGTTTTGTAGGAAATGTTCCAACAAACTAGTAATATACCCCCAGTATATGTTATCTCTCCCTTTTCTCAGACTTCATATCCATTTATAATCTGTTATTGAATGTTTTTGATCCTAGACATAATTAACTGCTGAAAATTTCAGAGAACATGGAGAAATATGCTTTAGTATCCTCTTCCTTTGGTATTAAATTATTTGCCTCCACTTAAGATGATAATTACTATGAGGTAAAAAGCTATTAGTTTTTCTTCTTTGTGAGAAGATGGATTTTAAGCGATTTAACTCAAGACATATATGGTCAACATATAGACTCCTAAAGTTGGAAATGACACAATGGAATGTATAATTTTTATTCTCTACAGAATAAGCAGTCTTGCTGAAATCAAACATTTGAACATTCCTAAGACCCAGTTTTGTAAACCACTCCCTTTTGTGGTAAATGACAATAATATCTAAATGCTTCAAATCTGCCCAAGTAGTAAGTATATATTGGAAAAAAAAACACAAAACAAAACACTAAAATGGCATCACTGTTGCTATATAAGCACTGTTTTTAAAGGTAAGCAAATTGCCTCTATGCAGTGCTACAGTTAATGAGTAACTGAGTACTACAAAGCATTTTTAATACTGGCATTTGTGATGCACCTCTTTCAGTCCCCAAATAACAATCTCAACTTGATGATTTCCTACACAGATTTTTTTATTATTTATTTTTTAAGAAAATGTATACACCAATCATCAAAAAGTAAATCCCTGCAACTCCTTCTGGTTTTCCCTGCTGTAGGGACTGTTTCATAGACACAGAGATTGAATAACATCTTGTCAAGGCAGGACTGTGTGACATGAATATTTTAAAGAACATAGATCTGTTATGCAAAATTATTCCCATGTTGCCTTCAAATGGCCACTTGTACCACTTGTCACTAAAAAAGGATGTGAAAAGCAACACTGTGAATGTACTTCATAGATGAATCTATCCTTATGTGCTGTGATTTAACTGTTGCAATTTCCCCATGGAAATAAGATAACTGCAAACAAAACAAAGTGCATGTAGACGTTTTTGTTTCCCCCAAGCAGAAAATTTCTTATTAATTGCCACTCAGGATGTTATTTTGCATAATTTATTTTCTGAATAGTCCAGGAACAGAAGCACAAATTAATAAAAGGAGAACTTCCATTTTCATGCTGAATGGCACTGTCAAGACAGATTCCAGCACAAAAGAAACTAGCAATAGAGTGGGGTTCCTCAGAGGCATCCAGGAAAGAGTGTGATACTGTGTTCATACTTCCTTTAAGTAAGCAGATTAATTTGTATTTTACAGTCACATTGCATGAATGGACAATTTTTCCACATTCTATGAAAATACAGATTTTTTTTTGTGTTCTTTTTGCAGTTCATATGATCAGAAGGAATCACAGGATCTTAATACCTGATGCATAGTGAAAAGAAATGGTGTTATAGGGAGAAGGAAAGAAAACACAACATGGCATCAAAACGACATAACTCACTTGGGTATGTAGAAAGAATATTAATTAGAAAAGAAACAAATACTGAGACTTCTGCTTAATAATCACCATTTCAATTATTTATATGCTGTTCTGTTGTGATTCTCATGGTAGTAACTGGAAGTCTTATATTAATCAATCTTTTCCCAAGACCTTTGAGAGGAAGATCCAAAGGGGGAAAAAAATACCACCATGTTTGTTGTGGTTTGTACTAGAAATAGCTTTGAAAAGTACTTATTACTTCATGCAGACAACACAACAGCCAGATATATACACAAGGTGGCTGGAGAAGATGACAGTTCTATTTATTGTATAGCCTGAGAAGAAAAAGACAATAGAAAAGGAGTCACGGGATGCAGAGCTGTCCAGAGATCTCCAAACTAAGCTACTGATAACACAAATCAAGCAGCCTTGGTGACATTTTAGGAAAACATTATGCAATGGTAGGTTTTATATTGCTGGAGGAGTTCAGACTTTTGTAAATTACCCACGCATTTTACAATGAGACCTTCTCACTTGCAAATATCCAACGGTTAGAAGCATTGGTACTTGTTACACCTGCAAAGTGGAAATATCCTGTCATCCCTTCAGCATAATTCAGGTGCATTCAGAACTTACTAAATGACTAAAAAAGGTCCATAAACAAGATATATCTATATATTTGTCAAATAGAAATAGCAGTAGAATGGGAAAAGCAAGCACTTCAAAGTTCATGTAGATTACTCACCTTCTGTTCTTGTGTTTCATTCATTTAAGGCACAGTCACATATCAAAACAAGCTTGGTCAACTTTATTTGATCTTTCATCGGGGAATAAGCTGCAATGTGTGAACAAGATCTTAGAGCTAAAGACAGGCTACAGTGCTGTGCAAAAGCAAAGTCTCTGGAGTCTTATATTTAGAAGAGCCAGGTATGAGCCTCACTTCTCAGCTGGATCATGGCACTATTAATGTTCCACAGCTGTTATGTGATCTGACATGTTCCTCCACCACTACAGAATGCAATGTTCCAAATGCAGCACCCATCCCTCACATGAATTTACACAGGACTGCTGTACACTTCAAATTAAAAAAAAAAAAAGAAAAGATACTTCCCTACTATTGAAATGAAATAGCTTCTTTCTTTCCATCTCACAATTGCGTTTCTGAAATAAAGAGAAACAAATGTTCAACTGACCTTTTTAACACAGATAATATAAAGCCCTGTTCAGTAGTCCCTTAACTAAAGTAAGTCATAAAACTGCATTTGTTTATAGTGCCATATGTTGAAAGAACCCTTATAAAATACGAAGTGCTTGGCTTCTCTTTGTTGACACCTCAAAAACACCTCTTAAACATCTTTTAAAAAACAACTCTTTTGCAAAAAGCAACCCTGTGGGATGTCTTGTCCACAATGTCAGAAAACCCTATATTGCTTTAAGACAACCAAACTACAACGTAAGCAAAAATATCTTTAAGTTCTGCAAAATTTTGCATTCTTCCACATGAAATCTGAAAGAAAAAGTGTTGAACAGCCATCTGGCATAGTGTCCATAAGGATATGTAAATTTAACTGGAAGAAAAGCCTGCTTTTATGCTACATATGCTTGCTGATATCCTGTGTTGTTAACATACTAAAGGATTAAAAAACCTCATGCTCTTGTCCATTTTTTCCCCAATATTTCTATTTTTTCTTACAGTACTTTCTATATGCACATTGCACATGAAACTGTCAATAACAGATTTTGTCACCTGTGTTCTGGAAAAATTGATTGATCCATCTTGGCTTGCAAATTCATTGCTTATAGAAATTAAAGCCTATCAGATTTTGTAAACCAGAAGGAACAGGTAACTCCTAAAATGAAATCTTTATTATCCACGCTGTCATATATAACATTTCAAAATTTTAAAAAAGGTAGACAAATAGAAGAAATTAAAATCTCTGAGAATTTCAACTGAAATCTCTGAAAATGTAGGTTCAGATACATCATGTGTTTTAATTTGCCATGTTTATTTAGGAAAGAATCTGCAAACTGACTAAAAACATGAAGATACAAATTATATAAGTATAGCTGCTATATATGAGATTCAGAATCAACTAGAATATATATCAGAATCTGAAGTGAAAGCCACCCAGAGCTTCTGCTTATGTGTTTAATTGTTTTTTTTTCTTCTTTCTTTTAAACACGGACTATTACAAAATAGGGTGAATCAGAATGCATGGAAATGTGCATCTAATTTGGAGTTTAAACAGTTTTCTATGAACAGGGAGGTATTCTATAGAGGACCATAATTATTATCATCCCATTTTCCTAATGACATGGATCTGATACCATCATTCTGTACACAATCTGTCACAACTGTAGTATCCATTAACAAAGGAAGGATTTTCAGTCACATTCTTAGCAAAAATGAGAAAAGAGTTAAAAATGAGGGGAAAGACCTATGAGTGCACATAAAATGACTCATCAGGTAAAAAGCTTCAGAATGGGGTCATGTGTTCTTAGAAATCAGAGAATCCAAAAGAAGGAAAAAGATTTCACAGATGTGGTAGAAGTTCAGAAGACCTGTGTACAGTCTTAACAAAAGCAGCCAATGGCAGATCCAGAATTAGGTCTTATTGGGTTGAAAGTTTAGGAAGCTTCTTGGTTACTTATGCATACAAATTTTGAAGGTCAAAATTAAGTTCTTATTGACTAGAGTGGTGAAGAACTAAGTACATGATGCTTTCAGAAAATATACATAAATATATAAAATACATAAATATATAAAAGTACATTAAAATAATTACTTCTCTTCTTAACTACTGTTTAAGGTATTTATATTTTTAGACCTATTTTACAGAAAATGAGCGGCAGTTTAGAAAATCCAGAAATAGCAAAAAATGGACTGAGGAATTTTATAGATTCCCCCATACACACACCTTGATTTTAGACTTTGATCAGTGATGGAGTTATACAGAAATTACTCTTGAAATTTTATTTTAGTTACCTTTTTTCTTCCTTCCATACTCACCAGAATTACCAGAAAAAGTAATATGAGAGTCAGTGCTTTCCTCATTCACCCTCATGCTGGCAAGGTAATCACCAGGGGTACAGTACAGGTTTTGCTGACTTCAGAAACACATCAGATTTGAAAAGCCTGCAACCTGAGGTAGGAATAAAGCTATACAGTGGACAATTATGATTAAGAAGTTTAGGCACTCAAGTTATTCAGACAAACTGTTCTTCCTAAAGTCTTCAAAGACTGCTACTTATTTTCACCGATTCTACAGAAGAATTAAGCATTTCCCATTCCAGTTTGTTTTGGAGCTAGGTTCAGTGACAGCATGCATGCTGTTCATGCTTAGTTCAAGAGGAAAACAAGTCACAGAAAGATGCTCGAGGTCATATTTCTTTAATGAAAGGATATTAAATTCTTCTGGGAACGGATCCCACTATTCCCAAGGTAAGAGCTGCCCCTGGATATAATTAATTCATAGGTCTAGTTTTAAGATGTTGGAGAAGGCCAAATGACTTCACTCTTTCTGATTTACATAGCTAGATCTTCCTTGTAAATGAGATCTGACCCAAATAATTTTTCTTTTGTGACAAATAAATAATAGGAAATGTGCAAACTAATCTTCATAGTGATATTTAGCTGCTAAAATAAGGTTACGCCTCAGTCATTCTTCTCTGTAGGCAATCAAGGTTTAGCATTTTATGATTTATTTTGTTTTCTTCTGCATCATTTTGCCCCAATTAAAATGTAACAAGATTGTTAATTTTTACCTATTGTCTCAAATAATGGATTTTTATGTATTTTCCATTTTTCTCAAATGCTCTTTTCTTCATTAATGATTCATGCTCATTCTACGTAATCTTTTTGGCTATGCAAAATACCTTGATTTTATTTCTAGAGGGAAATATTTGTAAGTACGTCATTCAACTAAAACCAATACTAGAAGCTAACAATTTTTTTTGTTGTACTGCTTTTAGTGTAAAACACAGGATTTATATTTATCATCTTGTTTTCTGGCACAAAACTAAAATAATTGCATGCTGCTTTTCATGGGTAGGCAAAAAGGGAGAAATTCATCAACTGCCTCATGCCCGAACACAATGACAACTATTCAATAGTTACAGAAGAGAAAGAAAAAATAATAAAAAGCTACCTTATTGGCTCATCTACCGTTTACTTGCTTAGACTTACAATGGCATACTACTGCACCTCGAATTGGATGTGCATAGTATGTTCTGTGCTCACATTTTCTTGGAAGTATCTGACGAGATTACAGAAATCTGCAGATTGTGGTTTCTAACAATGAATGAGGCTGAATATAGTGACTTTACTAATACTCCACTCTACACAAATTACATCTACTTTAAAAAAAAAAAAGAAAAAATCAAGATCAGGCAAAGATCTGAACACAGGCATACAAACTTGTTTTGGTTTGGGATTTGAAAACAAATGTTTTACTTCAATCTACTTCAGAAAAACTATGGACAGTTTACTGTTAGTATGCAAAGGTTTAGGTTAATCAACTCCAAATTAAGGTATTTAGAAATAGAATTATTACTTCAAAATTTGTGTAATAGACCCTTGATAACCACTTGAAAGATGTAAACTTAATATAATTTTTGTTTACTCTAAAAAAGGCAACTAAAGTTAGGTAAATTATTCTTTGGAATGTTCTTATATTAAGACCATCTGAAGTGACAAATTCAGATTTAAACACAGAACTTTTGGACACCTAATGTTAAATTAAATTATTCGCTTCCTTAGACTAGTAGTAGTGCTACAACTATACAGCACTACAAAGACAGAAGAAAAAATGGCAGAAAAAGAATGTAATGTAGCATTCTCTAAGTCTTAGAATACACTAATTGATGCTGTTTAACTTCAGCAAAATATACAGCAAGCACTGTGTTTATGAGTTGTTCAGTATACTTGTAATTACTGTGATCTCCTGTTAAACGGAGAAAACAGAATCGAACTATTCAGGTAGTGTGTTCCCAGTAGCTAGGGATTTATGCTTTTTACCAGTTACTAGACAGAAACTATAGACAGTAGAATGTTATTCACTTGGGATGACCACAAAGTATTTCTTGTTACACTGGAAAATGCTGCAAATATATTTGTGTTCCATTGCTCCTGAAATTATAACTATTCTTCTCTTTCAAAGACAAGTTAAATCATAAAACTATGAATAATAGCCAACTGAAATATAGATAATCAGTATTATGTGGCTGTATTCTAGGTCTCCCTTCTATTTTAAATTTTAGAAAGGAGACCTAGAATACAGCTACGTAATGGACGAGGAACCAGCTGAGAGCTTATGGATCAGGATTAAAGGGAGGGCAGGCACAGAGGACATTATAGTGGGGGTATGCTACAGGCCACCTGACCAGGAAGACTGAGTGGATGAGGCCCTCTATAGACACATAGGAGCAACCTCACATTAATGTCATTATGTGGGACTGCAACCACCCTCATAGAGGAACAACACAGCAGGGCATAAGCAATCCAGGAGGTTCCTGAAATGTGTTGATGATAACTTCCTTCTCCGAGTGATAGAGGAGCCAATGAGGAGTGGTGCCACGCTGAACTTTGTTATTACCAACAAGGAAGGGCTGGTAGGGAAAGTAACGCTCAAGGGCAGCCTTGGTTGCAGTGACCACAAAATGGTGGAGTTCAAGATCCTCAGGGCAGCAAGGACACACAGCAAGCCCTGGACTTCAAGAGAACAGATTTTCATCTATTCAGGCACCTACTTGCTAGAATACCATGGGACAAAGCCCTGGAGGGAAAAGGGGCCCAAGACAGCTGGCTAGTATCCAAGGGTCACCTCCTCCAAGATCAGGAGCAATGAATTCTGACAAAGAGGAAGACAGGCAAAAACGCCAAGAGGCCTGCATGGATGAACAAGTAGTTCCTGGACAAAGTCAAACAAAAAAGAGAAGACTACAGAGGGTGGAATCAAGGGCAGGTAGCCTGGGAAGGATACAGAGAAATTGTCCATGCAGCCAGGTATCAGGTTAGGAAAACCAAAGCCTTGACAGAATTAAATCTGTCCAGGGATGTTAAAGACAAGAAGAAAAGTTTCTATAAGTATGTCACCAATAAAAGACAGATGAGGGAAAATGTGGGTCCTTTCCAAACTCAAACAGGTGAGTTAGTTACCCAGTATATGGAGAAGGTTGAGGTACTTAAATTTTTTGCCCCAGTCTTCACTGGCAACAGCTCTAGCCACACCATGCAAGTCACGGAAGGTCAGTGCAGGGACTGGGAGGATGAAGAACCAGTCACTGTAGGAGAGGATCAGGTTCAAGAGTATCTAAGGAACCTGAAGGTGCACAAGTCCTTGGGACCTGATGACATGTATCCACAGGTCCTGAGGGAACTGGGGGATGAAGTTTCCAAGGCACTATCCATTACATTTAAGAAGTCATCACAGTCCAGTGAAGTCTTCACTGACTGAGAAGGGGGAGAAATAACCCCCATTTTTAAAAAGGGAAAAAAAGGAAGACCTGAGGAATTACAGGCCCGTCAGTCTTACCTCTTTGCTGGGTAAGATCATAGAACAAATCCTCCTGTAAACTATGCTCAAGCACATAGAAAATAAGAGGTGATTAGTGACAGCCAGC
>VWZZ01001718.1:0-26096 GCA_013399095.1 Psophia crepitans
TCTGATTGGGCTGGTCCTCTGTGTCGGTGGGAGTTGGACTCGATGATCCTTATGGGTCCAACTCGGGATATTCTATGAAATTATGCCTGACCAATCTGATAGCCTTCCATGGTGGCATGACTGGCTGTGTGGATGAAGGGAGAGCAGTGGATGTTGTCTGCCTTGACTTCAGGATGGCTTTTGACTCCATCTCTCATAACATCCTCATGGCAAGCTTAGGAAGTGTGAGTTGGATGAGTGGACAGTGAGGTGGGTAGAGAACTGTCTGAATGGCAGAGCTCAGAGGGTTGTGACTAGCATTGCAGAATCTAGTTGGAAGCCTCTAGCTAGTGGTGTGCCCCACGGGTCAGTGCCTGATCCGGTCTTATTGAACATATTCATCAATGACCTTGACAAGGGAACAGAGTGTACCCTCAGCAAATTTGTTGATGATAGTAAATTGGGAAGAGTGGCTAGCAGACCGGAAGGCTGTGCTGCCATTCAGTGAGATCTTGACAGGCTAGAGAGTTGAGCAGAGAAATGAAATTCAAGCGTGGGGTCCTGCACCTAGGGAAGAACAGCCCTGTGCACCGGTACAGTTTAGGGGTTGACCTGCTGGGAAGCAGTGCTGCGGAGAAGGACCTGGGAATCCTGGTCGATGACAAGCTCTCCATGAACCAGCAATGCACCCTTGTTGCCAAGAAGGTCAACGGTGTCCTGAGGTGCATCAACAAGAGTGTCGCTGGCAGGTCGAGGGAAGTTATCCTCCCTCTGTGTCCTGTTCTACTGGTTGAGTGTAAGGGAGAGGTAATGTTTTAATTCTATGTGTGGTAATCAGGAGTAATGACAACTCCTCTAGAGGTTTAAACAAACTACAAATTTACTTAAAATTCATCAGAACTACAAAGATAGAGGCTTGGCAAAGGTTATAACAATACTTAAAACTCAGTGGAAACACGAGAGACAACGGCCTAGCAAAACTTGTGACGAGATTACCTTAAGGTGCTGAAAATTAAGTTAGAAACGAAGAGAGGGGAAAAGAAAGAGAGAGAGAGAAAGATAGGAGATATCACCATCCTGGGTCCAGCGGTCTTCTCTGCTCGTACTTGTGGTCCTCACGTGACGGGTGCTCACACCGAAAACTTGTGTTTCCCCTTTTTATAACCCAAAGTGCCTGACCCATAGGGGGACGGTTTGTCATCACTGAGCCATCACAGTGTGCGCTCAGGAATGTTCCAGAAATGAGTTGGCGGGTTATGGAGGCCTCACTGTCTCCCCCCACTTCAGGGTTGAGTGAGTTACGACCCCTCACAAGCATGTATGCATAGGAGGTAGATGGGCTTAGTCAGCATGTTTCAGGAAGAAGGGATATCCCTGCTTGTGTCAGGATGGACGTTTGGGACATTCACTTGTTACCAGAGCCTTACACCACCTACTCTGCGCTGGTGAGGCCACATCTGTAATAATTGTGTCCAGTTCTGGGCTCCCCAGTTCAGGAAAGACAGGGAACTACTGGAGAGACTCCAGCAGAGGGCTACCAGGACAATTAGGGGACTGGAGCATCTCTTGTGTGAGTAAAGGCTGAGAGAGCTGGGTCTGTTTAGCCTGGAGAAGAGAAGACTGAGAGAGAGGATCTGATCAATGGTTACAAATATCTGAAGGGTGGATGTCAAGAGGGTGGGGCCAGACTCTTCTCTGTGGTGTCCAGTGACAGGACAAGGGACAGCAGGCACAAACTGGAACACAGGAAATTCCGTCTCAACATGAGGAAAAACTTTTACACTGAGGGTGACAGAGCACTGGAGCAGGCTTCCCAGAGAGGCTGTGGAGTGTCCTTCTCTGGAGATACTGAAAACCTACCTGGATGCCATCCTGTGCAACATGCCCTAAGTGATCCTGCTCTAGCAGGGGGGTTGGACTAGATGATCTCCAGAGGTCCTTTCAACCCCTACCAATCTGTGAATCTGTGCTTTCTCAGATGTAAATTCAGGAATGCTTTAAGCTTTTTCCTTTTCTTTTTTTTTCCCTTTCTTTAAATCTAGAAAACACATTTTTGTGAAAAAAAAAAAAAAAAATCCTGGGCATTTGAATTTGCATACAGGAAGACCTAGTTCCTACTGATACTCCTAAAACAGGAAAGAAATAAAAATTTACAGATCCATTATTTAAATAATGCATTATGACAGTGGTGCCTGATGGGACACAATGAGCATAATTTGAAAGGAGATTTACCCTGGATATAAGGAGAAATGTTCTCCCAGTGAGGACAGTGAGACAGTGGCACAGGGGATGCTTGGGGAGGTTGCACAGTCTCTCTTCATCTCTGGAACTTTTCAAGCCCCAACTAGACAAAGCCTTGAACAATGTGGTCTGATCTGAGTTGTCTCATCTTTGAGGAGGATATTGGACTAGAGACATGAGGTCCCTTTCAACTTGAATTACCCTGTCATTCTCTCAGATGTATTTCATATACTTTGTCTATGTTTTAAATAAAGTCTTTCAATGTTCAGAATATTTGTTTTATTAACTTTTCAGGTGTCAGGTGCGCCAAATGGAAGATCCTGCCTCTGTCTACAGTGAATTAATGGATCTAATTGTAAAACTTGCCAATCATGGGTTGATTCATGGTGATTTCAATGAATTTAATCTTATATTGGATAATGATGACCATGTCACTATGATTGATTTCCCTCAGATGATATCAACGTCACATGCAAATGCGGAATGGTAGGTTCAAATTTAAAGATGTTATTGAAGTAAATCTAAGAAGTGCTGATGACAGCAAACAGTCAACCATGATTTGTTTCCATCAGACTGTTTCTTTTTCTACCATTGTTGTCATGTAGTACAATTAATGTTCCAAACTTGATTAGAAATGTCTCTGTAGGAAAAATACGTAATTGATTGCTCCTCAGACAGAATGATGTTGTTCAGTTAAGAAATGTTTAGAAATAAACTGCATGCAGTTTGTCTCCCTAGCCTTTTTTCTTGGGATAACTAGTAGAAATAATTCTAAAAGGAAATAATTAAAAATTCTCTATTTTTTACAGGTATTTTGACAGAGATGTTAGCTGTATTAAGGAGTTTTTTAAGAAACGCTTCAGCTACGAGAGTGAGCTCTTCCCAACATTCAAAGACATCAGGTAGAAACTGCCAGATAGATTGGAGTTCTATTTGTGTTGGATTTTTGAGAAAAATTAGTGCCTCTGAGAGATGCTTGTAGGAGAAATGTCCCACTGATGGGAAAATGGAAAGTGTAACCCAGGGAAAAAAGGAAGACGCAGGGAACTACAGGCCAGTCAGTCTCACCTTTGTGCCTGGCAAGATCTTGGAGCAGATCCTCCTGGAAACTCAGCAGGCTCCGGGGAGGACCTAATTGCAGCCTTCCAATAACTAAAGGGGGCCTACAGGAAAGATGGAGAGGGACTGTTTATCAGGGAGTATAGTGACAGGACAACTGGTAATGGATTTAAACTGAAAGAGGAGAGATTTAGATGAGATATTAGGAAGAAATTCTTTCCGTGAGGGTGGTGAGGCACTGGCACAGGTTGCCCGGAGAAGCTGTAGAGGTCCCATCCCTGGCAGTGTTCAAGGCCAGGTTGGATGGGCCTTTGAGCAGTCTGGTCTAGTGGAGGGTGTCCCTGCCCATGGCAGGGGGGTTGGAACTAGATGATCTTTGAGGTCTCTTCCAACCCTAACCATTCTACGATTCTTTGAGGCCCAACCGTGCAATTTTAAGTTGTGTTGTTTCATCATTCCTATTGTGTTTTCTTCACTCAGAGATAATTGTGTTTCCAAAAGCTAAAATGTGCGTTAAAATCTGTTGCTGTCTCCTTTGTCTTTCTTCTTGCATCTAAGGAAGAGAGATCAATCCAAAAGGTTGGTCCAAGTAGTAGATAGCTAGGAAATGTTAAGTGTTGCAGAATCAATTTCTCCCACTTCTCACAGCCTATGTGACAGTTCCAGTATATTGAGGATTAATTTGTGTTTCAATTTTAAATTTATTTTTAAATGCTAGTAAATACAGTGACTACCACTTCAAATATTATTATGTTCAGTTTTTTTCCTACTGTCTCTTGTCCCTTTTGAAAAGTAAAGCTATTTTTCACTTATTTTAAGACCCAAGGTATTGCAGTGAGAAGGGTTTTATTTCATTGAGTGCTTTTCCAAAAGGCTGCCACACTTTAATCAGTCTCTGTGTGTCAGTGTACCCATTATTTTTCTGTTTGCTTAAACATAACTTGATCTTAAAGCCAATTTGTATTCCTGCTAAAATAAAATAATTTCCTATAAATAAATAAATGCTGATTATGGAGATGGAATCATTTTCTGTAGAAGTTTGCTTTTCTGAAGTCACATGCTGTTAATACTTTACCTAAAGCTCAGCACTATCATGTGGTGTTTTGTGTGTTTCAACAGAGTATCCTCTTTGTTAATAGTATGTAGCATATTGGTAGCTGAATTCACCATATTGAAAGAAAACATACTTCTACTTCTTTCACAGGAGAGAGTGTTCTCTTGATAAAGAGATTGCTGCCAGCGGCTATATAAAAGAAATACAGGAAGATGGTGAACTGCTTTACCTATCAGGTTCTGATGAGGAAGATAATACAACAGAGGCTTCAGAATTTGTAGAAGATGCTGAGAATAAGCTCAACTTCTTCAGCAAAAAAGAAAACGGTGCAGACTTCATGTGTGAAGTGAATGATTCCTCTGAAAGCAGAACCTTTAACACCTTTGTGTATAGCGATGAAGAGGCTGATACAACTGAAAATAGTGAAAATACACAAAGGCTGAATATGTCAAAGTTGAGTTCAGCCTTAGAAGAAGTTAAAGGGCAAGCTATGCTTTGGAAGTCAGATGAAGAGTCAGAGAGTTCTGCAGTTGCTTTTTTTGAGGGCAAAAGCATATCTGAAAATACTGCTGAAGTTGAAAATCAGACAGGTCCAGAGGAGTGCTGTAAAGAGAATGGAGACGAATGCCCTGATCTGGTTGACTTGTCAACTTTAAATGAGGAGTTCAGGCATTACAGGTAAAGATCCATATTTACTCTCTAGGGGTGTGGTTGCTCCCCTCCCCCCAATAAATGTAAGTCTTTCAAGTAGCTCAAAAAGGACTACTCTTCAGCTTATTTAAACTGCACACATAAAATTTAGTTTATTTTTAAAACATTGCGGTGAATATCTGTCGTACTGGTCTGAGGATAAGGTGACCTGTTGATTGATACTACATACATAATGCTCCTTATGTAATTAATGTGTGACAGATCAGTTGTCCTGCTGTGTAGTAGTATCTAATGAGAGCACAGGTCTTGGATTTAATTCATAGTCCAACCTATTCCCTGTAGTAGAATTTTTTCCCCTTTATTTTAGTTAATAATGGCAGTGAAAGAGTTCCTGATATTAGAATGCTGCTTCTAAGTAACTTTTATGAATAAGTTTGTAATTTCAATGCTCTGTCTCAAAGACCAATTATTCTGCTGCTCACTCAGCTGAAGTTAGCAAGAACAAGTTCCTTGGAATGTATTATTCAAGTATGTTGTACTCTGCGTTGTTCTAGCTTTTAATTCCTTTTCTGACATACTTAGAAATTCCTTCTTAGCTTCAGGCTAGCCCATTGTACATGAAATTCTAACCCTGAGTTTTCCAGCCCACCATGTAGCTGGATGCATATTCCAAGTCACACTTCCTCACCTGCTTTTGCCTTTTACTGAAATGATTCATCAAGATGTTGCACAGAATCTGAAATACTTTTTTTTTTAGTATTCTGAGGCATCCTATGATGTGGTTGGTGTACATGTGGCTATTGTGCAACAAATTCTTCCTTCGTACAATGCCTGTTTTGAACAACTAGTGTTAGTATTTAAAATGTAAATGTTCTGTAGTACTTGAATGGTTAAGACTAAAACATGATGCTCATAAAGGTGAAGGTTGCTTATCTTGCTAGTGGAATAAAACATTGATTTATGTATTTTAGAAATGAAGAGAGTATCGTTCATGTTACTGAGCACAGAACAAGGACTAAAAGTATCACATCAGTCAGAAGTGTTGGGAGCTGTTCAACCATTCCAGCGGTAAATATTGTTGTTACATTATTATCTAGTTTACTCTCAGACCATATTATATTGTGCATAGCTTTTAGTATCTATTTGTAAAAATGTTACCTAGCATTATCTTTAGAAAGACTGTTACCATGTACCTCTCTGGTTTGCATTTCCACACGCACAGAAAACAAGACTGGTAGTTCTGCAGTTGTTCACAGGAAATGGTTTCCAGCACTTTCCTTCATATATTGCTCTTTACTTTTTTGCCAAAGCTCTACATCAGCATTAGCAACTCTGAGTCAGTAACTGGTTACGGTATGTTAGTGCATTAACTTATAATCATTCATTTCTGTTGCCAGCCACAATTATTGTTTTTTATTTTAAAAGCGAATGCTTGAGTCAAGATTTAATTTGCCCTTTTTTATCTGTCGTCTTAAGAGATTTCTTCACAGTTTTTTTCTGAAATGTTGTATGAACTCACTTCAATAGTGATTTCTTTGGCAATATGAATTTAACTTCCTGCATTATATGAACCAGAACATTTTATAGCAGAATTTAATGTCTTTTTCTTCATCTCTGGACTATGCACTGGTCAGTATGGCTACCTCTATCAAATTTTTAAAAGTGTATTTTAGTTTTAACTGGAAGAAAGTCCAATGTTCTCTCTTAGTTGTATATAAAGTATTCTTGTACAAAACAGGAAGAAACTTCTTGCAGCTGACAGCTGAATTATAAGATATTTTTTTAATTAGGTCAGACTACATACTTGCCATTGTAACTGTGGGTACCTATGTTCAGTCTCATATTCATTTGCAGTTAGGAGCAGAAGCTCTGAAAAATCTAGTTCGAGGAACACATTAGTGTAGTTTTAGCTCTTTCATGACATGTATCAAAAATAAATACGTACATTTTCATTTTGTGCCTTTTTAAAGCATTTAAAGAAAGGTTGGATCCTGGTACTTAAGGACATGGTTTAGTGGGTAATAGGTTGTAGGGAGACGGTTGGACTAGATAATCCTGGAGGTCTGTTCCAACCTTAATGATTTATGATTCTATGATTCTATTGCCTAATTAGGATATTAGTCCTAGAAATACAACATCTGAAACCTCCACTGCTGGCAAGAGTGATTTTTTAATTTTTGTTTTTAGTTAGACTTTATCTTCTTTATATTCTGTGAAGCAGCCTTGTTTTATACAAGGTGCCTGTCAGTGGCTGTAATATTCATGAAATGGTTGGATGCTTTACTCTTTCATGTTTGGACTTTTTTTTTTTTAAGCTAAGTATTTTAAAGGTACACCAATAACCAATAAAATTACCTGTGTAAGTAGTGTTTGGAAAAGCAAGTTTGCTTTTTGTCTTAAGACATTTTTTGCAGGACTTTGCGCAAGCAGAATAAACAACTTCGACCTTTGTCATCACAGTTCACATCTCTAGGGAATGGCATTGCATCTTCTTGAGGAGCCAAACATTAGGATAAAACTATGGGATGGGATGAAGTAAACAAAAGCCAGAATGACCTGCCAGGAATTCCCTAGCTTCTGGTCCATGCAATCTTTTTCTTTCTTTTGTTTGTTTGTTTGTTTGTTTTGCTAATTTAAGTGTGCAAAATTTAAAAAAAAAAAAAAGGCAAGAAAAAGATCAGTACTACTAAGTCCTACCAAGGAAATTACTTGAAATTTTATTCCTATACACCACTTGGTGGTAGCAGTGGTTATCATGTAACTACAGAAACCTTTTTGAGTATTTACTGGCGGTATGTTTATTCTGCAAGCAGACACATAAAATGTATTAAAATATGTAAATGGCATGTAGCTGATTTCCTGTTCTACAAAAAAGATAAAAGCACTTCAGCAGAAAAGCTTTCAAGAGCTTCAGCCACATAAAACACTTTCCTGCACTAATTTGCATAATGTTTTCACTTACGTGCTTTTATGCTGATAAAGTAACGTTTCTGCCCATTGCTGAATCTTATTTTAACCTAAAAAGGTGATACGTATAATGCGTTATTTGTAACATAAGAAATAATTACAAAACTAAAAATGCAAAATAATGGCACTGCAGTAAGATCCACTGGGCTGCTTAGACCTGATGCCTGTTATTGCTGCGAGCATTTATCTGTTTATGCAGCTTTTTTTCTGTTTGATGGAGAAAACATACTAAAACATAAGCAGATTTTTAAATTAATCACACAAATTCTTGTAGGCATATATAAACAATGGCAGTAATAGGAGTAGGTACAGTCATAACTTGAAGATTATGCCAAAAAGAGAAGGCATTGTGAATTTTGGAAAATCTGCTATTTCACATGAAGTAAGGTATCTTTCTGTGCCTGTACAAATCTTTGTATGCACTGACGTAAGTTAATTAGAGCAAGCAATGAGAATGATGAAACATTTAATACAATTTAAATCTGTTTACTCTGTGGTATTTCTCAGTATTTGCTTACATTTAGGTTATGATGATGCATTAGTCTTTCCACCATGTGCTGTGATTGAGCAATAGAATTTAGTGAATTTACATTGTGATTACATGTCCAAGACTTCTGGTATCTGTCTTGCAAAATTTCTTCTAGCGTATTTTGTATACTGTGAAGGAAGTCATCTGTTCTGGACCAGAGTGGGAGAAGTAGAGAAGCCTTTTTTCAGGGTTCCGTGTATAGAAAACACAGAATGACAGATGCTTTATTGGCAAAAGGAAACATCAGTGCAACAGTGTGAATTAGTTCTGGTAATTTTTTCTTCAGGAATATTTTTAAAGAGAATCTACAATATTTATTTCCAAAGAGCTCATGGTTAAATACTCAGTGCTAGTAAGTACCCAAGGAAGGAAGGACACATCACATGCAACTATTTTAATTCCCATTTTGACATTCAGCTGGCATGCAATATAACTTAGGAAACTTCTGTTCAGGTGGATTCCTAATTATTACAGGATTCCTGCTGAAATCAGGATTCAGTAATTGGGTTCATTGACTATCTTGTATTTTGTTATTTTAGCTGTATTAGTCACAGCAATTCATAAAGAGCGTAACCTACCAAAATTACACTTTCTTGTCCTGATTTACTCCCTATCAACTTACTGCTTCGTATGCTACAGTGAAGTTGAGTTCATAGTGCAATCAACAAAGCACAACAAGGCAACTGAAATTAGGGCACGTGTAAAGGAAATGTGATTACACAGATACTTTTCCTCTTGTCCAGTTACTTGGACAGCAGCAAATACTGTATTAAGAGCAGATTTATTCCTCGATATGATTTTTTTAATGTTTTATTAATTAGAATAAAAATAAGACACTGCTTTGGGAGTCACAAGATGTGATGGCGTGAAATAGTTAGAAAGATGAAAATAATTTATCGTTTTCTTCCATGACAAGATATGCAGGTATGTGCCCAATGTCAGTGTAGCAGCTTGAGTTGGGATCATTTTCCAAATCACAAAATGAATGCCACAGTCTACTAAACCATAGTTTCGTTTTTATTATGGATAACTCTTGCCATCATAATGGACAGCAGAACTCAGGATAAAAAATTAGGTGTAACTAACAGATGAAATTCCACAAAACTACTGCAGTTTTATAGAAATAACAGTTGCTGTTGCTGTTTCAGTATGTTTGTTGTAGAGGCATGAGATGGCCCTGACCTTGTGAATCTCAACAGAAAAGCACCTCAGAAAAGGGGAAAACTGGAGGAGGAATTGTAAATTACTTCTGACTGCCCCTCTTTTTTAGCCACACTTGTAGTAAAGAGTTGTTGTTTTCCATTCAAACTGTACTCAGATCTTTGTAATCCAAACTTTTATCAAAAACAGAGCACTAAAAAAAATAGGCAGAAACCAAGTTTTTACTGCAGGATGTGAAATGTATTGGTCTTTTTTTTTTTCTTTTTTTTTTAACTTAGAAAGCATTTGTCAGATCTTCAAGTATAGAATATTGCCAGCTTTTATATTTTTGTAAAAGGCCTGTGTTTTGCACCAAGAGATGATTAAAATACTATTTATTAGAGTTAAGACTCAGAATAGCATAGATAATACCACCCCCATTCAGATGCTGGGAGGCCTGAGGATGTAGCATTGAACAGCACTCCAGCACATACGCAACGTGCTGCGCAGAGACCTTTCCCAGAGCAGAGAATCTCTCCTTTCAATCAGTCCACATATTTTCTTGAAAGGAAACAACACTGTTCGTAATTTCTACAATCAAGCTGAAATGATGTCCACATGAAGACTTCTCGCTGCACTTTTAGATGAAGGCAGGGCCACACAGGAGGCCTAACTGCCAGTACCGAGTGGGAGCTGGCTTAGTTTATCCTACTGCCAAGGTATGTGCACGACACAGGCCTGGAGACTACCTTGTACACGCATCTTAGTGCAACGCAGCACAGACCTGGGCTTACTCACAGTAACTGTTGTGTGGATCGCTAACTTCTCGATGGACAGGCGTCTTCCAGTTAGGATCATGTATGTTCACGTTTGTACTGAAAACATACTATCATTTTGCCATGTTGTAGTACTAAATGATCTTAAAAAAGTTTTGATGCTGAATTGTTTCTTTATTTCTAGGAGCTGGTGAAACAGAAGATAAAACGTCACCTGACCAAACATCAAAAGTCTGCTCTGCGGCAACGACTGCAAAAAGGAGAGGCAAACATTTATACCAAACAACGTCGAGAAAATATGCACAACATTAAGTCAAGCTTGGATGCAGCTAGTTTCTGGGGATAATTTATTAAAGCTCCTGTAGAACATGGGAAAACTCATAATGTATAGAGTTGAAACAATTATGCTAATAACCAATAATCCTTTTATGTAATGAATCTCTTACAACAACCAAATGTTTTTCTGGAAGTTAATAAACATCATTCTGGTTCCTGTAATTTTGGTTGGAAGATTTTTTTTTTGTGTGTGTTTCTGGTTCAGACCATTGACTATAAATTAAATCAGTAGTACCAGCTAAGACCATGTAACTACAGTAATTTCCAACAGTATCTTCTTGTAAATCAATTGTACTCTGTTTGCTTAGATCAAAAATCTTCTTTTGTGCAGAAGATTCCTCTTAAGAGGGAAGGAAGTGAAATTTTTAAAACCAATTTTTGCTAAGACATGAAATTTGAATTTAAAATGTTGCCCTCATACATAGATTTTTTTAATTAAAAATCACAAATACAAACTTGATAGCAGTTAGTGCTCATAAAATTTCTTTTGTACCTGTATAAACTTGAGCAATTCGTATGATGAATATGCATTCTTTGAAGCCAGCAATGTTTTTTCTTCACTCCAAGATGTCGGATATAAATCTTGTCCAGAAAAATAGGTAATAACAACAGAGTTGTACAGATCTGTAAAACACTGAGATTTTTATTGTGCCTGCACAGTTACCAGTGAATTCCTGTATATCTAATAACTTACATAAAGTGATGAGGATTCTGGAACTTCTCTTTTCAAAAATATTACCGTTACTTTTACTATGCTGTATCCTTAGAGTCGGAAGACCTAGAATAAAAACATGTATCTTAATTTTTTATTATTATTTTAAGATATGTCTAGTAATAAAATTAAATGGCGTTTATGTTTAGAAACATGCAATGAAAGAAGTGTTTATGAGCACTGAAGCAAGAAAGAACAGTTTAAATTTTTCTTTGTTCTTTTCTTAACCTTTCAGCCACTGTATCTTGCTTGAAATGTGAGGTAGAGCCTTTCTTGGGAAGGACAACTTGCTAGAGCTTAAACTATCAATCTAAAGGTTGAAAAATCTTGAATTTTTTACTTGCCTTAGTAAAAGAAATTAGGAACTTCAGCTTTGACCTTTGGTTTTCTGCTTGCTTGTCTGACACTATCTGTTCTTTGCCCTGTGTTCCTGATATGCCTGGTACCTTACTCAGGTTTTAGCTTGTTGAGGAATTGCAGCCTCTATTCTGTCTTGCAGCATGCTCTTGCTTTCAAAGTTTTTAATTTTTTTCTTCTCTCTGACACAATATAAAAGCTACTTTCAGTCAGCAGCTGTTTATGGTCTTAAATAAAACCATGGCAGGTCAGTGAAGACATGCAGTAGTAGTTCCTTGTAGCACCACAGCTGCATGAAACTGTTGACAGAAGTAAAGAAGTGATTACATTTCACACATAAGTGACTGCAATCAAGGTATGTAGGACTCGTTTTAGTAGGAGTAGAAAAGCAAACTAAACTAATGTAATTTCATTTCCATTTTAAACACTAAGGGGAAAAATAATCTCATGTTTCTAGTTTCTTACCTGTTAAGGGACTGGCTCAATGACAGCTTAACAAGATTTGAGTTAATGTTCTTTGGCTAAGATATGCATGCATTTTGGCTTCTAATTTAGGACTTCTTGCGGTAAACGAGTTCTTCTTGGTGTACAACCTTAAGTCTGTCTTGGTAGTCAGTTCCAAAAATATACAAAGGCTGTCCATTTGATTAAGCACCATGAGAAAAGAAAGAATGGTGGAAATCTTTGTTGTTTATTTTCAAAATGTTCCCTTAAAACATCCATTCATTCTTTCAAAGATATTCTCATGGATAGAATAGAATAGAATAAAATCATTAAGGTTGGAAGAGACCTCAAGGATCTCTAGTCCAACCATCCCCCGACCACCTGTTACCCACTAAACCACGTCCCTAAGTACCACATCTAACCTTTCCTTAAACACCCTCAGGGATGGTGACTCCACCACCGCCCTGGGCAACCCGTTCCAATGCCCGACCACCCTTTCCGAGAAGAATTTTCTCCTCATCTCCAACCTGAACCTTCCCTGGCGCAACTTGCAGCCATTTCCCCTTGTCCTGTCACTAGTTATCTGCGAGAAGAGGCCGATCCCCAGCTCACCACAACTTCCTTTCAGGTAGTTGTAGAGGACAATAAGGTCTGCCCTGAGCCTCCTCTTCGCCAGACTAAACAAGCCCAGTTCCTTCAGCCGCTCCTCATAAGAGCTGTGCTCCAGACCCTTCACCAGTTTCATTGCCCTTCTCTGGACACGCTCCAGGGCTTCGATATCTTTCTTGTGGTGAGGGGCCCAAAACTGGACACAGTACTCGAGGTGCGGCCTCACCAGGGCTGAGTACAGGGGGACAATCACCTCCCTGTTCCTGCTGGCTACACTATTCCTGATACAGGCCAGGATGCTGTTGGCCTTCTTGGCCACCTGGGCACACTGCCGGCTCATGTCCAGGCGAGCATCAATCAGCACTCCCAGGTCCTTTTCCTCTACACAGCTTTCCAGCCACCCCGCTCCCAGCCTGTAGCGCTGCCTGGGGTTGTTGTGGCCAAAGTGCAGGACCCGGCACTTTGCCACATTAAACCTCATCCCGTTGGCCTCTGCCCAGCGATCCAACCTGTCCAGGTCCCTCTGCAGAGCCATCCTACCCTCCGGCAGATCGACACTTCCCCCCAACTTGGTGTTGTCTGCAAACTTACTGAGGGTGCACTCAATTCCCTCATCCAAATCATCAACAAAGATGTTGAACAGAATGGGCCCCAGCACCGACCCCTGGGGCACACCACTCACAACCGGTCGCCAGCTGGATTTCACTCCATTCACCACCACTCTCTTGTTTACTCTGAGATGAGATTCTTCTGAGATGAGTTAGCAAGGAACTAATCCTCAAGGTTACAGCTCAGTGTATCTCTATTAAGCCTATTTTTTTCCAAAGCAGCAGAATTCCTGAGGTATCTAAAGTCATCAAAAGTAACAAGTTTATGCATTGAATGAACTTCAGACTACTCACTCCACCTGAATGTCCACATATGAAACAAAGTATTTTGAATGAACTTAGGAAAATGCAGATGTTAACACAATAGTGTTACTATCTTAAATTCACATGTTCAGCAGGAAGCAATGCATGGGTTGTAAAAAAAATCGGTTTAAAATTTGTCATTTTAATAAACACACAGTAGTGTTAGTTCATTCATTTGAAACAGAACTTGAAATTAGTAGGGAGCAGACAAACACTGTACTAAGCACACTCAATATATGAAACAGTATGTGTTAAAACTTTCAGGTGATGCTGGTGCAAAGTTGTGTAGCAGTATTTTCCACTGCTGAATCCTAGAAAACTAATTGTTTTGAAGATGGAAGAAAAGATTGTACAGTAACTAAAGAACACATCTTTGCTTTACTAGAACTGATATAGAAGTACTCCAGACCAGAAAAGTAGCTCTAGTTACGTAGATCATGGCTGCTATAAACAGCTCTCCTGTCTGAAAGAAAAATTATACCTGTATAATAGCAGTATATTTGCATTTGCGCTTCAGGATTTTGCCAGCACATCTGTGTCTGTCTTTTGTGCCTCTTCAGAGTCCTGGACAAAGCACAGGTCCTGTTGTCTTTTACATAAATACTTTAAATCACTGGCATTTTAATACACTTACTGTACATGGAATTTGAAACTACATTCCAGAAAACAGATTCAGATTGGATTAAGATAATACACCACAAGTAAGGGAAAGCAAAGGAGGGAAGTTATCTCTGCCCTCACTTACCTTCTGAATCCCACTGATTCCTGCACAGTTACTGCCTTACAGCTTTATGATACTAAATGAGTATCAGTACTCGGAAGGGTTCATGCTATTGGACTGGGACTAATCCATATACCACAAGAACGTCCAGTATAAGAACTTTAGTTCTTCTAATTTAAGTTTTTAAGTGAGGGATTACTAATGACAGCAGCATGTATTTTTACGGCAAACATCCTACACAGCTGTTCTTTTGGGTAGACTGGCTTTTCTGGCAAGTTCTAGAGCAAATACTGGTAGGAGCTTCGACAAAGCTAAAAAGAGCATCTATATGGTACTCTTCCTTTTGTAGTCATGTCCTAGAAAAGGAATTTATCTCTGAGCTACAACACAGCTGGATTTGTAAAAGGTGTCCAAATAAACTAGGCACAAAATCCCTTTTGAGTTCGAAACAAAAACGTGTGAGAAAGGTCCACCACAGAACGTAAAACTTCGGAGCACCACATCAATAGTCATGCTGTCAGCTGAATTTCTAATTTTTGTATTTCCATTTTCACGTTAGCATGTAGCTGTTACCATCATAATATACAACAGCTGTAGCATGGCCACTTCATAACATTTTGCCTTAAAAGTTGCTTTCTCTGCGTAACCATGATTTTTTGAGAATCATAAGTACATCATGGGTACAGAGAACTAAAATACAACATTTTCTCTTGTTTGGAAGTGAGCTGCTCCCTTTGTGCTGTTCTGACATACTGACTTAGAAGAAAACACTGCTGACCCAGAACACATGTTCAGCAGCCATCTGTAACTCCTCGGCCTATGTCTCTGCAATGTAATCACATTCGCACACCAGAGACAATCTCAGCATTTTTAATTCCAGTGAAGATATATAAAGTATCAAGCTCATACATTTGCATTTCTTGTCTAACATAGGAAACACCAAGTCAAGACCAAGGACTTGCAAGGTATCCTACCTTCAGCATCTTCACGTCTTTGACAGTGAATGTCATAGCAGTATTGCAGGAGTTCTGGGAAAGTAAACAGAAGCAAAAAGCCGTATATCCGAGTGAAGGCATTGATATATGCGAGTCACTGGGCCCACCACTGGTGAATTATGTTACCGTGCCAGGAGGAAGTTGCTTTGGCAGCTTTCACGTAAGTGGCATCTTCCAATTTTTCCAAGGGGAGATTTTCTTCTGAAGAGGATTTTGTCATAAAACGTAGATGGCCATGTCTATTTTTATAACAATGCAGTTTCACACCTGATTTCTTTAGCCTTGTACTCTCTCCAACCCCAGCAATTTGAGAGAGGCAAACTGCTTGGTGGAAAATAACAGCCAGTTCTAGGAATTAATTGATTACAAAATGATTTTACCAGTCTAGTCTCTGGTTGCCAGTCATATCTACAATAAAAGAGATTATGAGTAACTCAAGCACTTCTATCAGTCAAATCTAAGACAAAAGTGTGTGTGGCTTCTTTCCTTCAGAAGATGAGAAAACCTTTCCTGAAGGAGAAATAGTTTTGGTTTGTGGTTGGGGTTTTTTTGGTTTTGGTTTTTTTTTGTGGTTGTTTTTTTTTTCCCTCTCTGTGTGAGGAGACTTACTGCTATAACAGTATGACCTATAACATGTGCCACTTATCCCATGCTAACACTGTGCTGGCACATAAAGAACAGGGAACAAAACAAACTACCGCCACTTCAGATTTCACTTTCACAGTGAAACAAAACACTGAAACTGAATTTGATGCCTCCAGACTCCAGAGGAGGAAAATTGCCTGGTTAAGCATAGGAACTTATGGCAGATCCATAAATTGTGCTAAAAGTGGTGAAGACTTTGATGGGGAAAATGGGCTACTTTCCTGTTCTACATGCACTGTAACTTACTATATTTTTTTACATTCTCCTTAGAATTTCTAGTATTTTATGATTAGCCAATAAATAGTAAAAATAAAATAATGGTGTTTATATTTCTTCTAATCCATCTTTCATTTCAACTGCCTGGAGTTATTCACACTATACAATACCTTATGGCACCTGGGGCCAGGTAATGAGGTATGAATGGATTTGTTGCAGGTTATGTTTGAAATTTAGGAGTGGTCTTCAGTTGAAGCTCTTCTTCAACTCAGTGGTAAGTTAGCTACAATGAGGCATTTTTGTCATGTTCCAAGCTCGTCATAGCTAAGATATTACAGGAATATATGTATAGATGCAGAGTGACATTATTTCAGTATTTCAGCAATTAAGCAGGGTAATACCCTAATATAGTCATTTTCTATCCATGGATAATAAGTGCTTATGCCTGATTTACACTATTAGAATATGTCTATCCTATTGCAATATTAGGAGGAAAAAGATGAGTGGTAAGTCTAATTGGCCTCCAGTGGTTTGCATGGTGAAGGAGCAGAAAGTGTTGCAATGAAACAAAAAATTCAGAGTGTACGTAGCACATATTAAACTACATAATAAAGGTTTTGGGGTTTGTTGTTTGGGGTTTGTTTTGTGACAGATGCATTTGCAGCTGTCCTAATCCAGAATATATTTCTAAATCTAGCCATCTTCTTTTTCTTTTTTTTTTCTTTTTTTTTTCTTTTTTTTACCGTTTTACGGTGTCTCTGAAAGCCAGGACAGAAGCTGAGGAGAACTTCTAATGCTACACTTAAGTGTTCTGGTTAACAATAAGTGGGGTGAAGCCAAAATCACAAATATTGGAATAGTCATAAAACTTGTTTTGTTTGTATTGGCTAGGAAAATCAAAATGGTTCTGTAAACTCTCAAACAAGGTAACATCTGCATTTAATCATTAAAGATACTGCACTTTATTACATCTCAAAGCATTTGCACTCAAGTTTTCTCATGATGCCTGGAAATGAATCCACCTGCCACTGACTTCTGTCTGACCTCTCAAGAGCACACGTGTCTTTGTGATAATTTGACCCAGACAGATATTCCAGTGTGCCTCTAGGTCAGGGAGGTGTTTTTTTCTGGTGCAGGGTGGCTACTGGGCCTTGTAAGCTCCCAGTTTATTTCAGTTGTGCTGAGATACAGCTAGGCCTGTAGTAGAACCTCAGATGTTCTCAGCTCCCTTGTGAGATGCACTCTGAGATTTTCTCACTACAAGTTAAAGGGTGGCAGGGTGCTCAGCTGCTGGCTGGGGCTGAACCACAACAGGTCCTTCAGCAAGAGGGTGGTCTGGCACTGGAACAGGCTTCCCAGGGAAGTTGTCACCACACCGAGCTTCACTGAGTTCAAGAAGCATCTGGACAACACTCTCAGCCATCTGCTCTAATTGGGCTGGTCTGTGTGGAGCCAGGAGTGGGGTTCGATGATTCTTATGGGTCCCTTCCAACTTGGGATATTCTATGATTCTATGAACTAGGAAAGATGCCCTCCTAGACTTGCTGTTTGTGACTAGACAAGGACTCATGGGAGATGTGGTGGCTGTCTTGGCCACAATGATCACAAAATAGTTGAGTTGAAAATTTTCAGTGCAATGAGAAAAAAGGTCAACAGAGCTGGTACCCTGGATATCAGGAGAACAAGCTTTAAGATACTCAGGGTACTGGTTATCAGGGTTCCCTGGGAATCTGCTTTTGAAGGCTTAGGGGTCCATGATTGCTGTGTCCCTGGCTGTGTCCTACCTCAGCTTCTGGTGAAAATTAACACTGTCCTAGCCAGACCCAGGACATTATCCATCCCTTATTCTATACCATCTATGACATGCTCAGATCCTACACTTCCCAATTAATCACCACCTTTTCCCTTTCATACATATATACACACACACATACAGATATCATTCCCTTAGTCTACAGGCCATCCCTCTGTGGTGGCCATTGAGTTCATTTAGTCCACGACTTTGGGCTCCATCTGTCAGAACAGTCTCTCAAGGCAGGAGCGATGACGTGTGCTGTTGGCTTGCTGCATGCTGCACCTCAAACCTGCAGCTGGTGTATCTGGTGTGGTCCATGCTCATGGTCTGTGGGTCAAAGATGTTGATTTCAAGGAAGTTGCTAGGTGCTGTTTGCTAAGGTCAGTTCTAGTTCCATCACCTTCATTAATTTGGATGATTCTTACTGCAATACTGTTGATACAGCACATAGCAGTTGTGGCAATGATAATGTACAATGACAGGGTTACTTAGCAATTATCAACAGACAATTTAATTTATTGGCTATTCTCACCCAAAATCAGATCCCCTTGAGGTAAACAACAGAACTCCCCAGCCTTCCGCATCACCTGCCAAGTGCACCCAGGTCCTCAAGCAAAACCAATCCCACGGATGGGTTTGCTTTTGTCTGAAGCAGGGCTAACCCAGACTGTCTTCCCCAGCATATTCTTCATGTGCACTCTGGGGACTTTATCCCTTTCTACAGCGTGTGGAAGTCTTGACTGCATTGGGCCAGCTCAACTGGCAGATCTCCTCATATTAACTAACCAGGTGGCTTTTGCTAAATGTGTGTCCCAGTGTTTGAAGGTCCCACCACCCGTTGCTCTCCATATAGTTTTTAGCAGTCCATTGTCCACTCGATTTTTCCAGAGGCTGGTACATGGCAGGGGATGTGATACACTCACTCTGTGTCATGGTCTTTGGCCCAGGTGTCTATGAGGTTGTTCTGGAAATGAGTCCTGTTTCCCGACTCAGTTTTCTCTGGGGTGCCATGTTCCCACAGGACTTCCTTTTAAAGGCCCAGGACAGTGTTCTGGGCGGTGGCATGGGGCACAGGACATGTTTCCAGCCAGCTGGTGGTTGCTTCCACCATTGTAAGTACGTAGTGCTTGCCATGAGGGGTTTGTGGGAGTGTGATGTAATCAATCTGCCAGGCCTCCCCATACTGATATTGCAGCCATCATCCTCCATACCAGAGCGGCTTTACCAGCTTGGCTTTCTTGATTGCAACGCATCTTTCACATTCTTGGATGGCAAGTCCACTCCTTGGTTGTGAGCCCATCTATATGTTGCCTCTCTTCCCTGATGACCTGAGGTGTCATCAGCCTATCGAGCTATAAATAATTCGCCCTTACGCTGTCAGTCCAAATCCACCTGAGCAACCTCAGTCTTAGCAGCCTGATCCACTTGCTGGTTGATTTGGTGTTCCTCCCTGGCCTGACTCAGTTACGTAGGCATCTACATGATGTACTTTCACAACCACCTTTTCTAGCTGGGCAGCAANGTAGTGCTTGCCATGAGGGGTTTGTGGGAGTGTGATGTAATCAATCTGCCAGGCCTCCCCATACTGATATTGCAGCCATCATCCTCCATACCAGAGCGGCTTTACCAGCTTGGCTTTCTTGATTGCAACGCATCTTTCACATTCTTGGATGGCAAGTCCACTCCTTGGTTGTGAGCCCATCTATATGTTGCCTCTCTTCCCTGATGACCTGAGGTGTCATCAGCCTATCGAGCTATAAATAATTCGCCCTTACACTGTCAGTCCAAATCCACCTGAGCAACCTCAGTCTTAGCAGCCTGATCCACTTGCTGGTTGATTTGGTGTTCCTCCCTGGCCTGACTCAGTTACGTAGGCATCTACATGATGTACTTTCACAACCACCTTTTCTAGCTGGGCAGCAATATCTTGCCATAATTCGGCAGCCCAGATGGGTTTGCCTCTGCGATGCCAGTTGCTCTGCTGCCATTGCTGCAACCACCCCCACAGGGCATTGGCCACCATCTGTCCATCAGTATAGAGGTAGAGCATCAGCCACTCCTCTCTTTCAGCAATACCCAAAGCCTGCTGGATGGCTTTCACCTCTGCAAAGTCACTCCATTCACCTTCTCCTTTACACAGAGTAAATACAGGTTCACATACCACAGCCACATGACCAAACAAGCCATCATGGTAACCAGTGATTGGTTAAATAACATTGCAAATACTTATCACAGCTTTGTTCTAACAAGCTTGGGTCACATCTTTGGTCAGTTGGGGTCAGCTCNCCTTTTCTAGCTGGGCAGCAATATCTTGCCATAATTCGGCAGCCCAGATGGGTTTGCCTCTGCGATGCCAGTTGCTCTGCTGCCATTGCTGCAACCACCCCCACAGGGCATTGGCCACCATCTGTCCATCAGTATAGAGGTAGAGCATCAGCCACTCCTCTCTTTCAGCAATACCCAAAGCCTGCTGGATGGCTTTCACCTCTGCAAAGTCACTCCATTCACCTTCTCCTTTACACAGAGTAAATACAGGTTCACATACCACAGCCACATGACCAAACAAGCCATCATGGTAACCAGTGATTGGTTAAATAACATTGCAAATACTTATCACAGCTTTGTTCTAACAAGCTTGGGTCACATCTTTGGTCAGTTGGGGTCAGCTCTCCCATCTGTCCCCTCCCAGCTCCCCACACCCCCCCAGCCATCCTGCCGGCGGGGAGGTGCGAGAAGCAGCAAAGGCCTTGGCTCTGTGCAAGCATCGCTCAGCAACAGCAAAAACATCTCTCCACTATCAACCCTGCTTCCATCACAAACCCAAAACACAGCCCCACACTGGCTACTGTGACGAAAATTAACTCTCTCTCAGCTGAACCCAGAACAAGAGGTTACTGTTAGGGTTAGGGCAGTATTGTGGTTAGGGGTTATGGTTAGAGCTAGGGTTATGTCTAGGATAAGTGTTAAGAGTTAGGGTTATTATTTAGGAGTAGGGTTACTATTTAGGGGTAGGGTTGGGTTTATAGGTTGGCAATAGGGTTGGGGTTTAGGGTTGATTTTAAGGTAAGGCTTAGTTTTAAGATTAGGTTCTAGCATTAGAGTTAGCATTAAAGTAATGCTAACTCTAAGTATTAGGGTTAATGATTTAGGCTTATGTGTTAGAATTAGGGTAAGCATTCGGAGTTAGGATGAAGGTTTGGAGTTACATTTAGAGTAGTTTTTACAGTTAGTGTCAGGAGTATGGAGTTAGGGTATGGAGTGAGGTTTACGGTAAAGTTAGAATTAGGGTTAGGATAAGTTTTAGGATGAGGATAAGAGCTAGGATGTAGAGTTAGAGTTAGGGTTATCCTACACCCTCTCCCTCAAATAAACCTATCAGAGCTCAGGTCTAAAACAGAACCCAGCTAGCTAGGTCTATCATACAGAAGTGGCCAAGAGTGAAAGCTGTTCCTGGCCCTCACCTTCCCTTGGCAGCTACTTCACAGCCCCACCAACACTGGCACTCTGTGCTTGCTCTACGTCCTCACATACTAACTCACTCTAATGCAGAGCTCACATCCCAAAGCGAAAAAAAAGCAGTGAGTGTTCCCAACAGAAAGTGCCAGGACTGAAGCTGAATGGTTGGGCTCCTCTCCTCAAGGAAAGGAGAGGGCCACCAACAGCTTTTAGTCTTCGCACCTTCTGTGTGGCAGCTGAAGGGTTGCTCTTTTGGGCCTGGTCTCTTCTTAAAGGGAGAGAGTAGATGAGGGGGATTGTTAAGCAACAGAGGAAGTGCAGAGTGCCAGTGTTAGTGTGGCTGTGCAAGGGCTGGCAACAGAATATGAGGGCCAGCAACAGCTTTCACTACTGGCCAGTTCTCTGCAGGACGAGTGTGTAGCTGTCTGTATTGGAGCTACCTTCTCTTAAGGGTGAGCCAGAGTGAGGGAGAAGGTGAGGCAGTGGAACATGCCTAAAATGGCATTGTTGGTGGGGCTGTGAAAGGGCTACCAAGGGAACATGAAGGCCTGTCTACCACAGGAGGGGCACGGGCTGTTGACAGCCATCACCTTCCCTTGGCAGTCTCTTCAGAGCCCCACCAATCCTGTGGCTCTGTGCTTCCTCTACCACCTAACCATCACAGTCACCTACCTGCTCACCCTTAACCAGAGGGCAGCTCCAATACAGACATCTGCATAGTAGCTCTCCCACAGAGAAGTGGCCAGGACTGGGGCTGTGAAGGGGCTGCCAAGGGAAGATGCGGATCACCAAGAGCTTTCATTCCTGATATACTGGTTTTGTCTGGGATAGAGTTAAATTTCTTCATCGTAGCTTGTGTGTGACTATATTATGGATTTGAGTTTAAAAATAATGGTGATACTCTCATATTTTTGTTACTGCCATGCGCACGCAGCACCCAGGCCTTTTCTACTCCTCATACTGCTCTGACGAGTAGGTTGGAGGTGCAACACATGTTGAAAGGGGACACTATTGGGATAGCTGATCCCAACTGGCCAAAGAGATATGCAACATCATGTGATGTTACACTCAGCAATAAACCGGGGCGGGAGGGGGGGAGGAGGGGCAGGTTTGCAAGGGAAGGCACTGGCTGAGCATCCATCGGTGGTAATTGGCTTGTCTGTCTTAGGGTTTGTTTTCCTCTATTCTTCCCCTTCTTCTTAATTTTTTTAAATATTATTTCTTTTAGTTATTGAACTGTTTTTATCTCAATCCACAGGTTTCTTTCTCATTTTTACCCTTCCTATTCTCTCTGCATCCCACCAGGGGGCAGTGAACAAGTGGTCCTAAACCATGACAGCCATTTTTGCTGCTCAACTTGGGTCTCAAAGGGTTCGAGATGATAAAAGGTTGACCAGAACATATGAGAACGAATTTATATCTCTTAAGAGTTGCTGGTCACCATATTGATTCATCTGTTCTTGATATTAGTTTACCTGACCTGTGCCATGCTCCTTTTTTTTGGCTCTACTGGTTTTGGCCTTCCCAGTCCATTGTGCTCTGCAGCACTCAGTGACGTTTTGGCTGGGAGATTTGTTAATAAAACACTTGCCTTGAGCTTAATCTGGTATGTGGGCTCTCTACTGAAGCCATTACTGCACTTCGGGTACCAGCTCATGGATTCAATTAGTATAGAATAGAATAGAATAGAATAGAATAGAATAGAATAGAATAGAATAGAATAGAATCAAATCATTAAGGTTGGAAGTAGTTAGACTTCTTCCTCTGAGAGATATTTGNAAGGTTGGAAGTAGTTAGACTTCTTCCTCTGAGAGATATTTGTGGAGGAAATATACAGTGGCACCTTCACCACCTTCTTCTGTGATGTTTTCTTTCCTGTTACAATCACTCTGCAGTATCTTGAACATCCTTGGGTAATCAGAATACTTCTATTGGTATTTCTTAGGAATATTGTTTAATCTTTTTCTAAGGTTAACAAGCTTAGAAATATGACCCAGGCCCCGTGGCAGTGTGCTTATGGGTGGCATTGCATGTGGGAGAATATGGGCAGGTCTCTAGAAAGCTTCCCACTTTTGATGATCTGGAACTTCACTCCTGAACCAGTGCAGGGTTCTGATGAAGAGCTAGAATGTTTGGGAAAAAAATGTTCTGGTTATTTCAAAGAGGTACAACTTACAGCACTCTGCTGGGCCTGCACCTGTCAAACACCGCTCATACTATTCAGCAACCTCAAGGAGAAGAGAGGTTCTCTGGACCTGAAAACATATCAACAGACACCATGGCTAAACCAGAGACTCAGTACTCAACTATATCAGTCACCCCCATAACTTAAACAACGCAGAAGTCAGCTCATTTAGCAAGGGCTTCTAAGAGGAAGGAGGGGAGAGGTACGGAAGAGGCCGCCTGTTCTGCAGCACAGCAGTCACATGAACAGAAAGACGAAAGGACTGAAACTAGAAATGAGACTGAAGTGTCTCTATCGCTAAGTGTGCTGTGAGACAAGCAAAAAAGATTTCAACCACCAGCCAGCCAAGCAAATTCTCAGCTGATTACTCCCACGCTGCAGTATTGGGGTCAATAGTCAGAAATCGGAGAGCAAGGAAGCCCAGCAGCTGGGCTCCCTTGCTAGGGATAAGGTCATTGGCAAAGGTACTGGAAAAGGGGCAGTCCTCGGTCTTTGGCGGGGACTCCTGTCAAGTGTGAAGGACAGGCATCCTCTCAGGGAAGATGATGTAAATTCCCCAAGCAAGTGGACAACAAATTGAGCAAGGTATCCAGTATCTGAGGGACTCAGCCACAGTGGAGGTGATCTGTAACAACCTGGATGATGATTAGGTCTTTCATCCAAAGACCCAGATGAAATCCAGCGCATGCAGTCCACATCGCAAAAGTTTTGAGGAAGTGCACCAACATCATATGCCAACACACTAGAGCTAATGCACTGGACAGACAGAGGCACCATCTACGGGTGGATTGGCCAGACAACTCTGAGAATACAAAGATAGTCTCAATTCCTCCCTACAGGCCTGCATCTCAGCTGTGGAGAAACTGACTCAAACGTTGTCCCAGCAATCCCAGGAGGGATAGGTCTTCCTCACACACACCAACCAATGCCTCAGCTGTTAAGAGTCAGCCATTTTCTGTTCAAGGGACAGGGTACTGGTGACACACACCACTTGCAACCCTGTGGTTTCAAACCTGACCTTCTCCTACAGCGGGCGTTGTTGTAACCTCAACTGTTGTAATCCATGATTTGAATTGCATGTTCTAGGCAGTACTACAGCAGAAACCACCTGAACTAATGAAGAACAAACCTCACAAGAAGTAGTGCAAATCCGCAGGGACCAGACTTGAGCCGGTTTTGGTGCCCAGGAGCTCCACATACCAGACCACTACTCCTGTCCTAAGTGATTACCATAACAGATGAAGCCCAAAGTCATAGACTAAAGTAACTCAAGGAACATTTCATGGCTATGTATGGACATCTTATAAACATTTCACTGGAGGTGGTTAATGAGAATCTATTGCAATAGTGTGAGACCTGACCATGACATCAACCGTATAAGGGATGGAAAATGTGCTGGTTTTGGCTGCGATAGAGTTAAATTTCTTTAGAGTAGCTTGTACAAGACTATGTTTGGATTTGTGCTGAAAACAGTGTTGATAACACTCTGATGTTTTAGGTACTGCTGAGCAGTGCTTATACAGTGTCAAGGCCTTCTCTACTCACACTACTCCACCAGCAAGTCGGAAGTCCACAAAAAGACAGGGGGGAACACTCTTGGGCCACACGACCCCAACTGGCCAAAGCGATATTCCATACCATATGGCACCATGGTCAGCAATAAAACTGTGCGGGGGGAGGTTGGCAGAAAGAGCACTCTTTAGTGACTGGCTGGACATCAGGTGGTGAGCAATTGTCTTAATTTGCATCACTTGTCTTTCTTCAGTTTTAATTTTCCTCTCTCTCATTGCTATTTCCCCTCCTTCTCCCTGTATTTTTAAAATTATTATTTCATTATTAAACTGTTTATATCTCTCATCTAATCCATTTGTTTCTCACTTTCACCCTTCATATTCTCCTCCCATCCCCCCTGAGCTTTCATTCTGGTCTTTTCTGTACAGGAGACATGGCTGGCAGTTGCCAGTTTTCCTTGGTTCCTGGCAGAGCTTGGGGTAAGGTGGGAGAGCACCTTCAGAGCTGCAGTGTTTGTGGGATGAAAAGGGGCTGTCACAGCTTCATGTCTGGGCCATATCTATCTGGGAGACGTAACTGCTGGGTGTGTGTCTGAGACCTGGTCTGAGGCTTGAGTAGACGATGAAGGTGAGATTCAGAGAGTGGAATAAGCACAGAGCCTGTGTTTCTGGGGCTTTGAATGGGCTGCCAAGGGAAGGTGAGGGCTGTCAAAACCTTTCAGTCCTGGCCACTTCCATGTGGGAATGTGCTATGACTAGATTGTAGCCCTTATGCTTATGGGACACTTCAACTTGCCAGACGTTGAC